>CM062809.1:711851866-712451866 GCA_031772625.1 Pinus tabuliformis
GTGGCCTATGTGTGATGATCTGTTTTATTTTACTGCACCTATTTACTATTAATATGGTTGATAACTCATTAAGGATCAACTAACTGAATCATAAGAAGTTGTGGAAGTAGCATATATGAATCTGAATATGGAAATGAAAAAGTTTTATTGATGTGATAATACTGATTCACCCCCCCCTCTCAGTATTATTTCCAACAATTGGTATCAAAGTAGGTCATTTGGTAGAAGCTTGATCGCTTGAAGGAGATCCGTGGAACTATGGGAAAGAAGCTTAAGAAGAAAGCACCTAAGAAGAAGAAGACATCTCAAAAACTATGACAATGGGAGAATCGATTGGGGATTAGGTGTAAGAAGCTCTTCAGATTCAGAATCATTTCAGAATGAAGATGAACTATCAGGTATGAATTTGCTATCCTCTGATGTTCCAGCTATCTATCCATTTGGAAAAGATGAAAGTGATAGTGAAACAACTGAATTTTCTCTTATGGGTGAACAAGAAAGATATCAAATAGAGGCAGAATTTAAAAGGCTTTCAGATAAAATCAGGTATCGACAAGATCTATTGAACAAAAGGGAATGTGACTTCAAAGAAGAAGCTACCAAACTAAAGGCCCAACTAGAAGAAGGAAACAAGGTAAGGAAGTTATTCAAGGACAAATATCAAAAGTTGCAGGATGAAGTAACATCACTAAGAGATGAAGTCAATGAAAGAAGCACAACCATCAAGAAAATCAGAGATAGATCCAGTTACTATGAAAGTCTTGAAGCCACGATCTGCTCACTAAAGGAAGATCTTGAAGAATCAAAGAAGCAGAATAAAGATCTACTCCAAGCTATTGAAAAACAGGTAAACAAAGTTATCAACTTAAAATCTCAGCTGGAATGTGCCTTCAGAATTCGTCAAATGCAGCAGGATCTGAATGAAGAACAATAAAAGGAGATTCTCAAACTAAGGCGTCGGTTGGAAGAAGGAAGGAAAGTTGAAGAAGACATAAAGAAGCAATGTCTAGAAAAGGAAGAACAACTTCAAGTTGAGGTAAATATCTTGAAAGGTAAATTAGAAGAGAAGGATAAACTGTTACGATTTCAAGATAGTACTAAAGCCTTGGATGATATTCTTAGTAGTCAAAGGTCTCCTTCTGTCAAGACTGGTCTTGGTTTTCATGAATCAATTGAAGGTGAATCTAGTTCACAAGGTGAGGCAAGGAACTCTAAAGAGAAATCTAAAATGATCAACAAGGAGATAAGAGAGATGAGAGGTCAACCCCATCAACAATCAAGGAAAGAGATTCTTCAAAGAAAATCTTTTACTCCTATCTATGGAAGTAATAGTCGGCCATTTACTCAGATGAATAATATTGAATGTTATGAATGTCATAATCTTGGACATGTTGCAGCTAGATGTAGAAGAAGAATGGTTCAAGATCATCACACAGAAAGATCATCACATTCCTGGTACTTTAATGGATATTGTTTTTCTTGCAATATGTTTGGTCACAAAGCTGCTGATTGCTACATGAGGAATATGAAACATGTAAGATGTTATGCATGTAACAAGCTTGGACATATAGCAAATGAAAGTAGGAACAAAGGACGGACATCACGCCAAAAGGAGAAAACATCATCACACTTGAAGATATGGAAGAAGAAGGAAGTACAATCAGAAAGATGTGGCACAGCACAATGTACTGAGACATAGCACAACACAAACATAACAGACTCAGGGGGAGCTAAAATTGTAAAACTTCAGTGTCCTGAATCTCATACGCAAGTTTCTTAAAGGGAAGTCACGTATATACGTGAGTTAGACACTGCAAAGTCGCGTATATCTCAGTCTGAGGAAAAGCAATGGGGACAAGCTCATAAAAAGGATTTGATTGGTTAATAGTTATAGTCTGTTGAGGACATGTGGAAATGTTTTGATACTTGTAAGATGTTTAGAAGTGTTTTGATCCTAACTTGATGATGATGATGTCTTGATGCTTATTGTTGATATATGCATGATCAGATCTAACAGATGGCACAGGTTTAGGGGGAGCATATGCTTTTAATGCATTGTTGGCATTATGGTTAATAGTCCTTGGTGATGATGCTTATATGGATAAATGATTCATCTTGCTATGATATGGTTATGAGTTGTTCAGATGATTCTTGGGGTTACATAGTGGATATTTAGATCAGATTTGTGGATGATTCCCTAATGGTGCTTACATGGTGATCTTCATAAGGATAAGGAGAAGTACATAGCTTGAATTCACATCTTCTTTACTTGATGATGAGTCACTCATATGCTGTTGTCGTCATATGCATAAAGATCATATATTACAGTTATGATGCAGGATTCCTATTGTTCTTGGCACATATATGGATGAGGATTGTTGGCTGGATACATGGATGATTATTCAAAGTTGCATTGTTGGAGACATGATGATGATGAGTTCTTACCTATATGATGATAGGTTGTTTCGTACATGTGTTGATGATACTTGGTCCATGCAGATCTGGATGGCTATGGTGTTTCTCACATATGATAGAATGTGAATGATTCGATGCTATGGAGCAGATCATACAGTGTCGTTGCTGATGTTTATCATGATCTTATTTAGGTGATTGGTCTCTATAAAGATCATATCAAGACTCATGATGTAATAGTGTGTCTCTATCTATTGTAGTCATTTGATGAGATCTCTTCAGGTCATGTAACGGCCTATTTTGGTTTCCCCACTATGCTTGGGATGAATGATGTTATTCTCTTATGTTATCATATGTAAACTCTTGGTATATCACCATTGTGATGGGAGATAGATGTATTTATGAATCTTTGGTGATAGGAGGGTCATTTATGATGTATAGAGTCATGTTCTTCTTGTAGAACATCTTTTTGCAGACCTTGCTTACAGTCAGGGGGAGCATGAACAACACACATCAACAGAGCAGAGATTTCAGCATGTAGCATGGACAGATTGGTACACCTTGGCATATACAAAGGGGGAGCTCATTCAGAGATTTCAGTAGGTACTCAGGGGGAGTATGGACAACAAAGGAAGAGAATATCTTGGTCCACCCTTTGCCCTTGATGTCAAAGGGGGAGAGTGATTTGGTGTTGTTGCCATCAAGTCCAAAGGGGGAGATTGTTGGCATTATGATGCATGTGTTGTACTTGATGGCAACCCACTCATAGAAGAACATCTCACTTATATAAAATCAAGTGAATCCATAGAAGAGATATCAGATGTGACATAATACATGGGATGCAGGATAGCTCAAAGGAATCAAATGACAAGTCCTTAGTATGAAAAGTAAGCTTTGCCATCAAGTCCAAAGGGGGAGATTGTTGGCATTATGGCTAAAGTGTTGTCCTTGATGGTAACTCATACAGGTGATAGATCACAGTACAACAGGTCAGTAGCAGAGATTGATGATCAACCCACAAAGAATGAAGAAAATAAGAAGTTCGCAGGTGCGCCGTGAAATAGGTGCGGTCATAGGATGGGTCCGCAGGTACTCCGTTTAGAAGGTGCAAACATATTCACAGGTTAACAGAACAAAAGGTGCGGTCCTAAGAGTTCACACACTTTCATGCAGAGAAAAGCGCACGTGTGGGAATCTTATGGTTGTCGGGTCCATGGTATTGTGTTATTATGGTTTTGGACCGTGGTATTATGAAAGGTCTAAGTCTATAAAAGAGGAAGGAGATCATTTGGCTAGAGCATGCTTATGGGTTGAATATCTTAAGGAGAGCAAGATCTGAAATTCTGGTTGGTGAGTGATATCTAGATCTACATCAAGGAGAAACCTGAGCTTTATAGGGAAAATCTACTGATGGGTCGAGATCTCCTTTGCGCATGATCAGATCTGTAGATCTGATAGTCTGTGGCATATTTGAAGACTGGACCATAGGTGCGACACGTTTCAGGCACGGAGATCCGCAGGCCTCTGAAGGAGAAAGCGCGGAGATCCGCAGGTAGATCGAGGAAATGGTGTGGAGGTTCGCAGGCCAAAGATCGGTGTAGGTGTGGAGGATTGCAGGAGGATCGTAGGCCAGAGACGGGTACAGTGCGGAGGTGCGCAGGCAACCCATAGCCGTAGGTGCGGATGCCCACAGAGAAGAAGACTGTAAGCTGCGGATACTCGCAGGTCAGAAGCCTATTCAGGTGCGGATACCTGTGGATCAATAGATGGTGTAGGAGCGGATACCTGCAGGTTTCCATTGAAGAAGCTGCATACTTTTCTTAAAATATGTTTTAGCTGCTTCTGTTGTTTACTGAAGTGTTCTGGGTTTTGAAGTGATGTCTGGTTACTGGTATTATGTTCTGATAACAACATTCTGAGAAGTGATTGATTGAATGATTATGATTAGCTTCAGTATTGATGGATGAATGGATCAGGTTCATAATGACTTATCCTTATATGATCTGATGGACTAGATCTGATTGCTGACACGCATACTATCCTTGTATATGTATTGATCTGGTGATTGGGTGATTCAGAAGATTGATTGATTATGTGCTTCAATGATATTTATGGGTCCAGTATGAAAATTGGATGAAACGTGGCCTTTCAGATTATGTGTTGTGCTTCAGGTGTATCCAGTCTGAAAATGTATGAAACGTGGTACCCGGAGGAGAGAATATTGTAGGTCGTCGCCTACGTACTAGTATCTTAGCTAGTACAAGAGCTAAGGGGGTGGTAGCTCCCTTCCAGTAGCAGTTGAAAACTTTGGAGCATTGTAGCAGGTAGCAGCCTGTGTACTAGTAAATGGATCGGCTAGTACAAGATCTATGGGAGTTGTAGCTCTCTGCAGGTAGAAGCCTGCGTACTGGTATAAGACTGCACCAGTACAGAAATATTGTAAGAGGATTTTCTTATTAAGAAGAAGATTGAGATGACTTGCAGCAGGTGGTTTTCTCCCACATTGGGTTTCCACCTTATATCATGGTGTTCATGTGTGTGGCTTATGTGTGATGATCTGTTTTATTTTACT
Source organism: Pinus tabuliformis (assembly GCA_031772625.1). Classification (NCBI taxonomy): domain Eukaryota; kingdom Viridiplantae; phylum Streptophyta; class Pinopsida; order Pinales; family Pinaceae; genus Pinus; species Pinus tabuliformis. The sequence goes on from CM062809.1 coordinate 711,856,851, forward strand.
GCACCTGTTTACTATTAATATGGTTGATAACTCATTAAGGATCAACTAACTGAATCATAAGAAGTTGTGAAAGTAGCATATATGAATCTGAATATGGAAATGAAAAAGTTTTATTGATGTGATAATACTGATTCACCCCCCCCTCTCAGTGTTATTTCCAACAAAATCGATGTGATAATGCACAAAAGTGTGCATACTTGGTAAGTCTGTCAACTACCACCATGATGACACTCTTTCCTTCAGACTTGGGTAAACCTATGATAAAATCCATTGAAACCTTCTCCCAATGTTGGCTTGGAATAGATAAATATTGTAACAGACCCAGGGTATTAATTGTTTCAACTTTATTTTGTTGGCAAACCAAACATTCTGCCACAAACTTTTGAATATCTGATTTAAGGCCATCCCAAAAAGATTCATTCTTAACCCTGTGGTAAGTTTTTAAAAATCCTGAGTGCCCTCCTAAGGGAGAAGTGTGCAATTGCATAAGAATCTTTTGTTTGAGTTGGGAATTCTTACAGAGGTATAAGCGATCTTTGTACCATAACAAATCATTTTTCCAGCTAAATGTATCAAATGTACTGGAATATTGTTGTAACTTTTGAATAAGTGCCCACACTTCTTCTTCATTCTTCCATTCCTCCCTTGCTTCATTTATCCAATCTGGTTGGATAATAGAAATGAAGGACAATAATGCTTCCACATCCTCATCCTTTCTTGATACTGCATTTGCCACAACATTTTCCTTCCCTTTTTTGTAGATGATTTCAAAGTCATAACCCAACATCTTTGTGACCCATTTTTGTTGCTCTTCAAAGGATAATCTTTGTTCTAAAAAGTATTTAAGACTATGATAATCCACTTTTACCTTGAAGTGTCTTCCCATTAGGTAGGGTCACCATTTCTTAAGTGCATGTAGTATTGCCAACCTTTCCTTCTCATAAATAGCTTTGTGTAAATATTTTCCTTTGATTGGATGACTTTCGAAAGAAATGGGTCTTTCATCTTGCATTAAAACAACACCAATTCCATTTCCTGAAGCATCACATTCCACAATAAAGGTTTTTTTGAAGTTTGGTGTAGCTAAGACCGGTGCTTGGCACATTGCCTCTTTAAGATGTCCGAAGGCCTTTGTTGCTTCTGGAGTCCATGAAAATGCATCTTTCTTCAATAATGTTGTTAGAGGTGCTGCTATTATCCCATAATTCTTAACAAACTTGTGATAATACCCTATCAACCCGAGAAATCCTCGTAGATGCTTTATGGATGTGAGGATTTTCCATCTCTTAATGGCTTTAATTTTGCTAGGGTCTACCTTAACACCTTCATAAGATACAATATGACCCAAATATTCCACCTCTTGTACTCCAAAGAAGCATTTGGAGCTTTTTGCATATAATTATTTCTCCTTCAATAGTTTCAGCACTCTGTCAACATGTTCAACACGATCCTTCCAAGACTTGCTGTAGATTAGTATATCATCAAAAAATACTAACACAAATTTTCTAAGGAAGGGTTTGAAAATGGAATTCATCAAACCTTGAAATGTAGAAGGTGCATTGGTAAGGCCAAAAGGCATGACCAAAAATTCATAATGACCCTCATGAGTTCTAAATGTTGTTTTTGGAATGTCTTCAGTCTTCATTCTGATTTGATGATATCCTGAACAAAGATTCAACTTGGTGAAGTAAATTGATCCATGCAATTCATCCAATAATTCATCAATGACAGGAATCGGAAATTTATTTTTAATAGTGAGCTTGTTGAGCTCCCTATATTCTGGACACATGCGCCAAGATCCATCCTTCTTGTGCACCAATACTACTGGAGTAGAGAAAGAACTTTGAATATGTTGAATTATACCAGCCTCTAGCATTTCTGCAACCATACGTTCAATTTCACTCTTTTGGGCATAGGGATATTTGTATGGCCTGATGTTTGGAGGAACACTTCCTGGAATCAAATGAATAACGTGATCTTGATTAGGAATAGGTAGGAGACATTTGGGAGACTCAAATAACTTGAAATGATTGTCCAAGACTTTTTGGAGATCTTGAGAAATAGATGATTTCGATGTGGAGACATCTAGTGAACATAATTGTGCAATTACATCTCGTTGTTCTTTCTTTAGAAGCTTTGTCATACCGTTAGAGCTGATTATGTTTCCCGGTTTCCCTACAATACCCCTTAATTCAACTTCCTTTCCTTCTGCAGAAAATTTCATAAAAAGTTCTTGGAAATTAAAAGCTATTGTACCCAAGGATTGTAGCTATTGGACTCTTAGTACAACATTAGCACCACCCACTGGAATGGAAAGCATTGGGCTATTCAATACATATTCTCCCATGGATAGCTTGATATTATGGCACTTTCCAGAGCAATTTATGGTTCCTCCACTTGCAACCATCACTTGACACTCTGGTGCTGGATATAAGAAGCAATTAAATTCTTTTGCTATCTTACAATGAGTAAAATTGTGTGTACTTCCTGAATCAATCAACACTATTACCCTTTTCTTCTTTATATGTCCTTCTATCTTGATGGTTTGAGGAGTGGTAATTCCAGGAAATACATTACAAGATATGGTCGGATTCATTTCTTCTTTATCTAGGGTTTATTCCTAGAGTATATCCTCTTCTTTTGAAATTTCTTGTCCCTTTTCTTCCTCCTCTTCACAATCTATGTAGAATAATTTCTTCTCAACACACTTATGACCTTTAGTGTATTTGCTATCACAACTGTAACAAAGCCCTTTTGCTCTTTTTTCTTCCAATTGTTGTGGTGTCAACCTTGTAGGTTGTGGAAGGCTAGGGGCAACAACACTTCCATCTTTATAGTTGTGAGTGGTAGGCTTCCTGGTTGCCATAATTTTTCTTTCCATTTTTCTTGCTAACCTGAATGCCTTCTCCAATGAATCAAGTTCCCAAAGGCAAACCTCATGTTGGATATTATCCTTTAAAGTCCCTATGAACACATCAATCCTATGCTCCTTTGGAATATCTTTTACCCTTATGTTCAATTTTTGGAAGTCCTCAATGTGCTCCATCATTGAACCCTTTTGTTTGAGATTTATCAATTGGCTAAAAAAAAAGGTGTTTCTTTTTGTGTCTTCATAATGTGTTGTCATTTCTTCCGTAAAAATTGCCCAAGTGACAATTTGTTTACAAGAGAAAATCCATCGATACCATATAAACTAATTAGGTTCCAAATATAAAGTTGCAATACATACCTTTTCTGTGTTTTGCACATTATGGAGATCGAAAAATTGCTCCATCTACAGTATCCATGTTCCGGGATCCTTGCCATCAAACTTCCTCATATTGATATTTGGAACATGGTGGTTCTCTGATCCAACATTAGAGTCTATGAAATAATGATTAACATTTACTTTGTTTTCATCATGAGTTTCCTTTACTACCCTTTCATTATTAGTAAGAATTTCTTGTACAAACTTTGTCAAATCTGTCTTCAAATCTTCCATGCATGTCCTCAAATCTTCCATGCCTGTCTTCAAATCTATCTTCAAATCGTCCATCTTAGCTTCCACGTCATACATCTTAGCTTCTACGCCTTTCTTTAAAATATCCATCTTAGATTCCACACCTTTCAGTAAACCATTCATCTTAGCTTCTACATCTTTCTTTAAACCATCCATATTAGATTCTATTACCTTTTGTGCGAGTGACATTTGTTGCATTTAGTCTTGTAATTTTGATATATCATGTTGCATTTCTTCCTCTTCTTCATGAGTCATGCTAGAGCTTTCAGGTTGCTTACTAGGTCTTTCCATTTTATTTCTTCGGGTCATCAACTACCGATAATAATTCTTCACTATGCCTTTTGAATTCCTTCAAACTAATTTTTCAAGCCAAGCTTATGCAAAAATTAAAAAAAAAATATACACACCTTTTTTTTTCACTTTGTAGGAGCTTGATATTGCATCTAATGTATCTCTGCAATTTCAGATCTTCCAGTTCTGAAATTGCGACCTGCAGTAGTCCTTTCCGTCCTCTTTCCAATGCCACTAGTCTGATCGAATTTAGATTCTCCAAGAAAGAGTTATGCACAATCTCCCAAGATGACTTGATTATATACCTTTTCAGAAGAGCGAACTTGTATGAAGTGCCACATGTCACTGTTTTGACCTTAGGATCTGAAAAATATACACCAGAAACTACAATCTATCCGTTGTCTATACCTTATTACGAAATTTCAGTCTGATGCTCAAAACAAAAGTTATGACGATTTTCTCCAGGTCACCTGTTTGGAATGTAATTCAGGAATCTGCAAAAAGGTCAACTTCCTCAGATCATATCTCTGCAAATATAGCGCGAAAAGCTTTGAAATTCACACCCAAGGTTCAGAATGATCTCAACCCAAATGAGTTGTTTTTTAGCGTCTGAAATGTCACAAAAATAAAAAATAAAAATAAAAAAATAATATATATATATATATATAATAAAATAAATAAATAATAAAAATAAAAAATAAAATTATAGCCAAATGCCATGATGACTTGTTTGGAGCAGCAAAATCCTAGAATCCTAGGCTCTGATACCAAATGTTATGAAACCAGCTCACAAAAAGATAGAAAAGATAGATCAATGCCTTAGAATTCAGCCTCTTCGAGGGGGAAACCTCCTTTACATTACACAAATGAACAATTCTTTGATGATTCAAATGAAAAAATCTCCTTTCTATATATAGGAGCCTAAGGGGTCACCACATAACCAAGTCGACCTAACAATAATAATATAAAGGCACAAAAATAACAATAGAGGGATTCTATGGGGCACAATAATAATAATATGGGGACAATAGGAGCACAACAATATTAAGAAGGGATACAACAATAATAGTAATGGGGGAATCACTAGTATTATAGGGACCTAACATCCAACATATTCCGTATCTCATGCTTGATGGATGTTGTGGAGGGAGAGGAACTGACAAAGCTTTGTCTAGACCTACCCATTTTCCTAGCATCCCTAGAGTAATTCTTGGATACAATTTTGATGTCATCATAAGGAAATTGGTAGATATCTCCTCTAGATATAATGTTGTGGGTTTCCATCACATATTCCTTTATCCCTCAGAGAAGAACTACCTTGAGTGACTCAGGATCAATGGTACAGTTGGCCCTTCTATAATTGAAATGAAACCAGTCCTCAAAGTCCTCCAAAGATTCACCAAGTCCAAGGGTCATCCTGAAGATTTCTTCCTTTGTTTCTTTGGACCTACAGTAATCCAAATATCTTTTATTGAAGGTTTGTTTCATTTGGGACCAGGTAGCGATGTTTCCTCCAAGTAGACTCATAAACCAACAGAAGGATACATCTTTGAGGGTAGAAGGAAAAAAGTGCAACTTCTACTCATTAGAGGCATAGTCATAGGTCCTACATACAACAAAAAACTCAAACATGAAGGTGTCAAGATGTTTAGATGTTAAGCCATGGAAATGTGGAAGGGAAGCATGGATTACATTTTTCATTCTAGCCTCTCCATTAGTTTCTCTTACAGGGCAAATCTCATTGTTTTTATTTTTAGGCATAGTTTGGGTAGGTGAGATAGGTTCTTCTTCTCCTTTAGGTTCTTCAAAAATTTGAGGTGGCTCTCCTAAAGGGTTTTCCAACTCCCCTGTAGTTTGAGATGGAAGTTCACAGTCACCGAAGAAGAATGTAGGTTGATTGGTTGAGGGGGCAGGGGTTTTTGGTAAGACTTTCCCTTGGTTATCCCTACTCCTATGAGACATGAAAGAACTAGCTTTGTTGATTTTTTTGGATTTTTTCAATAATTTTCAAAGAATAAGACTGATGAAAAATAGAAAAGAACAAGCAATTCTTAAGTAGAAATAACACCCACATAGACACCTCCCTAGAAACGATGCCAAAAAATGATGAGCGTTGGTATTGTACCAAGAGTATTGCAACACCCAAGGGCTCCTCAACTCAAATTATCAACCCAGAGTTCGTATAAAATTAGAGGTGAAAGTGTGATATGCACAATAGGTTAGGTTCTACTCATGTCACGCTTAGTCATGAAATCAAATCAAGGTGTTCAAAGACCATTCCTCCAACTAACTATAGTGAAAAGTTCACATGGAAGCATAATTGCACATGATTTGAAGTATGAAAGTGAAAATGCCATTCATTTAAATGCAAATTCTAATTGACATTGTATCAAAGAGAAAGGAATAATCTACTTGTAGAAGTAAAGCTACTCCACTTTTCACATTTAATTAAATCAGTAACCTACTTGCATGTATCATTGATCTACTTTACATTTTCTTGAAAATAAGGAATCTAACTTTTAACATAGTTATGAAAAAACATTAATTCTAACTCTATTTTGTAGTGAGGAAAGGAGGAGTTTGGAGTGGTATAATATCCTTCCTTAATCATCAAATCATAATTTGTGTGAATTATTCAACTTAACTAGGCTAGGATCAAAGTGGGGAGAAAAACCGGTTGAAAAGAACACTCCTACAGGGCTGTTATAGGAGGCTGCTACAGGAGGGGTTCTGAGAGCCTTTTGAGGGTAGAAATGGTGTCTTGAGGACAAGAGAATATGGATGAAGGTATCAGGAAGTGAATGAATGTTGGGGGAGACCCCTAGCCAAGACTAGGACCCCTCATAGGTCTATATTTCACCAAGGGTGATGCCCAATGTGTCCTCTATTTCCCTTAACAGAATGTCTGTGGAAATAGAGTTTGGGAGCAGTGTGAGGTGTAGAGGAAGAAGATGGAAAGATCCAGGTGGAGATGCAAATATGTTACCACCCATGAAAATCAACACAACCCTGCATCCAGACAAATACATGCATCAAATGACTAATAACACAGTGAGATAAAATATTATGGAAAAGATGAGTTGAATTTGACTAAAATCTATTCTATTCCACAACACTAATCTGATCACTAAACTAACTCCTAATTTGCAGAGAATAAACATGTAAAAGGATTAGAACTAACATCTATCTATTTCCAAGAAATAATAAATAGTTTTTTTTGGACTGGGATTGTAAATCTATCCAATCACTCTTCCCATAAGAGAAGTGATAGGGAAGCCTGCAATCACAAGTTTTTATAGCTTAAAATAAGAGAAAGGCATGAAATGCTTTGAAATAAGAAAAATAAAGAAATACAAAAGAGGGACTAAATCCTCTGGGTTGGGCCCAAACCCAAGGGTTTCAACCCTCTAAAACTAGCTCAGACATAGATCAATGGAAAACTTCTTATTATCATAAGATATTAGTCTCATACATCACATGAAAGCTATGAATGGCAATGTCAATCACTAGGCTCAGTAGCTACTCTTAGTTGAACAAAAAACTAGAATCATAATGAGCCTTCTAGCTGGTTTATTTATTGAAAAGGGTAGTTGATGAAAACTCCATTGAAAATAGGAGTGATTCCCTCCAATATCTCTAAAAATATGGATCTGGTTCTCCTTGATCTTCACATGGACATGGAGTCCCTCCACTGCTAGTGAATTCGAGCCATGAGTGAAGATATTGTGATCCTAAGCCAAGTTAGAGAGTTAAGGAGGTGGAAAAACCCCCTAGATTATCTATTGGTTGTCTCCATCAAGCCTCTACATAGTAAATTCCTGAAAAATTACTTTTTTTCCTACAATTTAATCACATTAGGTCTCACAATATGACAAACACCTTTTAATCTTCTTACTGAGCATATTATGAATAGAAATACAAATTAATGTGTGAAAAGGATAGTTTTAAGGGCTGGAGGATAGCATAATGAGCCTGAAAATATACCTATTAATGGGACCTATCAACAAGTAAAGACACATCTTCTTCAAATATCCTAGATAAGGCATCAACCACAACATTATATGTACCATTCTTATATATGATGTCATAACCATATCCCGACATATTAGTGACCCATTTATGTTTCTATAGTAAATAAAATCATTGTATGAGGAAGTAATTCAAACTATTATATCCAATATTGATCTAAAATTCCTCCCTATGAGTTATGGTCACCAAGTCTACACTACATGAATGCTAGCCATAATTTCCTTCTTATATGTGGATTTTGCCAAATTGCAGTCACTCCATTATTTACTAGTGAATGCTAATGGACATATTTCTTGTATCAATAATACTTATTGATCTCTTCCTAAATAAAAACATTCCAAGATCAAAGTATTATTTAGCCATGCACCACTAAAACTAGAGTAGTTCCCATGGATTCCTTTAAAAATCTAAATGCATGTGTGGCTTCCTCACTTCAAACAAGGGAATCCTTTTCACAAAATCAAGTAAGAGGAGATTCCTATAATTATTCACAAATTTCATATAGTGTCCAGTAAGTCCTAATAATACCCTCAAGCTCTTTAGTGCTCTAGGAAGTGGTCAATCTTCAATAGCTTCCACCTTCTTTTGAAAAATGGAACTCCTTCATTACCTACAATCTAACCTAAATATTCAACTTTTGGAGCCTAAAAAACACTCTTGGAGTGCTTCACGAATGATTTTTTTCTCTCAAGTGTTGCAAGAACTTATCGACATTCATTATGTGTGATTCCAATGTTCTACTATATATCAATATCACATCGAAGAATACTAGCACAAATTTGTGTAGAAGAGTTTTGAAAATCCTGTTCATGCAGCTCTATAAATTAGATGGAAATTACAAAGATTAAAAGGTATCAATAAAAAGTGTAATGACCATCATGCTTTTTGAAATTTGTCTTCAGGATGTCTAGCTATTTCTTCTTGATTTGGTGGTACCTTGAATGTAGTTCAATCTTAGTGAAAAACTTTACTTAATGAAGTTCATCCAGGAGATCGTCTATAATTGGGATGGGAAATTTTTCCTTAATTGCCAACTCATTGACATTAGAGGAAATTTCGGCGTAAAAGTGGCCTCCTAATGAAAAATAATAGTTAAAATAATAAAATAAGAGTTATTAATTTTGGAGAGAAAAGAAGAAAACTATTTTTTTAATTGTATTTTTCACTTATCTCCTTATCTCCTTATAGGTTTACTCAAATATCAAGTGTAGACACTCGTTGGATGTATAATTTAATTCCACATCCAAAAAGTGTCTACACTTGAAATTTGAGTAAGCCTATAAGGAGATAACTGAAAAATACAATTAGAAAAAGTAGTTTTTCTTCTTTTCCTTCCAAAATATTTACATGTACCTCTTTTTAAATTTAAAGGATTTTGTTTCGTTTACATATTATGTCATGGAAATTATGTGAAACTTTCATGGGCACTTTTAGGCTAAAATTTCCTCTAACAAAGCCCTAAAATCAAGACATGTATACCAAGTGGCTTTATTCCTTAACACCATGCTAATACTAGTGATTATTGAGGGATTTTAATGGGATGTAGGACTCCTACCTCCAATAGTTCGTTAATGATATTTTATATTTCATTCTTTTTTGCAAAAGGGTGTCAATAAGGATGTACATTTAGTGGTTGACTTCCTATAATCGGGGGAATTCTATGGTCATGATCTCCTCAATAAGGGGTTAAACCCTTTGGTTTCTCAAATAAATGATGATGCTTTTTAAGGACCAACTAGAAATATGGGTGGATTTTTTGTGTTGTATTATCCATAACCTCTATGGCATTAAATTGAAAAATAATGGAAACGTTGACTTTATTTAATAACTTCTCAATATGATTATAGATTAATATTTTAGGGGAGTTGTTGGGAACGAGATCCCCTAAGAATAGTTTTGGGGCTAAAAGCCCATGTTTTGGGTCGAATTTTGTAATAAAGTTGTAAAGTCTCCGCATTTTGTGGTCACGGAGTGTGAAGGTGTCATGAGTCATGAAGGTTTTTCCACCCTTATTTTTGTAAAGTAAAGTCGGCTGTAAAGATCTACCCATGGTCCGCGGACCATGGGATTGTATAAAAAGAGCTAAGTATGTAAGCTCTAAGTAGTCTTGGTAGAAATCAATAAGTTGTAAGAAGTATGAGGTCTTGAGCGATAAGGAGAAAAGTCTAAGCTTCGGGTCTTAATGTAGGTAGAGGCTCTGCAGCTGAGTGCGCAAAGGCTTAGGGTGGAAGTCTGCAGTTGAGTGCATAGACCCCTACAGCTATTTGCATAGGGCGGATAGAGTTTGTAATCATCTGAAGATATCAATAAGGAGAAATTTTCTACAAATTTTGTGTCTTTGTTTCTTGTTAATGCATCTTTTCATATTATGTATGGATTTCATTTACGATGCTTATGTGATGTGCAAATATATGTAATTACATTGGTTAATCGAATGCAAGTAAGAATATCTATTTATGTGGTGCTAACTATGATTGTTTAGTAAGATAATTAAACACTTAAGGATAACTTGGAAACCTGTTCTATACGCTGCTTTAGCAGCGCGAAAGTACATGAACAACAGGTTAGGGCTGCATGAAGGCCAATCGTATCCCTTCGCAGAGGTACTGAAGGGTAGAATAAAGGGCTAGATGGACAGAGCCCTAGAACTTAACAACCTGCACGAAAGCAGGAACATAAGGAATAAAACGACATCACAACCATCTCAAGGTGCAGAAACTTGGTTCTAGCATCCCCCCATACTGCTTTGGGTGAGACTTTGGTCCATGCTCCGCAGGCTGATGTCGAAAGGGATAGTAGTGTAGGGATTTGTTTGGCTAACTAACACTGAACCTGGGTCAGGCCCCACCAAGCCAACATGAGCCTTCTTATATCCCTTGAAGGGTGTGCACTTGTCCCTCTTTAGTGAAACTCATATACAGTTCTTTGAAGTCCATTGTGACTAGTCTCAACGCGTGTAACCATTTTTCCCCAAATAGTATATCACAACCACCCATGAAGATGGAAAATATGGGTTTTGAGTTTAGAGACTCCGATATGGAGTTTGAAATTTTCACTTCTTCCCCCACATTTGATCATACCTCCATTGGCGATGATGATTTGAGAGTTGTGCACTAGGCGTAAAAAATGGATTTCTTTTTCAACTCTCTTATGACGTGAAATTGTGAGTATTACGACTATCAAATAAGACTAATTTTCTAGTGCTTGATGTGGCCTATGAGTTTCAATGTTTATGGAATTGAAATTCCTAATAATGCATGTAGAGAGATTAGGGATTCTTCACGAGGAAATGATGGTTCAATATCTACTTGATACTAATTATTCATGCCTTCAACTTGTATTGTCAGTATCTCTTCGAGGGTTATTTCTTCAATTAGGGCTTGAGTAGTCATATTAATTTGGAATAATTTATTTTCTTTACAGCTATATGACACACACAATATTTTTCATGGCAATTGTAGAAAATTCCATGTCATTGGCATCTTCCATTGTTTATAGAGATAAGCTTTGTACCTTTGAGGGATGAGTAGGAGTTGTTTTTGGTGAATTACCTTGGGGAGGTCAAGTGTGAGGACTAAATTTTTGTTTCTTTTTTTTGTGTATCAATCACCATTTTAGCTTATAGACCCCTCTTAGTTTCTTCTAACCATATAGTAGGACAATGTAATATTAATTGTGCTCAAATATCCCCCTTGAGACTACTAATGAAAATTTCCTTATAAAAATAATCTATTAAGTTCTCTCCATGGATGTATTATTTCTTAAAGGCTACTCTAAAGTTAATAATTAAGACAATTTGGTGTAACTTGATATATTTCCCCAAATAATTAGGATCCCTCTCAAAATGTACATAGAAAAATTGACAAATTGACTCCACACAATGTAGCTTGAATAGGATATTTTATGAAATTCCCATCATTGTCGTGATTCTTTATATAAATATGGGACCCCCACCCTTGGTTTCTTTGTGTTATTAGTAATATATGGAGGATGAAATAATGCTCGATCTAAGTGACCCACCTTGATAAGCCAGAGCCATCAAACTTGTTCAAGTCCACTTTAGGAGAGCAATCCCATATGTTATTATCCATTGATCTATTGGTGTGTATATATGACTAACATTGTGGGTGTGAATAAACCTTTCTTAGAAGTTTATTCTTGGTCTAGCTCATTTTTTATACATTCATGTTATTCTCTCCTAGTATTCTTCAAGTTAACATATTGAACAACTACTCAACCAATGTTTTTTCAAAGTTGTCTAACTTCTTATCGAACTTCTCTTCTAATAATTTTTTGTGGTCCTGACATTGCTTAAGTTGATATTCCATTGATTCCAATTTTTTTGTAGTAGAGAGGGTGTTTGTGGTGCCTAGTAAAGTATGAGGATATTTATAGGTACTCCCCTTCATGGGTGAGATCATTGGAAAAGTTATTGGGTCATGAGGGCAAGGGATTGTCGGGTACAATAGCTCTCTAATATATGTGTGGGGTCCTCTTATAGCCATTTTACTTTTCTATTCTTAAAAAGAAATTTTGAAAAAGTAAATGCAAAGAGAAAGAATATATATATATATATATATATATATATATATATATATATATATATATATATAGATAGATAGATAGATATCTATATCTATATCTATATATTTATTTATTTATTTATTTATTTTAAAAATAAAATAAAATTAGAAGAGGAAAATAAAAGAAGCATAATTGTGGGACTCTTTAAATTTGTAGCATGTAAATTTTTAATATGTTTGTTGCAAGCTTTATGTTAATGGCACAATGTTTTTGGCAATACTCATATATATTTTTAAAAAAGGGGGTGGGCCAACCCACACACACACACCAAGCATAGGAAGAAGCAATTAAAAGGCAGGCAACTCTTAAAGCACATCACTATAATATTGATCAAAAGCACACTCAAACAAAGTCCAACATCAAAAAATGCATGAATCTTATGTCAAAGGGTTCCCCCAAGGGGTGGTTTTGAAAAGCCAACTATCAGGGAGATCGACCCAAGTGAAACATCTAACCGCCCAAGGTGCCCCCGAGGGTGGTAAATGGTTTTTTCCAATCTGACTTAGTGGCGACAGGCAAGCGTGCACATGCGAGTGGGTTATCTTACCACATCATCTTCTTTCCCTCCATCTCACCCTTTGTACTCCTACGTCATCCTCCATGTCTTAGCTCCATGTCATTTTATGTACTTCTTTGTTTGTATTGTCATAATTTTAATCTTTTCCCTCTTTATCATCCAAAAGCACCCCATTTTTTCATTTTCTCCCATTTCATTCATATTTTTCACTATGATTGCTACTCTCAACTAAAGTTATTTTTCCAACAACCAATCCCAAATTTCCTAGGTAATTAAATTTTTTTACCACCCTGTATTTATTTAAACAAAATTTCAAAAATGACTAAAAATTCCTCCTTGTCTAGTTCGTCTACTCACATATCCTTCATGGACATGGAAAGGGACATTTTTCATCCCATTTGTAATTTAAATTTAATGGAAGGCCATCAAAATGTGTTGGTTAGTCAAGTCAAGTCAGAAATCTTCCTACAAGTGGTTTAGTCTAGTATGTGTGCTACAATTATCCCTCAAACATATGCTTTCCATAAATTCATTAATTGGCTTACCTTGTCCTTGTGTCCACATAAGTTCTATGTAATGAACACACTTGGTGAGAATATTTTGCAAGTGTCCTCCATATTAATTTGATATGCCCTAGATTTCTCTTAGTCTGAAAATTACACAAAATTCATTGATGAAACTCTCTTGTCCATGTATCAAAGCCTATCACCAGAAGATAAAAGTAAATTGTTCAATTTTATTTTTCCTCCAAATTTGCGTGCTTCCACGACAGTCTAAAGAGTTTCCTCTAAACCATTTTTTTTTTAGAATGTGAACCAATTTTGTTTGTAATTATGGGTGTTTTGGGAAGAGATGATATCTATGTTGTTGATTGTCAAGCCTTAGGGTTTTTCCATCAAATGATGTAGCCTGATGTTTTGTTGGATATTCCCACTTATTGGGAACATTCCATTAACTTAAAACTCCTCAATTTTAACATTTGTTTATGTTTTAGGTTCCCTTCATTCATGGTCTAACTCTTTTTGTATGCACATGTAGACTAGTTCATGACCTACCTATAAATATTGTTGATATAAGCAAACATAAGAAAAAAATGGTAAATTGGATTGATATAGTTAGATTTAATGAAATTAATGAAGACTTCTCTTACTAGATTGATGCTTTTATCTCAATAATATATAAAATTATAAATAACATTACTACTCCAAGAACTATACCAGAGTCTCAAGCCCTATTACAATTGAGTAAATATTTAAAGTTTGGTGATTGGTTTTTGTTTGAAGAGTATGTGGAAATAAAGTTGTATGTAGCAGAGGTCTCACTATACAAAATTTCCATTTTTGTGCCTATGAGGATTTTTGCATTAGATTTTATCAAGAATAGTTTAAATGTGGACCAAGTCCAATTTTTCCTAGCTAGAAAGGGATTTTTGTTCAAATTGACAAGAACTGTAGGCCCCTTTATTTTAAATAATAGGAAAGTAACATAAGAGATTGACAAAATGTTGTAGGAAATGAATTTTCAACAGGGAGAGAGTTGGCACTATGATCCACACCATATTATTTCTAAAATGAGGTTAGAAATATCATGTTCCCCATATGTCCATCAATCAAGACTAGCAATTGAGAAATTAGAAAATCATGGCATGGTGGATACATAACCTGGCATGGATGTTGAAACCCCTTTGCCTACTGAAAAGGGACTAAAAAGATGTGTTGTTGATATTATATGCCTTGATGGAGAAGATTCTCAGAGTAGCAAAAATGAAAAGAATAAAGAAGGAGAAACAAAGTTTGCACAATTGATAGAGAGACCTTCAAATGAGGTTGGATTTCAGGTGCAATTGTGAGGGGTATGGTGTGAAACCTCATCTCTGATTCCCAATGAGGAAGACCAATCTTCCTTGAATATTTTTAAAGAGACTTTTTGTCAAATTGAAGAGAAGAATGTGAAAATGAATACTAATGTCATGACTCAGTTGGAAGCTTAGTCCATCTTTGGCTATGAGACTAGACTCCTCTTAGCCATGGATCTGGAGAGGAACCAGATGAATTTTTCTTTCACTCACCTAGTATCCCAGTCTATTTCCTCTAGTGTGGATTTCAGAACTATCAATATCTCTATTAATACTAAAGATATCAACCATATGATCCCAGAAAACTTTGATATGCTAGATGATGTCTCCATCAAAGTTCGAATTGTAGAACTTCAAAGTTCGAGTTGTAGAACCTAGACCTTCATCAAGCAATCATAGAATGTCAAGAGTACAAGAGTCTCCATTTTCAAAATAATATATTTTGGAATATTTGAAAAGTATTTCATTTTGTAATTTTCAAAAGTTTGGAAATAGTTTAATCTTTTTAATATTTTAAGAGGACAAAATAGTTCAAAATTAGTTAGGGCAGTTAACATTTTTCATAACTGTGCCTTAATGTAAAATTATCTTTAAAAGAAGTCACAGGGACTAGATTTGGGGTTCTAATTTTTGTTTGGAGAGATAATTTTCGTGTAATGTGCAAAATTTCATGAAGAAGCCATAACATTTCTAGATGATTCCACAACTGTGTTGATTATAACATGTTCTTTTGTCTCTCTAATTCATTTATGTGTTATTCTTCTTGGAGAAATTTGTAATGAAGTTGTTTGTTTTTTTCATTAACAAATTTACCAATGCTTTGAAATTACTTGACACTACCTGTGGATTTTATTAAAAGTAACCTTAAATTGCGCTCCACATTTTTCATCACCTCATTCTCTTAATTTTCATAATTTCAACTAAGGTTATGTGTGAAAGATTATTTTTTCAGCCTTCTACATTGAATCTTCACATTTAAATTATTTCCTATCATACTACAACATCAGTAAGCTATACACATAGAGATCTTGGCAATCTTGGAGGGTTTTGACATTTTTTCCAAGAGTAGAAATTACATTGCATTATGAAGGAATATCTCTAGGAAATAATGTTTAAAATCATAAAAGAAAGTATTTTTGTTTATTTTGAATAGATGTCCTATCACTGACCTCCTTTTAGCCAATTTTTCCTAGTGTTATAACATCCTTTGGTGTCGTACTCAGGGATCAAAGAACGAAGTCATTTTTGCCTTGGATTTTCTTGAAAAGAACATTTCTTTGTCTGGTCAGAAAAGAAAGTATTTTGGATGAGTTCTCTCACCAAGAGGGGAATTAGAATTAGCAATCCTAACTCCAAGAAGACTGTATACTCATTTTGATACCTCTCAACAGAAAACCCCAACCCTTTTAGATACAAAAAAGCTCACTTCAAGGAGATTCTGGAGAGAAACGAAGTCCCAAAAAACTCCAAGAATTACCTTGTCTGCTCTTGCAGCTTCCAATTTTGTTTCTAAGAAGATTGAAGCTAATAATATTGAAATAATTCTTAAAACTTTGGATTTTTCAGAAGGGGAGTTTCTTCCACGTCATTTTCCTTTTCGAAAGCCCACTCTTAAAGGGAAATATTTTGAGTCAATGTATTTTTCTTTCTCTGTCTTGTCTAAAATTGAAGAAATAAATAATATTGATACCCCAGCCACATCTCAGATTATTATGATAGTTTCTCAGCCCTTTCCAATTTCAGTAGTCCCTCCTGCCTCATTTGTATCTCAAATAATGAATCTTTCTCCTCCTCCAAATCAGAATATGGTGATTCTTGGGTTCTTACTCAACATATACGCTCCTTCAAATATGCCTTAGCCCATGAATTCTATGACAAAAAATTATTTAAAGTTATTACCTTAGCTTGCAGCGGAAGATGAGATAACAACAAAGAAACATGTGGCTACATTTTTTTCTTTTGCAAAGAATCTGAATGCAAAATATTTGGATGTTGTTATGAGATTTCTTGTGTAGTATCTGGATGGAGAAGCCAGAAAATGGTTCAAGACCCCCCTGCCAATTCAATTAACACATGGGAGGAGTTAGAAAATAGTTTTATACAGAGATGGGGAGAAAAGAGAGACCATGGATATTTTTTGACTGAGTTTAATAGTATTAAAATGAAGGCAAATGAAGAATTTGCATAGTTTATAAATAGGTTTAATAAGAGTCTATACTAGCTTGCCAACAAATATCAACCCCCCACCTATAACTGCTAATGTAGCTTTTGCAGGGGATTTTGAATCTTACTTTGGTTTTACTTTGAGAGAGAGAAGATACCCTACTTTAGATCATATTCAACCATATGCTCTGGAGATTGAGGCTAATTTATTAGTAACTGGGAAGTTGAAACCTAAAACTGATCATGGTGACAAAAGAAAGGGAAAGGAAGAAGTTGGAACTTCATCCTAGTAGAAATACACACAGGAGAAGAAACTCAACGAGATGACTAATGTCATAAGAAATTTGTCAAAAACATTGGTAAAGTTGGAGTTGAAGGAAAGAATCCACCAAGACAAATTCAACATGCACCAATTTTTTTTTTTTTAATTTAGGATACCTCCTCTGCAAATTTTGCGTAGGGAGAGGAAGGATTAGCAAGACCAAGGGTAGCCCCCTTTGTATCTTGAAGATGAACCAAAGGAAGCATGATGTAGGAGGATTAGACCAATTTCATAGTGGCAAACGAGGGGGTCTTGATAATGTGGTGTAATGGGCACATGTTGGGCTAGAAAAGTCTATTTTGTCTCCTTTAGTGAGATTTTAAACAATGTAAATACCAAATCTGAATAAGTTGTAGAGTCTAGGAAAAGAAGAGTCATTTTTCCTTGTGTATTTTTTACTTCCCTCAATTAGAGAGAAGAGGAAGTGAAACAATTTCTAAAGATTTCATAAAATGAGCACTAATTGTGATGAGGGGGATGCTTCTCCTGCCTCAAACCTGTACCTATAAATAAATAAAAGCGATGTGTAGAATTTTATTCCATAGCTTTGTGTTTCAAATTGCACATACATTTGATTTTATTCCAGAACCCGTGTGGACAAGACCTGTAGCTTTATGAGCTTACAACTGCCCGATTTCTCAGCTAGGGGTTGTTATGCACATTTGTTTTTTGGCAGCAACTCTATTTTTTTTGCACGCATCAACACACTATATGTTTATTCAATGGGGGCTAGTGATATGATTTAGTGATGTTGGACGTGGAAGAGGAAGGATGGGATTGTGGTTGAGTACAGATAGCGTGGTGAACCGGAGAACCTCAAATGTTGCATAATTTTTTCGTGGTCTGAACACTATCACGGTTTTGATGGAGCCAAGCATAACCAATGGTAGAAGAGATGAGGGAGGCCATTCTTGAGAATATGGATGTGCTCAGAGGTGCAGATTCAAGCCTATAATGAGGAAAAGTAATTCTACTTTCCCAGTGAAGAGAACAAAGTGCCTAGGGGTGCTATTAAAATGTCTCCCAATGCGTTACGAAAATATTTCGTATCTCCTTCAAAAATGTATTTTTACACTATGTGGAACCCAATTTTTCATTTAGCTGCCTAATTTCCATCAAATTTAGGTATCAGAGTGGCTTTATGACAAAACTACGTCTGTGACGGAGTTACATTTGGTGTCGGTGGTGTTGTGTACTGAAAAGAGAGATGGCAATGTGAGCAAGAAGAGCACAAGGTCATGGAGGGAGAACCGTAGCTAATGTAGAACTTTGAGAAGCGATACATAGTATACAAGCTCATTTAGAGGCCATGAAGACTAGTAAGTAGTGAGAGCTTGAGGCTAGAGATGACAACAAGTGAGACGAAGAAGATACAGTGGAAAGAGTAGCGCTTGTTGATGAAGCTCCAAAGGTTAAACTGTTAAGGTAAATTTTAAGGTCAAGTTCAGGACCGAAACCTAAGTTCATTACCTATGCTAGAATTCTGGTAGTTGAGACTTTGATGATTTGGATTAGTGAACTCGAAAATTATTTTGAATATGAAGAGATTGAAGAAGACATGAAGGTAAAATTTGTTGTAACTAGGTTGAAAGGCCAGGCTGCATTGTGGTGGGACAATGTCCAGGATGAAATAAGGAAAAAGGGGAAACCATTGATTACAATTTGGGACAGGATGATAGCCAAGATGAAGGGGATGCTTCTGCCAAAATGATATCATCTATTGCTCTACAAATAGGTCCATAACCTCAAGCAAAGGTTGTTAACTGTTAGAGAATATACTGAGAATTTTTACAAGGTTAATTTGAGGGTAGGTTATGTAGAGGACACCCTAGAGAAGACAGCAAGGTATATCAATGACTTGAAGTTGGAAATTCAAGATGAAATCAACATGCTTTCTCCTTGGATTATGGAAGAAGCATTCCAGTTATCCTTGAAGGCAGAAGAGAAGATAATGAGGAAGAAGAATTCAAGAAGTGGCCATTGTTTTAGAGGAAAAGGAAAAGAAACTAGAAGGGGGAAGGGGCCAACCCAAAACAATGATGTAGGGAACTTGAGACAGTAAGGACAACAAGAGAAAGAAGGTGACTCCAAAGGAGGAAGACCTTACCAAAGAGCTAGAGGTAGAAGAAGAGGCAGAGAGACTATTTACCGGTGCATTAAATGTGGGCATATGGGTCACAAATCTTTTGAGTTTTTTGAGAATGAGAAAGGACAAAAAAGAGATGCATATGTAACTCAATTAGAAGCAACAAAAGCACAGGCACCTATGGTGGAAAATGCACCAGAAATAGGAGAAGTTTTAATGATGAATAAGGTGTTTTTGAAACCATCCAAGGAGATTGTTGCACCAACATAGAGGAAAGCCTTGTTTAGGACTATTTGTAAGGCCGAAAGAAAATGCTACAAAGTGGTGATTGACAGTGGGAGCAATGACAATATAGTTTCCAAAAAAATGATGGAAAAAATTGGATTGAAAAGGCTAAAACATCTGACACCATATAAAGTGTCATGGCTATAGAATGGTCACAAATTGTTGTTAAGTGAGCAGAGAAAAGTAGAGTTCTAGATCGACCGATATAAGGATAAGATAGTTTGTGACATCATTCTAATGGATGCATGCCACCTTCTTTTGATACGCCCCTAGAAGTTTGTGGAGAGATAAATACCTATAAGTTTGAAAAGGATGACATCAAGCACACCCTTGTACCACTAAAGGAAGAAAGTACAGTTGGGATAAGTAGCTCAAAATAATTGTTGTTGGGAGGAAAGGAATTTTTGTAACAAATGGAGGAAGAAGGGGTCAGCTATGCAGTAGTCTGCAAGCCAAAGGTAATACTTCTGAACAATAAAATTACATATTTACCTATTGAGATTCAAGAGATGTTGCATGAGTTTAGTAATATCATGGTAGATGACTTGCCAAGTGAGCTGCCACCCTAGAGAAGTAATATCCATCACATAGAATTGAAACCAGGTGTTGTGGGGAAAAGTATCCGACTCGGATGACCCTATCCCTACTCTAAGGGTGACAGTCCTTAGCAACAACTGAAAGTAAAGCTTTGATATTTTCCTTTATGAAAGTACAGAGAAGGAAGAAAAGATTGACCAACCGGTGTCTTTCGCTTTTGTCGATCCTGTCCTCTCTCTTTGTCTCTTGTTCCCAGCTCCTTGCTCCCTTTGCCGGCCCAGCTACACACAGATCCTGCACAAACAAGAGAGGGAAACTACAAGAAACATGTACTCATAACTGATGCATGGATTAGAGTGAATCAGATATACAAGTAAATACAATACATCAATGCAATACAAGTATATAGGAGAACATTCAAAGCTTTATTGATAGAAGTAAAAGGGTTCTGAGAAGGTTACAACCATCAATGGCTCCAATCCAGCAGCACCTCCCCAGCAGCAAGAAATCTCCTCTTCACCTCTATAAAAGCAATCACCCAATAGCTCTAACTGTAAACCAACAGCACTTCCTTGCTTTGCACAAAATTCCAGCCTCCCTAGACCTCATGAGAGAGCTCTATATATAGGAGATTTGGAGAAAGGATGAGTCAGCTTGAGGCTGGCTTCAAGCTGACTAGTGTCCTCTCCCACTTCAGTTATACTTCAGTTCTTGAGTCCACTTGGAGATCCTTGCTTCCACTTGGAGTTTAAGAACCTCTTACTCATCACTGGGCGAATTCCCTGATCCAAGTGTCATTTTGGAAGCTTCCTGGGCATTGACACCTTGAGAAATGAGCCTGCCACTTGTCCAAACACGTTCAGCGCAGGTAGCTAGTGTTGGAGTTGACATTCAGCGCAGGTAGCCAGTGTAGCAGTTGACATTCAGTGCAGGTAGCCAGTGTAGCAGTTGACATTCAGTGCAGGTAGCCAGTGTAGCAGTTGACATGATCCAGAATTGCCTTGTTTTTGAGCGTTTTCAGGTGGAGAACTGATTTGAAGTGCTGTGGTTTGCTGACCTTGTTCCTCTAGGGGTAAGAACAACATGTTTAGGGACTTTGGATCCCTTTGATTATGGACATTTCATGCTTCATGCTGTAAGGCACAAAAATGTCTATAACAGTTGCCCCCTAAAGTATGAGGTCGTTTATCGGGTGAAATGCTTTATCCAGAGGATCCGAAGTTCATTCAAGTGCTGAGAGGTGCCCTGTAATACGATACAATACAATACATTATTTTTCATTCTGTTTTCATGATCTAGCTGAGGCGGGCATTCCCATGCTCAGCTTTATAAATACATTTTGGTACATAGAACAGACGATCGTCTGATGGTAGACTGATAATTCTCTGCTGAAATTATCATCCTTTGAATAGGATGATCATCTGCTGCAATGATGTACATGACAAATGTTTTTATATTTCCTGAATATATTTCGCAGCCCGGATGGATGAAACTAGATCCGGGGTCTTCAAACTCGCTCGATCTTCACTCTTAGTACAATTCGATCCATGTGAGAATTGCACTGAAGTCGAACATGGAAAGACATCGCTTGATTACCGGTCAATGATGAAAACCGTTAACAAGCGCGAGAGGAATCACCGATAATGATAATGACCCTCAAGGTACTGCAGTACAATTCACGTGGCGTGAATAAAGGACTTGGCGTCGAACGCCACGCAAAATCTTCTGGTCGAAGGTCATTGATGTATACCTGTCGCCGGAAGTGAGAAACTTGCCATTGAGGCATGCAAGCTTCAAAGTACTGATGGGGTTGTTCCTAGATCAACTTCTTGGATAATGAGCTGAAGTCGACAAGAAGCGATCCGTCAAAGGAGGGCCTTAATGAATCCCACATCAATGACACGGAATGGAGCTAATGATTTTAGTGGAGGTGAAAACAAACTGTGACATATTATTCAGGGTGGCGATCATGAATGGATGAAGGATAATGTATGGCAGTGGATGGGACACGGTTGACACTTTCAGAATGACCTCTCTTGAACATATAACGACACTGATGCGATGGATCGGTAGCATTACCCCAAAATGTGGATGGTTTGGCGAAGACCATGGCGATGAGACCGGTGAATGAAACAACCCAACTCGATGTGGTACGGAGGAAAAGTGTCATGTTCAAGAGCGACTTGCTACCATTAAGTTTTGATGTTCTCCCAATTTTTCCCCAGTCATTTCTGACCAGTACCTCTTTATTTTTGTCAAGCTTGAGGAGGATAACATATGCTTGTTCTATAACCTGCCCTTCGGGCAAGCCCATCGCTATGTTTTAACGAGCCTAGTGATAGGGAAACTCGTTCTCGTCTAAAGACAAGTTTGTCGCTATTTAATAATTTTAACGAGTCTAACGACAAGGAAAACTCGGTCCTTTTCATTTTTAGAGAGTCTGAAAAGGTACAGAAAGTTAACTCCAAAATTCCTTTTTTCGTCATCTAATCCCTTAAGTCCGAAAAAGTATAAAACAATACAGAAGGGATGAGTGTTAAGTACTTTTAACGAGCCGAACAAGACAAGCGCTCGATCGTTTTGTGCAATAATCCCTCAGGTCCAAAAAAGATTAAAATCTAGAGGAGGGATAGCTCTTTCGGTCGTTTTAACGAGCTGGAAGGCCAAAACTCGGCAAACTTTTCATATTTTACGAGTCAGATGAAAAGAGCTCAAAGAAGACTCGTCTTTTGAGGAACGAGTGATAAATAGGGATAGCAGCAGATTCCAGGTACAGGTTGGAATTCTCCAATCACGGCAGTGTCACAAGGATGGCTAGGTGAAATCACTCTTCGCAGCTGTTTCTCAAAAGAGGTAAACACACAAATGGAGGTGAATGATCGGCCAAATGAAAAGTGGAGGTGACGGTGCACAAACACGACCAAGGCTTTTATGGCTGATGGATTTACGATCTCAAAAGGTTATTTACCGGGATAGGTTCTTTTTTTAGATAAAAATGAGCTTAAACTCTGGAGGGAACATTGCTCACTGCTTTTATTTATTTTTTAACGAGCATGAAGACCGCGTTAAAACTGCTCGGATCTTGCGTTTATTTTTTTAAACGAGCATGAACTATGTGCTAAAACTGCTCGATTCTTGCGTTTATTTTTTAACGAGCATGAACTGTGTGCTAAAACTGCTCGATTATGCATGCCCCCAGCATCATAATAACGCATGTCAAAGGAAGGTGCCCCCCAAGCTTCATTGCATTCAACTTGGTGATTGGAATGAAGGTTTACCTTTGAATTTTGAAAAGGGGATTTGTTTCATTTTTTAATGAGGTTGACATAGTAAAAGAACTATCCTCATAACTCCTTGTTTCATTTTTTAACGAGGTTGACACGAGATAAGAACTGTCCTCGGAGCCGACAAAATATCTAGGAGTCTTCCGAATCCAACCAGAAGATTGGATTAGATTTCATTTTGTAGGTTTCCACCGTGGCCACTCTCGCCAGATTATTTGGAGGCGGTAGGGCGAAAGTACCCATTAAGGCAGGGTCTTTTAGGAGACCTACTCTGATATTTTGGAGCAAATGATTCCTTCCATGGATCATTGGAATGCTTCCTGTAACTTGTGAACTGTTGGGGAGAAAAGTTTGTTGGTCGACGATTGTAATTCCTTCTTGGAAGGGAAATGCAATCTTCCTGAAGTAGGTCGACACAACCGCGGCCATGGCATAGATCCATGGTCTTCCAAGTAGGATGTTGTAATCAAGGTTTCCATCAATTACTTCAACATCAATTCCTACTGTTTTTCCCCCCAGTTCAACTTGCAAGTTACATAAAATCCCGTATGGAGTGTATGATCGTCCATCAAATGCTTTTAACGTCGTTGACGATTTCGACAAGGGTGGTGAGCCTAAATTTTTCCAGCAACTCATCGACATAAGACATGTAGATTCCCCCTCATCAATAATTGTTCGATGAACAGTTTTGTTGAGGGCTTTCACTTGAATAAGGAAAGCTAGTTGAGCTGGTAATTGCGGGTCATATCCTTTATGATCAAAGGCCACAAGATTGGAATCCATTGGGCCAATCCCACCTATTGCTGATAATAAATCTTGCTCTTGGGAGGGGCAATTTTGTTGTACTTCAATTGTCGACATAGTGGACGGCGATTGGGCCAGGTCCTTTACTATATTATAATTCTGTGCTCCTTTGGCACGAGGATTAAATGTCGATTTGTGTACTACTCCCTTTGGCGACTTTATCATCGGCTCAGGAACGATGGGTGGCACAACTTCGGTCAAAGTTGTTGTTGAACTACTAGGTCCTTCATTAACCTTTTTGTTCGACAACTTTGGATTCCCGTAATCTTTATTCCTTGTCAAAGCATCATTCTGTTGCTTTGAGGTAGACAACATAAGCACTTGGGATCCGGAAGCATTTTGATTAGCAACCATATTTTGACCTGGATTAGGAAACGGATCAGTCAATACTGCTGGGGTTTTTGAACTCTTGAAGAGTTTCTTAACTTCAGCTATATGTGGACAATATTTCGTCCAATGATCCTCATTGCATATATGACACCCTGCCGGGGGTTTCCTTTTTCTTCCTGTCTTTTTCTTCTTGCCCCCTGGTTGCTTCAGTTGTTTGCCCTTGTCGGTCGACATGGCATTTACTTCTGAGGCAAGAAGTTTTTCATTTTCATTTTGACTGTAAATTTTGTGCTTGCCAATCACGTCATCGCTGGCGTGAGAGTCATTGTTTGATTTAGGAGGAGGAGGAATTGATAATTCCGGTCTAGGGGCGTCAGGTATTTTGTCGTAGAGCGTGCCAGACTGAGTATAAACCAAGTCTAGATATTGCGCACGAGCTATAACTTGCTCTTCTGTTACGACTCCCCCCTTGGCCACATCTTCCGTTATGGCCGGAAGTAATGACTTTATAAACCATTCAGCTAATAGCTGATCGGGAACATATGTTTTTACCATCCTACGACGACGTCGCCATTCATGTATATGATCAGATATATGAGTGGCCGTTGTCTGTTTGAAGTTGGTAAGGAGTTCTGTTCTCGTCTCATACCTTATTGGTAATTGAAAATGGGTTAAAAAGGTAGTAGCTAAGGCACTGAAGTTGTCGAACGAAGCTCTAGGCAATTCAATATACCATTTTGCCGCTGGACCCGTTAACGTCCTTTGAAAAAGGCGAAGTCTTATCGAATCATCATTCAGGGTGTTTGATGAACACCATAGATGGAATGTCATCACGTGATTCGACAGGTCTTCACCTGGATTTCCATTAAATTTAGGAATGTCTGATGGAAGTTTGTGTGGAATCGCTGGCCACCAAGGGGCATAAGCAATTGGATCATTCGTCAGCCGGTTTAGATCTGGTAATTCTAGAGTTGCTACAAAGGGCAACTGTTGATTCAGGTTAGGCGAAGCATATCCAGGATAAGATGGAATCGCCTGAGCAGTGGGTCTTTGCATACCAGCATAATGTTGGCAACTTTGACAAGGTTGATGGGTATAACCATTATAGTATGGTTGCCCATTGCTTACAAAGACTTGTTGCTCAGGTCCTTGATATGATTGCTGGAATTGTGGTTGTTGAGTTCGAACCAGCTCTGGTTGTTGGACCATTTGCTGATGCCCAATACTAAATGATTGACCAAGATGAGGAGTCACAGTACTTGTTTGATCCTGAGTCGCTCCAGATAAGGAGGCACTGACCTGAGGTTGCGATTGAGATGTCGAGACAAGAGGCTGTTGTATGGCAACCTGAGAAACTTGGGGTTGACATACAGTAGGCAGCGCTTGTACTTGCGACGCAATCACCATACCAGGTATAGTGGCAACATTCGACACAGGGTGGACTGGTTGCATAGAATATACAACTCCTGGTTGTTGAGGTAGTATTGGTACCCAACTGCTGGATGTAATTCCAGTTTGACCTGAACTTTGTTGTGAACTCATGGATGGGCATCCTCCCGGAGGAGGTAATGAAAAGGCATACTGCCCCCCATATGGTATCAATCCGGAACTCAAGGGGATCGATTGCCCAGATTGACCTCCAAATGGATCAATTTGGCGAGTTTCAACATAAGAAATACCAGATGATAATCTGGATGAAGAAATAGGAACTAACCATGTCGTTGTCCCTGATGGGACTCCGGCTTGTTGCTGACAATTTGCCGGGACAGATGGTATACCAGTGAACATCGTTGGAGTAGCAGCAGGAGGCTCTGCTGCAGCTGTGTCGGACGACACAGTCCTAGATGTCGACGGTTGTTCAGACATATCTAGTCTATCCAAAAGATTTCTTAGCGATTCTACAGGAACTTCCACTTGCGGTGGACTAACTTCGAAGATCAACGAGGGAAGGGTGATGATTATTCCGCTTAAAATAAATTTTATAACGACGCTTTAGACACAACTTGCTTTTTCAGTTTTAAAGAGTCGAGAAAAAGCTAAAGATGACTCTAGTCTCCTTCGATGTTTTAACGAGCCCGAAGTGACAAATGCTCGGATGGACTTTTTCAGTTATAGAGTTTGAAAAAGGCCAAAAGAAACTGCTCTGGAGATCTAGGCAGAGGGTGTGCCAAACCTTTCGCAAAACCGCGGAATACGTTTTACGGTACGTGTGGTCAATCTTCGTGAATGCTGTGTTCACTGCATTGCGATCAGTAGGGCGGTTGACACGGCTTCCTAAGGATAAAGGATATATGCCTATAGGGGTCTTCCAATATATACGCGACGGTACGTGGGAGCACAAGTCCGTATTAGTGCCACTGACTCTCAGGAGGAATCACCCACCTTCGTAGAGATCGACAGTCACTATGTTTAACGACGCCGGAACACGTCTCTACCTAGACCTCTATGTGTTTGCGTTATGTTACAAAGCGTTGTTATGTAAATTGGATTTATTTTAATGTTGATCTTGCTTATCAGTTTGCCTTTAAGGATCACCACGAGATGTATATAACAAATTCCTGAATGCAGTCTAAGATGAGAAGCAAACTTTTCAATCTTTCAACTTTGAAAACCTTAACTACTGAGGGAAAAGAAAGGCAAATCTTTTCACACAGATCATAGAGCACACACTAAGATGCAAATCTTTCCTAAATCGTCAAGCACACAGTCAAATGCAAAATGCACCATGCAGATATTTCTTTTCTTTATCCTTAATGTTGATGTAAGACAAAAAGGAAACTGTTGTATAACTTTGAATCTAATTTCAAGCGAAAGTAAACAAGCTTGTCCAAAATCAAAAGACACCTTAAGATCGACTTGTTTAGACACTGGAAATGTATAGATTCAAACCACAAAATGAAAAACAAACAAACTCAAACAGCCATGAACAGTAATAAAACTAGCTCTTAAGATCACAAAGACACTTTTACAGTTCAAGATCTAAGAGGCCACAGCTATACAGGTTTGCTTTTCACAATGGGAAACTGTAACTGAAACAAGAAATACTGAAAGAACAATCACAGTTTCATCACACAACTGAGGCGGAATAATGTCAAGGAAAGTTGGTTTACAGCAAGTACAAATGACAAGCAATCAGCAGCAAAACAACAGTGAAAACAAGGCCAAGACTCAGTAGGAAACCTCAGCAAGACACTGGCTAACTGGTCCAGCGCAGGCTCTGGTCTGTCAAACTGACTTTCAGCGCAGTTCCCGAAGGGAGTACCTGCGCTGAAATGCAGACTGCCTTTGGGCAGCCTGCACTGAGACACGAGAGTTGCGTTTACAAGGGTTTCCGGGTCATAAAAAGCTCAAAAATTCACTGTTTTTGCTGAAATAAAAAGCTATAGGTCAAGTACAAGCTAAGGGATGATCAAGAGGATGAAAAGCTATCACAAAGAGTACAAGAGTCTTTTGTAGATCAGCTCTTCAAATCATGAATCTGCTCAGAAAATGAGCAAGAGTAGCAGCCCCTCTACTTCGCTTTTGATATAGTCAAAAGCTTTTCGA
The DNA here is from genome assembly GCA_031772625.1 of Pinus tabuliformis. Taxonomy (NCBI): domain Eukaryota; kingdom Viridiplantae; phylum Streptophyta; class Pinopsida; order Pinales; family Pinaceae; genus Pinus; species Pinus tabuliformis. The sequence continues at coordinate 711,884,983 of CM062809.1, forward strand.
TTTGGTACTCTTTTGTTCAGGAAATGAATAGCAAAGATACTACAAACACCAACAAGATACTAGGTTCCCCAGTGGAGTCGCCATTTTGTTGTGGGGAAAAGTATCCGACTCGGATGACCCTATCCCTACTCTAAGGGTGACAGTCCTTAGCAACAACTGAAAGTAAAGCTTTGATATTTTCCTTTATGAAAGTACAGAGAAGGAAGAAAAGATTGACCAACCGGTGTCTTTCGCTTTTGTCGATCCTGTCCTCTCTCTTTGTCTCTTGTTCCCAGCTCCTTGCTCCCTTTGCCGGCCCAGCTACACACAGATCCTGCACAAACAAGAGAGGGAAACTACAAGAAACATGTACTCATAACTGATGCATGGATTAGAGTGAATCAGATATACAAGTAAATACAATACATCAATGCAATACAAGTATATAGGAGAACATTCAAAGCTTTATTGATAGAAGTAAAAGGGTTCTGAGAAGGTTACAACCATCAATGGCTCCAATCCAGCAGCACCTCCCCAGCAGCAAGAAATCTCCTCTTCACCTCTATAAAAGCAATCACCCAATAGCTCTAACTGTAAACCAACAACACTTCCTTGCTTTGCACAAAATTCCAGCCTCCCTAGACCTCATGAGAGAGCTCTATATATAGGAGATTTGGAGAAAGGATGAGTCAGCTTGAGGCTGGCTTCAAGCTGACTAGTGTCCTCTCCCACTTCAGTTATACTTCAGTTCTTGAGTCCACTTGGAGATCCTTGCTTCCACTTGGAGTTTAAGAACCTCTTACTCATCACTGGGCGAATTCCCTGATCCAAGTTTCATTTTGGAAGCTTCCTGGGCATTGACACCTTGAGAAATGAGCCTGCCACTTGTCCAAACACGTTCAGCGCAGGTAGCTAGTGTTGGAGTTGACATTCAGCGCAGGTAGCCAGTGTAGCAGTTGACATTCAGTGCAGGTAGCCAGTGTAGCAGTTGACATTCAGTGCAGGTAGCCAGTGTAGCAGTTGACATGATCCAGAATTGCCTTGTTTTTGAGCGTTTTCAGGTGGAGAACTGATTTGAAGTGCTGTGGTTTGCTGACCTTGTTCCTCTAGGGGTAAGAACAACATGTTTAGGGACTTTGGATCCCTTTGATTATGGACATTTCATGCTTCATGCTGTAAGGCACAAAAATGTCTATAACACCAGGACCAAGCTTTCTGAATAAATATGCTTATTGAATGACACCCAAGGAGAATGAAGAGATAAGGAAGTAGATTCAAGGACTGCTCGACAAAGGAATGATAAGGGAGATCTTGAGTCCATGTGCTGTCCCTAAGGTGCTTAGTCCAAAGAAAGATGGAGAATGAAGGATGCGCACAGATTCCAGGGCAATTAATAATATTACAATCAGGTACAAATTTCCATTTCCATGGATGGATGACATGATGGACCATTTGAGTCAGGTAGCCTACTTTTCAAAGGTTGATTTGAAGAGTGGTTACCATCAAATTCAGATCAGAGAAGGGGATGAGCGTAAGACAAGTTTCAAGACCAATAGAGGACTATATGAATGGATGGTCATGACATTTGGACTGAAAAATGTGCCAAGAACCTTCATGTCGTTGATGAACAAGGTCCCGAAGGATTTTTTGGTAAGTTTGCTATTATTTACTTAGATGATATTTTGATTTTCAGCCAAACAAAGGAACAACACCTTAAGCATGTAAGGTGTGTTCTAGAAAGGTTGCAACAAGAGAAACTGTTGATTAACTTAAATAAGTGTACTTTCATGAAATTTGAGTTGGTATACTTAGGTTTTGTCATTTCAAATTATGGGTTGAAAATGGATCCATAGAAAATAGAGGCAATTGTGAGTTGGCCTTCACCTAAGCGAATTTTTGAATTTAGGAGTTTTCATGGGTTAGCTAAATTCTACCGAAAGTTCATTAAGAATTTTAGTGATATTTGTGCACCTATCATTGAGACAATCAAGAAGGATAGATAGCCATTTTGTTGGACAACAGCAACAAAGAAACGTTTCCAGCTCTTGAAGAAAAAGATCAGTGAGAAACCAATGTTGAAGCTACCTAACTTCAATCAACTTTTCCAAGTCATATGTGATGCTAGTGGTATAGACATTGGAGCAGTATTGAGTCAAGAAGGTGGACCTGTTCCTTATTTTAGTGAGGAGTTGAGTGGCTCAAAGAAGAAATACTCCTCTCATGACAATGAATTTTATTTTGTGGTTTAGGCATTGAAGCATTAGAGGCACTATTTGCTTCCTAGGGAGTTTGTTTTGTTCTTAGATAATTCTACATTATAATATATAATGCAACAACATAAGTTGAACCATAATCTTTCCAAGTGGGTGGAATTCCTACAAAGTTTCACTTTTTTTCATAAACATGTGAGTGGATAAGAGAATAAGGTAGTTGATGCTTTGAGCAGGAGGATATTGATCATATAGGAGTGCCATGTGCAAATTTTGGGATTTGACTATTTAAAGGACTTGTATGAGGACGATTTTTGACTTCCAAGCAGATTTTTAAGCATGTAAGAACCCCATGAGAAGATATAACAACCCATGGAGGGATTTTATGTTGCACAATGGGTTTTTGTTTGAAAATAGTCAGTTATGTATTCCCCGTTGTTTACCGAGAGAGAATATGATGCAGGAAAAACACAATGGAGGATTGGTAGGGAATTTTGGTGTGGAAAAGACACTTGGGCAGCTATAACACTTCTACTTTTGGCCGAAGATGAGGACTAATGTGTAGAAATATGTGGGAATATGCAGAGTATGCCAGCATGCGAAAAGGAGGAGTCAAAATGTGGGGTTGTATACTCCTCCACCCATCCCAAGTAGACCATGGGACTTGGTGAGTATGGATTTTATTTTTGGTTTTCCGAGGACGCAACAAGGCTTCTGAAGATGGCTCACTTTATCCCATGTTGCAAGACGAGTGATGCTACACATGTGCCTCATTTATTTTTCAATAAGGCTGCCAGATTGCATGGCTTACCAAGAGTATAATTTCTGACTGACACCAGGTTCACATGACATTTTTGAAGGACTTTGTGAAAGAATCATGGAACAAAATTGAACTTCAGCTCATCCTATCACCTATAATATGAATGGAAAACTGAAGTTTTGAACAAGAGTCTCAAAAACCTATTGAGAAGTCTTGTGGGGGAGCATCCAAAGAAATGGGACTGTGTATTAGCTCAAGTTGAGTTTGGATACAATGATCCACTACATAGGAGCACCGGGAAGAGTTTGTTTCAGATGTTGTATGGAATGCACCCTAGAAGAGTTTGTGAGCTAAGATATTTGGGAAAACACAAGAATAGGAGTGATGATTGGGAGGATTTTGTAGCAATGATAAGTGAATTACATGAGGAAGTAAAAAAAAATCTACAGGACAACAAATACAAGTACAAAAAAAGAGAATATTTGAGAAGGAAAGAGGTAAATTTTGAGGTAGGGGACATGGTATTAGCACATTTGAGAAAAGAGAGATTCCCAAGAAGGGAGTATAAAAATCTCAAAATGAGGAAAATAGGACATTTCCAAATACTCAAAAAGTTTTCTGCAAATTATTATGAACTGGAGCTACCCAGGGGCATAGGTATTTCACCTATCTTCAATGTGATCGATTTATATCCCTATCAAGATGATGATAAGGATGCTACTACAACAAGCAGGAGTAGTAAGAAGGTCAGCAAACAACATTGGATAAAGCAGATGTCCATGGTAGAGGATCTATAGGTCGAGAGAGTTCTGGACACCAAGATTGCAAAGCACACTAGGGGAAATATCTGGATTTTTAGTGAAGTGGAAGGACCGTATGATTGAGGATTCTACATGGATGAGTGTTGGAGCTCTACAGAAGGACGGTTTTTCTATTGAGGACCTTATGAGAAGGAGCTCATGATTTTTTCCTTTCCTGGGGAGTCTGATGTAGGAGCATTAGACCAAGTTCATAATGGAAAACAAAGGGGGCTTGACAATGTGGTGGACTAGCCACATGTTGGGATAGAAAAGTCAATTTTGTCTCCTTTAGTGAGATTTTAAACAATGTAAATACCAAATTTGAATAAGTTGTAGAGTCTAGGAAAAGAAGAGTCATTTTTCCTTGTGTCTTTTCAACTTCCCTCAATTAGAGAGAAGAGGAAGCGAAACAGTTGCTAATGATGTGCATAAAAAGAGCACCGATTGTGATGAGGGGGATTCTTCTCCTGCTTCGATCCTATACTTGTAAATAAATAAAAGCGATGCGTAGCATTTTATTCCATAGCTTTGCATTGTGATTTTATGTGTTGTTATCTATGTGTTTTGAATTTCACATACATTTGGTTTTATTCCATAACCCGTGTGGATAAGGTCTGTAGCATTATGAGCTTAGAGCTACCTGATTTCTGAGTTGGGGGTTGTTATGCACATTTTTTTTGCAGCATATTTATTATTTTTGTAGGGATCAACATGATGTATGTTGATTCGATGGTGTTCAGTGATATAATGTATTGATGCTCGACATGGAACAGGTAGGAGGGGATCATGGTTGAGTATAGACAGTGTGGTGACCCAGAGAACCTCAAATGGTGGGTAGTTTTCCAGTTGTCTCGACGCTGTCATGATTTTGCTAGAGCCAAGCATAAACATTGGTAGAAGAGACAAGGGAGGCCATTCCTAATCTTAGGGACATGTTAAGAGGTGGATATTCAAGCTTGTAAGGAGCACAAGTCATTCTTCTTTCCCATTGACGGGAAGAGATTTCTGCGGGGCTTTATGAAAATATTTCCCAGTGTGCTATGAAAATATTTGTTAGAGCCTCCAACAATATATTTCTGCACTATGTAGAACCCAATTTGTTTTTTGGTTTCCTTAATGCCATCAAAGCCTTAGAAGAAAATTTAAAATTTCAACAAAATCACTATTCCACCTTATCAGAAGAGGAAGAAGGTGAAGAAATCTATGAGGGTAATGCTGATTTAGATCCTCAATTTATTTTGGATGAGGAAGAAATTGATAGTTATTGCAATAAATTTGAAAATATGATTCAATCTGAATTAAACAAAAAATATGACTTAAGATCAAGGAAAATATCCCAGATAAAAGATCAAAATGAGGAATTCCAGCCAACATGCAAAGAAAAATGATGAAAAGGGAAAACAACTAGTTCATACTATTCCAGTTCATCAATGGGAACCTTCTAAAATCCAGGAAGCCAAGACCAACAAATAAAAACAAGTAAATCATGTTGTTCAAGTCAACAGAAGGTCCAAAATGATAAAACGGTAGAGAAGAGTAAGAAATAGTAGAAAAAAAATGGCCATTATTTTAACCTTGAAAAGGAATTGGAGAAAGTGACAATTATTGTCCCATTGGTTGAATTAGCAAAATAGCCTACCTAAAAAACACATATTACGTATTTTGTTAATTTATCATAAGTATTTTCTACTCAAGATTCTGTAAATATGTAGGAAGAAAGTCCAGTTGTGATGTTCAGGCCTCATGTGGAGGAACAAGATTCAACAACACCACATTTTTATATTACTCTCCTAATTCATGATTTGATGTTTCACAATTACATGCTTGACTCAGGGGCATCTCATAATATCATGCCCCTTTCTGTTATGAAGCAGTTGGGTTTGTGGATCACAAAACCATATAAAAACTTGTATTTTTTTGACTAAAAAAGAGTCAAATGTGTTGGCTTGATAAAATATATGTTTGTTTCTTTAGCATAGATTCCAGTCAGCAACATTGTAATGGATGTAGTAGTTGTAGGCATCCCAACAAGATTTGGAAATATTCCTTCAAGATCTTGGGGTATGAAGCTAGGAGTTCTAAAGATGGATTTTATATATACTATAATTTCAATTTTTAGGGGTGAGGAGAGGAGGTTATATAGCGAATCAAGGTTTGTTAAAACAATCACCAAAGAAAGCAATCCAAATAATTTCCCAGTATATAGGCAGGACATATATTTTTCATGTTTTTTATTGGAAGTAAATGATGAAATTGCTGAAGATACATAAGTTCAAATTCCAATAGTTGTTTGGAAGTAGGAAGCAATACAAATTCTATTTGGAAGTTATTATTTAATGGAGAATATTCTGAAGAGGGAAATGGTGCAATGGTTTTAGTGCTTTCCTTAAAAGGTGAGATGATCCCTCTTTCATATAAATTAGAATTTTATTCAACAAATAATATTACAAAATATGAGGCTATGATCCTTGGATTACAAGCTACAAGAAATATGAAGATTGATTGTTTGTATGTATTTGGATATTCTGAATTAGTGGTGAAACAAATAAGGGGTCAACGCCAAACTAAAAATCCAAGGTTGAGAGCCTATCATAATGAATTTTGGGACTTGATTGATAACTTATTCTTAACATTTAATATTCAATTCTTACCAAGAGAAAGTAGCAAATTGGCTTATTCTCTAGCAGTAGCAACCAACACTTTTAAGCCTCCACAAAATCCTAGATTGAGGTATGAAGTTGAAGTTAGATACTGATCCGGGTGGATATTGGTGGCCACCCACTAATTCCACTTGGACCCCCACCATTGTTTCTTTCAGTTTTTCAGTTTCCTTAATTGTAGCACAGTTTACTATTTTATGCAATTTTTCGGGTCCTGAATTTCCGAATCTGTTTTGAGGCACTAAAAGGAAGTTTTTGGGAAAAATGGGAGCAACATGGGTACATGGACTGATGTTTCTCACTCAAAAGTTGTATTCATCATATAGATCTTTCTAACGAGGTATTGTGCACATCAAACAGAGATCGTATGCCAAAGTTACGACCTCGAGAAGTTGATGTACCAATTTACGCAAACAGGGCCCATAAATTGGTGCTTCATCTCATAGGGTTAGGTTTTTGGATGTTTAGGGTTTTCCATTGTTTCGTAACAATAAATAGGCCTTCTAGCCTCATTGTAAGATAGCTCAGAGGCATGTAGCCACCACATCTCTCCCTAGATATAAGCTACCATTGCCTGAGATAGTTTATTTCCATTTCTGTTTGTAAGCATATTTTAGTATTTTACATTAATCAAATGAAGTATTATTTCTATTTCATCTTTGTATTTATGGTTATCTTTGTAATTTTTTGCGTTCTGTTTAAATCCAGATCAGTGGTATCAGATTGGTCTGCTCTCTCTTTTTTTCTTTGCATGTCCCCAACGAGGTCGGGATATAAGGAGTTAGGGCTTGAACTGGTCGAACCTTTGCACAACCATCCTCGCAAATCCCAATGACCTCCCATGGTAGATGAAAAGAAAGATGAGGGGGTAGGAGATCCTATCAAAATCTTGCTCGAAGAGGCCCTCGAGCGAAAAAGGAACGCGATGATGGACAACTTTGCCCAGATCCTTCAGTGGCTACCCAGGGGCGACACATCTACTTCCAGCAGCTACTCTGGAAGCGCAACACCCTTTAAGGTACAAGTTAACTTTGACATTCCCATATTTGAAGGTCAGATAGATGCAGATGTTGTAGATAAATGGTTAAATCTGCGAGAAGGGTATTTTTATGTTCATGATTTCTCTGCCGGGGAAAAGATTACTTTCGCTCTTCTCAAAGCTGATCCCCACGTCAAGGACTGGTGGGAAACCTACTGTGAGCAGAAGGATGAAAGTACGACCTCATTGTTTTCAGCCGCACCCACATGGAATGCATTCCAGAATTCCATCAAGGAGCAGTACTACCCTGTCAAAGGCTATGAGGATAAATACATAAAGTGGACCATGCTCCGACAGGGAAGGGACCAGGACATGCTGGAGGTTACCAATATTTTTCATACCCTTCACACAAAGTTGGGTATCAATGATTCTGAGCTACATTTGTTACTCAAATATCGCGGCTACCTACACAGGTACATCCAAGATGAGATGTAGTTCCTAGACATCTCCTCCCTTAGCACAACGTACTGATACGCTATCAAGATTGAGCAAAAGTTTAACCCGAAGAAGCGAGACTTTGTATGTACAAATCTGAAGCAAGGGAAAGGTGCCCCCAAACTGCTGAACAGAGGATAAAGCCAAGGCGGGGTGGCGCAGGACAACCTACCAAAGCCAAAAGAAAATAACAACAACACGAAGCCAAAGAAGGATAAGGGAAAGCGGTGTGAGTTCCATAAGAGGTCCACTCACAACACAAGTGAGTGTCAGGCCAAGCAGTCATTGGTGGCTGAGCTAAAGTCTTAAGAATCAGATGCATGTTCCATCTCTAAGTTAGAACACGATAAGGGGAGTGACATAGGGAAGAATATTATCAATGTGGGGCCCAACGCCACCGTTGCCACCATGAAGATCCAGAAGGAGGAACTTGAAGATCCAAAGGAGGAGGAGCACCTCTTCCACTCCCAGATGTGGGTAAAGGGCTCCCCACTACTTTTCATTGTCGACAGCAGGAGCCAAAAGAACCTCATTTTGGCAAAGGTTGTGAAGCAACTGGGCTTACCAACCACAGCGCATACACAACCGTACACCATCAAGTGGCTTCACCAAGGACAGGATCTTCGTGTGAGTTGGCAATGTCACCTTCCATACAACATCAAGCCCTTCATGGATGAGGTGTTGTGTGATGTTGCTCCCCTTAATGTTTGTGATATATTATTAGGAAAACCATACTTGTGGAAGTGACATGTTGTGTATGAGTCAAGGCCTCGTGCTGTTATTGTTACTTTGGAAAATAAGTTGTAAAGAATACTAAAGGTAGCATCACCTACCGCCATCTATTTGGTTACTGCAAAACAATGGAGTAAGCTCATTTCCAAAACCAGGAAATTTGTTTACCTGATGATACGCCCTCAAGGAAAGAAGAATATGGTGGCCACAACCTCCAGAGAGGGTCCCTCTGCATGAAAACTATAGATGGACAAGGTCGTGGAGGAGTACGAGGACATACTCACCTCCCCCGTAGGGGTTCCTCTTCATTGTCAAGTCAAGCACTCCATCGATCTGACCCCAGGTGCACCGCTGCCCAATGGACCAATTTATCGGTGCTACGTTCTATAGAACGATGAAATCAAGAGGCATATTCAGGAGCGGCTACAGAAAGGTCACATCCGATCGAGTTCATCGCCCTGTGGGAGCCTGGTCATGTTGGTATAGAAGAAGGACAGGACTTGGAGACTCTGTATTGACTATCGGGGGCTGAACAAGATCACTTTCCGAAATAGGTACCTGATCCCATAGATTGATGACCTTATAGACCAACTTAACGGGGGGGAATATCAGCAATATTGATTTGAAGTCAGGATATCACTAGGTACCAATCGAACCCTTCGATGTGTCGAAGACTACCTTCAAAGACAAGGAGGACCTTTTCAAATGGTTGGTTATGCCTTTCAGGTTGACGAATTCTCCTGCAACCTTCATGAGGCTAATGGATGACATATTATGGCCATTCACCAACTAAATTGTAGTGGTATACTTGGATGACATCCTCATATTCAGCCAGAGTTGGGAAGAGCACCTCCACCACATCCGATAAGTTCTCCAAACACTGCGGCAACACAAGTTATGTGCCAATTTGGAGAAATTCACCTTCATCATGACCCAAGTTCAGTATTTGGGATACATTATTGATGAACGAGGGGTGCATGTGGATCCAACCAAGATCCAAGTCATTCAGGATTGGCCATCTCCAACCACTCTAACAGAGCTCCGCAACTTTCTAGGTCTTACCAACTTCTACCGCAAGTTTGTGTTGAGATTTTCTCATATCACTTGGCCCTTGAGTCAAGTCACCAAGGGAGGAGCGAAAGAAAAATTCTTTTGGTCTGAATGTCAATAAAAGGAATTCACACAATTGAAACATCACCTCTGCTCAGAACCAGTGCTCGCATTACCAGACTTGCAACAACCATTTGAGATCGAGAGAGATGCCTCTGACTATGCTATTAGGGTAGTCCTTACTCAACACAGGCATCCAATGGCATATCATAGTGAGACACTTTCAGACACATTCCAGAAGTATCCCACTTATGACAAAGAGATGTATTCCATTGTGTAGGCATGCCGATAATGGAAGCATTACATTTTGGGTAAGGAAACGGTCATCCACATAGACCACTAGCCCCTGCAGTTCATACAGACACAAGGGAAGTTGCAGAATTATCGCCATTAGAAGTGGTCTACATACCTACAACAGTTCCATTTGAATATCAAGTATAATAAGGGAAGCACCAATAATGTTATAGATTGCCTCAGTCGACCACCGATCATGGCGCTAACCACCATGCTCAACTCTTGTGGGCACAAGACTTCTGATCAGCCACTTCTCTACAAAAGCGACCCAGAATTTGGCCACACATACTAGACACTCTTGGAGGGTCAGCATGTTCCATATTTTTACCTCCAGGATGCCCTGTTATGCCACTAGTGTCACCTTTGTGTTCCTTCAAGCCAGCGTGCCAAGATGATTTGGGAAGCACACCACAGTCGAGCTGCTGGGCATTTCGGGGTCGAGAAGACGGTGGAAGTACTGTAGAAGTATTTATATTGGCTGAATCTTTGACAGGATGTCGAGAAGTACATCAAATCCGGCACTGCATGTGCCATTGCCAAACTGACCATCAAGAAGATGGCCTCTATACTCCGCTTCCTACCCCTAGTCGACCTTGGGAATCCATCTCCATGGATTACATGTCGGGCCTTCCTTCTATTAAGCATGGAAACGACTGTTTTTTGTGGTCGTCAACAAGTTCTCGAAGATGGCCATTATGGTGGCCTGTAAGAAGAACATTACAGCAGAAGCCACTACTAAACTCTTCTTTGAATAAGTGTGGGTACACTTTGGGATCCCACAGTCTATCATATTAGATCGGGATAGCAGGATCATCAATGCATTTTGGTCCAGTCTTTGGTCGATGCTGGACACCAAACTCACTAAGTCCACAACCTTCCATCCCCAAACTGATGGCCAGACAGAGGTTGTCATTAGGATGATCGTAGACATTCTGTGCATGTAAAACTCAAAGCATCCACGCACATGTGATGAGAGCCTCCCCTATTTTTAGCATAGCTATAACCGGGCTCTCTACAGCTCGATTAGCCACAACCCTTTCAGGTGGGCTTGGGATTCCAACCACTATGTCCCATTGATGTGGCCATGACATTTGTAGCTACTCAGGAAGATTTGCCTCATGTCTAGTCCGAAACAGATAAGGCAAATAGCTTCATTGAGCACATCCAACATATCCTCCACCAGGTCCATGAAATTCTGGAGAAATCAAATGCCAAGTACAAGCAACGACATGATCAACATTAGGTGCCACACAAGTTTTAGGTGGGCGACAAAGTCTGGTTGCATTTGAAAAAGGAACGCCTTACTGAAGCCTATCGGAAACTCAGAACACTCCAATATGGTCCTTACACCATTACCAAGGTTGTGGGAGACAATTCATTTGAGCTCAGTATTCCCCCATTCCTTGGCCTGCACCTAGTCTTCAATGTGGACCGCCTTCGGCCATAAATTCCACCATTACTAGACACATTCAACATTGCAGAACAAATCACACCAACAAAGTTAAATCCATATTGCATGGAACAAGCTGCAACTGATTAGATCATGGACGCGTAGATCAAGCACACTCACCAGCATAAGATCCAACTGTATCGAGTTATTAAAGCAGGCCAACTCCTTCACCAGGGCAATTGGCTCACTAGGGACCAAGTTTAGCAGAAGTTTCCTCATCTCATGGAGGAACTCAATGCAATGGGGACCATTGCTTCCTAAGGTGGAAGGAATGATCCAGGTGGATATTGATCGTCACCCGCCAATTCCACTTGGACCCCACCATTGTTTCTTTCAGTTTTTCAGTTTCCTTAATTGTAGCACAATTGACTATTTTTAGCAATTTTTTCGGGTCCTAAACTTCTAGAGTCATTTTGAGGCCCTAAACAACGTTTCTTGGGAAAACTAGGAGCAACATGGGTCCATGGACTGATGTTTCTCACTTGAAAGTTGTAGTCCTCAAATAGATCTTTCTAATGATGTATTGTGTGCGTCAAACGGAGATCGTATGCCAAAGTTACGACCCCGGGAAGTTGATGTACCAATTTACCCAAACGGGGCCCATTGTTTGGTGCTTCATGTCCTAGGGTTAGGTTTTTGGATATTTAGGGTTTTCCATTATTTCTCAACAATAAATAGGCCTTCGAGACTCATTGTAAGATAGTTGAGAGGCATGTAGCCACCACATCTCTCCTTAGAGATAAGCTACCATTGCCCAAGCCAGTTTATTTCCATTTCTATTTATAAGCATATTTCAAGATTTAACATTAATGAAATGAAGTATTATTCTTGTTGCATCTCTGTATTTATGGTTATCTCTGTAATTTGTTGTGTTCCTGTTTAAATATGGATCAAATGCAAACCTTCCCTACTTGACAATGTAAAATATTGGTAGGTATTTAAGGATGAGGAGAAAATTAAGCATTTTTTGGAGGTAGTTGGAGAGTTTTCTTCTTCAAAGATTGATCATGACGAAGAAGATGAGAACAAGGAAGAAGAAGAAGTTTAACAAGAATTATCTTGGGAAGATTCAATTGCAGACCACAAAATTGCACATGTGAAAGGAAATGTGATTCCAAAAGGCCTTGTACCTTTGGAAATATTATTTGATGCAAATGATGTCCCTCTTAAATTTACTAAGAAGAGTTGGGAAGATGAAATTGAATATTGAAATATTGGTACGAAGCAGTAGCCAAGTTCATTAAACTCATGAAGGGAATCCCAAAGGATTACAAATAGAGGTATGTAAATATGTTCAAAAAGTATTCTGATATTTTTCCTTGTTCTTATGAATATTTAAGGACATACAAGGAAGATATTATACAACATAGAATTTCATTAAAATTATGAGTAAAACCATATAAACTAAACATTAAACAGATTAACCCTTTGTTTCTCCCTTCAATAGAAAAAGTGGTTAAGAAATTACTTCAATCTAGAATTATTGTTCCATTAAAATACTTAGATTGGGTAGCTAATTTTGTGCCAGTAAGAAAAAAGAATGGGGAAATAAGGTTGTGTGTATATTTTTAGAATTTGAACAGAGCATCCTTGAAGGATAATTACCCCCTTGCCAAGATGGATCATATTTTGCATAAAGTGGTGGGATCCTCAAGGCTATTAATGATTCATGGTTTCTCCAGATACAACCAAATTGTTTTTCATCCAAATGGTCAATATAAAACAACCTTCAAAACACCATGGGGTACTTTTATGTATGCCAAGATGACCTTTGGCTTAATGAATGTTGATCCTACTTTCCAAAGGGCAATGGATATAGCTTTTGTTGGAGGGAAGGGAAATTTGTGGTCATCTATATTGATGATTTAACAACATTTTCAAAATCAAATGATGAATATCTAGATCATTTTCAATAGACCTTTAAGAAGTGTAGAATTTATGGGCTATCTCTGATTCCCAAGAAATCACATATTTCTCTCAGATAAGGGAAAGTGTTGGGCCATATAGTATCAAAGGAGGGAGTTAAAATTGATCCAAAGCATGTGGAGGCAATCAGAAATATTCTTTTACCAAGAAATAAGAAGGAAACACAAATATTTATGGGTAGAATAATATTTCTCAAGAGATCCATCCTGAATTATGCAAAAATCATAAAGGAGATTACTCACATGTTGAAAAAGGACAAAGAGGTTAAATGGACCCCAATAGCAAAAGAAGTTTTTCAAGAATTAAGAAGGCTTTTGGGGAATCTCCTATATTGGTGAGTCCCATTTATGAGAAAACTTATCAAATTTTCTCTTTTGCATCACCAACTACTATTTCAACCATGTTATTGTAGAAAAATGAAGATAAAAAAGAGCAACATGTGGAATTTTTTAGTGAAGTGTCAAGGGATGCAAAAATGAAGCATAATATTATGGAAAAAAAGGCATATTCTCTTTTCAAAACTTTCAATATGTTTAGGACATATATCTTGTAGTAAAAAATGTAGATTTTCTTGTAGATTTAGTAGCTCATCTAATCTACTAAAACAAGAGACAAGAATCTACTTCTACTTTCAACCAGTGGAAGCCAATAGATTAATGAAAAAAATATGAACAAGGAGAAGACAAATCAATAGCATATAACACAATAAGTTTTTCTAGGGAAAGCCATTGCTTAAAACTATTCATATATGTATTGCATTAATCAGAAATATGGGTGAAGATACAAAGCTTTTTCTCACTAGAGCAATTCCGCACATGTATGCTCAACTCTCTGCCTCACAAGCCTTCTCTAAGCCAACACTTAGCCACTTTCCACTGCCTTCCAAGCCCCTATTTCGTTGTGCAATTCCTAGGTTTAATAACCCATATTAATGGGAATATAGTGCTTTCAAAACTATGCAATCTAATCTAGGTCCTCTTCCTAATTGTATGCATGATCTATACAACTTAGTAAATCATACAATTGAAAGTACACTATCTGTACACTCTAGTCTCAACTAGGTCTTTCTTAGAACTGACATTCATGAGTTTCTGATGAGAGAATATTAAGTTAACTGGAGTAGCACTTGTGGATGCACTAGTGTGCTAACAGATTGGTAATCCTCTACTAGTTCAACAAACAGTTAGAACTATTTTAACTGTCTATAACTTAGTAAACTAAGTTATCTAATTACAACTCAATATAAACTCATACTGGACCCCTAAAATTTATGGAGAACACTTACATGACTTCCAAAATACTTCCAACTCGAAATTCCTAATATAATTAAGCCAATTAAACTTAATTAACTACTTACAAGTTGCTATGAGAATAGAATTCTATTTTAATTCTCAGTTTAAATTCAATGAAAAATTTAAACTAGAATTTCTTATTGCCAATTCTCAACACTGCTTCTCAACAAGAAAGGGATTATATGCTACCATGATCCTGTATCTGTGAAACTCAAATTTAAATCGTGACAATGCGTTTGTAAAAATGCCAACATCTTACTCCTCTGTGGGAATGTACTCTAGAAACATGATCCGCCTCAATACACAATCCCATAGATGATGATATTGGATATCAATGTGTTTGGACCTATCATGAAAAACTAGATTTTCAGAGAGTTTTATACAACTCTGATTATCACAGTAAATCACTGTCGAATCCATCTGCTGAACAAACAGACAAACTAGGATCTTCCTCATCCAAATGGCCTCGCATGCTACCTGACTTGCAACCATGTACATTGGCTCTGTTGAAATGAGTGCAGATGATCTTTGTTTCCTATTGTGCCAAGAAACTGTCGCTTACCCAATATTGAAAATCCCTCCTAGTGTGCTTTCCTGGTCAGATGGACTACCTGCCCAATCTACATCCATGAAGCCTTGAAGCTTCACTCCCTCTGTTGGTCTGTACCATAATCTATACCTATTAGTGCCCCTGAGGTATCTCAATACATGATCTTCCTCCAATACATGCTTTTCCACCTTCTAATACAAGTTGGTAGGCCTAACCATCGCTTGACTCAGGTGGTTAACTGCATAGCAGAAATCCGGTCATGTGTTGACCAAGTACATGAGTGAAGCCACAAGCTACTTGTAAATAGTAGCTTCCACTACTTCCCCTGAAGTAACATCCTCTTTCCTCTAGTTGCCTACTAGAAGAGTCTCCATGGGTTTCTTGCTCTCCATGCAGAATCTCCTGAGTATCTCATTGGCATACTTTCCTTAAGACTCAAACAATTCACCATCACCCTACCATACTTCCATGCCCATAAAGTAATGCATGAGCCCCATTTCCTTCATCTCAAACTCTCTTGCAAGGTCCTCCTTGCAAGACTTGATCGGGTGATCATCACCTCTCAAAATCAAATCATCAACATATAACACAATTATAAAAAATTTACCTTCCACCACTATGTAGTACATGTTTGCATCTACTTCACTCTTGGTGAAGCCCAACCCGGTAAAGTAGCTATTGATCCTGGTGTACTAAAAACGAGGTTCTTTATTCAGCCCATACAATACCCTCTTGAGCCAACGCACATGCGACTCACATTCAAAGGTCTCAAAACCTTCAGGTTGCCCTATATACACATTTTCCTCAATCATTCCATTCAGGAAGGCTATCTTTACATCCATCTGATGTATCTTCCAACCCATCTGCATTAATAGTGCCAATATAGATCTGATCAATGAGTACCTTGCAATAGGAGAAAATGTCTCATCACAGTTAATCCCCTCTACTTGTGAAAATACATGGGCCACAAATCTGGCTGCTTCTCCACGCTACCATCTATAGCTTGCCTTACCTTGTAAAGCCATCGAGAGCTCACCATTCACTTGTCCTCTAGTCTTAGGACCACATCCCAAACATTGTTATGAACTATGGATTCATACTCCTCCACCATGCCATCAACTCGAGCTATTTGATGCACTGCTTCCTCAAAGGAAGATGGCTCTATCTCAACACATCCACTCATAAGAGCCATGTATCCAGTGTACCTCTCAAGTGACCTCCTTTGTCTAATTCTCTATAGCATATGAGAGTAATATATCCACCTCTCTAGTGTGCTTTCTCCCATCTTTGGAAGACTCCACCTGAGTGGATGTCTCCACTCCTGGATCCTCTATATGTGGCTTCTCCACATCAATCTGAGGCTTCTCCTCCTTAGGAGCTAAAAACTCCTCAACCGCATGTAGTTGAAGCTCCCTCTCAAGGAAACATCACATGGCCTTCTCCTGATCAAATCTGAGATCTTTGTGGACCACTATAATCCTACTGGTTGGTAAGTACACCCAATAGTTGTTGGGTGTATTAGTGTACCCCGCAAATATCCCCAACTATATTGTTGGATCCAACTTCTTCCGTGCATATTTTGTCACATGGAAATATACCAATGACCCAAAGCTCCTGAAGTGACCAACATCTGGCCTCTTATCGGAATAAGCCTCCTCTGGTGTCTTCATCCCAAGTATCTGATACAGACTACAGTTCTAAACATAAACTGTTGTGTTGCATGCCTCAACTCACAAGTGTAGTGGGAGACCTTGATCATGCAACAATGCCCTCACTGCCCCTACTATTCTTTTGTTCTTCCTCTCAACCACTCCATTCTGCTGTGGGTTATGGGGTGCCGTCAACTCTCGTTTAATCCCTTTTGTAGCACAAAATTTATTAAACCCATTTGAGACATACTCACCACCGTTATCACTCCTGATAGCTTTAACCTTCTTACCAGACTCTTTCTCAAACAAT
Organism: Pinus tabuliformis; assembly: GCA_031772625.1. Classification (NCBI taxonomy): domain Eukaryota; kingdom Viridiplantae; phylum Streptophyta; class Pinopsida; order Pinales; family Pinaceae; genus Pinus; species Pinus tabuliformis. Next base: position 711,902,179 of record CM062809.1, read on the forward strand.
GCTTTAAATTCACAAAAATTTGTGAAAGTTTGATCCTTCTTCTGCATGAAAAATATCTCGCATTTAGGAGAAAAGGCGTCAACAAAGATAACATAATACCTGTGTTTGGCCATGGATACTATCGAGAATGGTCCACACACATCTGAATGGACTTGCTCTAGAATAACCACTGCTCAACTGTCTCTATCATGAAAGGAAGAGTTGGTGTATTCACCCAAAGTACACCCCTTGCAGGTATCAACTTGATCTAGTGTACCTTTGGGAAAACTGGTGGAGATCTACTACATGGTCTTCAAAGCCCCATGATGCAGGTGACCCAATCGCTTGTGCCACAACTCACCAACGTCTCAGCTTTGCGCCATCTCTTCTTTCGTGCTAAAAGAAACACAATCCTCTACCTCCAACTTATAGATATTCTTAACCCAAATTCTTATTTTCTTTACTTGACCCATGGCTATGTGTTGAAGGAATGCCTTTACTTTTGAGAACATCACATCATAGCCTCTATCCTCAAGCATGAAAACAAATGCCAAGTTATTCTTCAACCCAGGCACATACATAACATTATTCAAGGTGAGTGGAGCCCCATGCTCCCTCTAAAAAGTAACCATGCCCAATCTAGTAGAACTGTACCTCCCGTCGGCACCCATCTCGATATGCATCTAGAGATATTTCTCCTCCAAGTCACTGAATAATTCCTTGTTGCTAGTCATGTGGAATGAAGCTCCACTGTCTACATACGATACACTTCCCATCATTGATGCCACCATGAATGCAATGAGGGAAAATTCCAATTCGAAATGAGAGGTCAAAGCCTCACCTACCGCTCCTCCTAAGGACTTCTTCTTGGACTTCTTGAGCAAACAATTTGTAGCAAAGTGTCCCATCTCATGACAATGAAATCATTTCACTTTCACCATGTCTTTCTTCTTGCCTCCAAGACAAGAATCTGATTTGGAATGGGAAACTTTCCCTTTCCCCTTCTTCGCCTTCATCTCTAAGGCACAGTTCTCTTCATCATCAGTCTTTGATGAAGAGCCATCCTTGGTATTCCTCTTGATCTCCTCCTGTATCAAATCTGACCATAATCGTTCCCAATCTGGTATCTTCTCTTGACCATTAACAAAGTCCTAATAACTATGCCAACTCTTCGAGAGTCCCAAAAGAGAAGGACTCACCATATCTTCCTCAGAAACTGTTATTCCAATGCTTCCACATTCATCATGACATTGAGTGAACTTGGTCAAGTATTTTGGAATAGTCTCGCCTTTCTCCATCTTTATTTTTCACAATACTTTAGTGCCAATTTCCTTTGGTTGTTATTGTTCTAATACAAGTCCATTAATTCTTCCCACATAGCATACAAATTTTCCTTGCCATGGGAACTCGAGACAATGTGGTCTCAAACTCCATCAAGGATTATCTGCCTCGCCCTCACAACACACTTCTTCCATTTAGCTAAATTTTGTGCATCTGATGGTGTTGGCTTAGGAATGTCTTGATCAACGAATTCCTTCAACCCATTATCCTCTAGCACAACCTCCATTCTATCCTTCCAATCTATATAATTCGAGTTGCCTTCCAAGGCATACTTGAGCCGTAAACCGTAGAATGCCATCTTTCGATCCTAAAGTATGTATTGCAAATTCAAATTTCACATGTAACCCAAAACTCAAAACTTTGAAATCTCCTCTAGTATATTGTCTTCAGCTTTGATACCATGTATATTTTCTTGTAGATTCACAAGCTCGTGTAATCTACTAAAACAAGAGACAAGAATCTATATCTTCTTTCAACCAGCGGGAGCCAATAGATTGATGAAAATAATATGAAAATGAAGAAGACAAATCAATGGCACATAACACAACACGTTTTCTGGAGAAATCCATTGCTCAAAAGCCCACCTATCTTTATTGCATTAATAAAAAATATGAGTGAAGATAAAAATCTTGTTCTCGCTAGAAAAATTCCGCACAAGTATGCTCAACTCTCCACCTCACAAACCTTCTGTTAGCCAACAATTAGCCAATTTCCACTGCCTGCCAAGCCCCTATTTACTTGCACAATTCTTAGGCTGAATAGTTCATATTAATGGGAATCCAATGCTTCCAAAACTACGCAATCCAATCTAGGCCATCTTCTTGATTGCGTGAATGATATATACAACTTAGTAAATCATACAACTGATAGTACATTGTCCCTACACTCTAATCTCAACTGGGTCTTTCTCGGAATTGAAATGAATGAGTTTCAAATGAAAGAATATTCAGTTAGCGAGAGTAGCACCTGTGGATGTTTCAGTGCACTAACTGACTTCTAATCCTCTACTAGTTCAACAAATAGTTAGAACTAGTTTAACTGTCTATAACTCAATAAAATGAGTTATCTAATTACAACTCAATCTAAACTCATATTGGACCACTAAAATATAGGGATAACACTTACATGACTTCTAAAAGACTTCCAACTAGAAATTCCTAGGCTAATTAGGCCAGATAAACTTAATTAACTATTTACAAGTTGCTATAAGAATAGAATTCTATTTTAGTTGTCCGTTTAAATTCGAGGACAAATTTAAACTGGAAATTCTTGTTTCCATTTCTCAACATGACAACATATGTACCTAATTCAACTGTCAAGGATGTTTTGACACAAGGAGATGGGGAAGGAAGAAGAGGAAAGTGGATAGTAAAACTACAAGAGTATGATATGGATATCAAGCTAGCTAAATTAATAAAGGGTCAAGGTTTAGCCAAGATCTTATAAGAGGGAAAACATCAAGCAATGGGAATAAACTTGTTGGTTGAAGATTCTAAACCAAATGTAGTAGGCAAGGAGGGTTGATCTAGTGAGAAATATAATAGAATTTCTTATAAATATCCATGTTCAGATTGGTAGAAAAGTATTGTTCACTTTTTCCTCAAATGTATAATAGATTTTGATAGGACAAAATATAAAGCTATGAGAATGAAATCCCATAAGTATGTTATATCAAATGGTCAGTTGTATTGGAAAGATCATGTTGGGTATTACGGTTGTGCCTTATAGAAGATGAAATTCCCAAGATTATTAATGAATATCATGGCTACGCTTGTGGAGGCCATTTGAAAAGTTACAACACACAAGATTATGAAGGCTAGGTCTTAGTGGCCTACCTTGTTTTTCGATGTTTATAAGTTACTGAAATGTTGCAAAGAATGTCAAATCTTTAGTGAAAAAAAGAGTTGGCTCCAATGCCATTGATTCCACTTTTTGTGGAGGAACCATTTAAGCATCGGGGATTGGATTTCATTGTTGAAGTGCACCCACCTTCTAGTGGAAAACATAAATGGATTTTAACAACTACTGATTATTTTACAAAGTGGGTGGAATTCGTTCCTTCCCATACTACAACTGATTTGGTGGATATAAAATTTCTTGAAGAAAATATTTTTGCTAGATTTGGTTGTCCAAAGAAGTTAGTGACTTAAAACACCCAAGTATTTAAATCTACAAAACTTATTGAGTTTTGCCAGAAATATAATTTCATACCCAGTCACTCTACCACCTATTATCCATAGGGAAATGGATTGGCAGAGTCATCGAACAAGACTTTTGTAGGAATTTTAAAGAAGACTATTGTAGATAATAAGAAGAACTGGGACATTCAACTTACGTGTGTTGTTTGGGAAAATAAGGTGACAACAAAAAGATCCACTAGAAAGTCACCATTTGAATTGGTATATGGTACCACAACATTGTTCCCTAGACAATTAGCCATGCCAATGGCTAAATTAATTTAGGATGCAGAAGAAGAAACCAATACATTGACTAGGAGGATAAATAAGATGATGGATCTAAATAAAATCATAGTATAGGTAACTCAAAATTTGATCAATTATCAGTAAAATATGAAAGTTGTATTTGATAAGAAGGCCAAATATAGACTATTATATCCATGAGACCTTGTTCTTAGATGGGATGTCAGGAGAGAAGAAAAAGGTAATCATGGAAAGTTTGAACCCTTGTGGTCTGGGCCTTTTAAGGTGGCTGAAGTCTGAGGAAACAACACTTTCCTTCTATAAAATCTTGATGATGAGTTGTTGCAACTACCTATGAATGGGATGTATCTCAAGAATTACTTCGAGTACTAAACATCATCTACTTCTCCATTTGAAATATCGGTGAGCTCACTGTAAGTATCTAATGTGTTTATTTATTGCATTGTTTGATTTTCAATACGACTTCATGCCTAAGGTGAAGGAACTAATCTGCGACTCTTATCGTTTTGTTCCAAAACCCTATCCCCAGGTGGAGCTAGTGTTGTAGCCATTTTGATTTTCTATTCTTTAAAAGAAATATTCAAAAAAAGATGCAAAGATATATATATATATATATATATATATATATATATATATATATATATATATATATATATATATATATATATATATATATATATATATATATATATATATCAAAAAATAAGAAATCAGAAGAAGAAAAGAAAAGAAGCATAAGTGTGGGACTCTTTAAATTAGTAGCCTATAAATTTTTAATATATTTTCTACAAGCCTAATGTTAAAAGCTCAAAATTTTTGGAAATACTCATATATATTTTTGAAAAGGGGGTGATCCAACGCACACACACACCAAGTGGATGAAGAAGCAATTAAAAGGCATGCGGCTCTTAAAGCGCATCACTGTAAATTTGATGAAAGGCACACTAAAACAAAGTCTGACATCACAAAATGCATAAATATTATGTCGAATGGTGTCCCTGAGGGGTGGTTTTGAAAAGTAAACCATCGAGAAGATCGATTTTTGTGATCTACCTCAAGACCATACCCAAGTGAAACCGCTTACCACCCAAATGCCCTCAAGGGTGTTAAATGTTTTCTGTCAATATGACCGATCAGTGACAAGAAAGCATATGAAAGTGAGTTGGTTATCTTACCAAATCACCTCCACATCATCTTATTTCCATCCACCTGATCATCTGTACTCCTACATCATCCTCCACGTCTTACCACCACAAAATTTTCCATACTTCTTTGTTTATATTTAAATAATTTCAATCTTTTCCCTCTTTATCATCCAAAAGCACCACCATTTTTCCTATTTCTCCCATTTTATTCATAGTTTTTTCTCTAGTTGCTACTCTCAACTAAAGTGATTTTGCTAACAACCACTCTCGAGTTTCCCAGGTACATAAATTTTCCATCCACCTTGTAATTTTTTAAACATAAATTCAAAAATGACTGAAAAGTCCTCCTTGTCTGGTTCGTCTACTCACGTACCCTTAATAGACATGGAAAGGGACATTTTTTTATCCTGTTTGTCATTTGAATTTAATGGAAGTCCGTGAAAATGTGTTGGTCGCTCAAGTTGAGTCAGAAATTTTCCCATGGGTGGTTAAGTTTGGTATATGTGTTGCAATTATCCCTCAAACATACTCTTTCCCCGAATTCATTAGCTGGCTTACGTTGTCCTTGTATCCACAAAATTTCTATGTAATGAATACACTTGGTAAGAATATTTTTCAAGTGTACTCCTTATTAATTCGACATGCCCTAGATTTGCCTCAGTCTGAAAATTACACAAAATTCACATACGAAACTCTTCTATCCATGTATGAAGCCCTGGTAGCAGAAGATAAAAGTAAATTGTTCAGTTTTATTTTTCCTCCAAATGTTGTGCTTCCACCAGAGTCTACAAAGTTTCTTCTAAACAATTTTTCTGAGAATGTCAAACCATGTTTTTCCATAATTATGGGTGTTTTAGGAAGAGATGATAACTCAATGGTTGATTGTCAATGTAACAACCCTAATGAAAATCCATGTAAAAACAAATATAAGACCAAGGTCATGGGACACGTATTCCAAGCTAAATGGTGGGAAAAACATCTTAGTGGGTGTTCATTTCAGTTATTATGGCTAAATTAAATTGGAAAAGGCAATGGAAAAGGCTTTGAAGAGGTAAAATGGATTTTATTGGAATTTATTTATGAAAGTAATGGAAATTAGGAGAAAAATAAGGTGAAAGGTCATAGGTTGCATGTGAGGAGAAACAAGAAGGAAAATAATGGAAAATGAAGAAAAAAGAGGCCTCATTCGATAAAATTTCTTTTGAGGATCCATTGATAGACTTTTGTTAGTTTAGCTTTTGAGTTGTCTCTCTGTTCTCTTTCTCTCTAACTTTTGGACACGAGTTTTCTTGGAGCACTTCAACATTGGATTAAGGAAAGCAAAGAAGGCAAAGGAAAACAAGGATCAAGCAACTACAGTGGGATTATTTGTTGATATTGATTTGCATGTGTGATTTCCTTGCTATATTTAGCATGCATGGTTAGCATGTGTGTTCTTGGTTCTCTTGTTGTCATGGGCATGGGTTTTTCTAGGTGTGATAGTATTTTTCAGCCTAGCCTTGCCATTTCTAGATAGCCATGGTGTGATGGGGTTCTCATGTTTTGGTTGAGATGGATTGTCGAATGGATTCAAAATTGAGTGAGGTGGATCTCTATAAGAAAGCACATGGCTTAGTGATCCCTGAACCAGATTTTGGATTGTGGTAAAGCCTTTGCCTAGAAACCCCTGAACCACACTGTGGATTGTGGTAAATCCAAATTTTTTGTTGCCTCAATGGGTATAGGAATCCTCAATCAGTGAATGGTGGTATATATGGTAAATCCTAGATGTGGGTGCCCTCAATTGGACCTAGGAATCCTTGGTCAGTGAATGATAGGATATATGGTAAATCCTGGAGGGTGGAGTCTCGATTATGGCCTAGTGATGCCTGAATCAAAATGTGGATTGTGGTAAAGCCTAGAGACTAGGACATAGTAAAATTCCTCATGATTTAGGTAGAGAAATACAATGGCATCCATGCTTTTTTAGGGCCTAGTGATCCAATGTGGATTGCAGTAAAGCTTGGTTCTATTGATGTGGGTGAGGCGCTGTAGCCTTGGGAATCCCTAGTTGATTTTTGGTTCTGAGTTCCACTTTCATGCTTAGAATATGGAATGGGGGTGATTGGATGGAAGAAATATTTGGTTAAGCCAATCCATGGTCAGGTGGTTCATGGAAGTCCCAAAATTGGTTTCCTTTTGCATTCATTAATAAGAGTTCCTTCTCCTTGGTATTTCATGTGTACATGTATTGGTTTATATGTGGATTTTATGGTTGTTGCATCCTTATTATTTATTTTGGTTATATGCTTGTTATGAGTATGTTTTATGACAATGATGATGTATGTCTCTCATCATGTTTTGATGTGTAAGTGAATGAAAAATGAATATATGACCCAATAGATGATAATGTAGCTACTGTGATAAGGTGAAAATGATTCTTAACGATTCTCATATATGTATGAGACCACTATTCTCATATATGTTTTTGTAACATGTATAATGCATAATTGTTACATGTTCGACGAAATTCCTATCATGGCTAGTAGGGGTCTAGTCAAGTATTCATTCAAGTTTTTTCATTTGTATCATTTTTTTGATGTTACATTTCATTTCTGGAAGTTTCATGAAGTTCTGGGTAGTGGCCTGAGCCCTGGCCCTGAAAAGGTGGCACCAAATCCGAGGTTGTTGGCTCTGAACTAGCTGAAAAAGACTGCATTCACTTGCATGACCTTGCTATGATAGAAAATAGAGGGTCCCGTTCACATGAATTCCCATGTCATGGGAGCGACTGAGGCTTTAAGTCAATAAAATGTTAAGTTGCCTGAGGGGTTGGTAACCTGGAAAGGTTGGTTGGCTCCTAGAGGTTTTGTAGCATGTGTGGAAGGTCAAATTCATTGTGTTGTGTCGGTTCCACTTCCTTAACTATACATGGGGAGTTGAATCAACTCATATTAGCCTCTCGTCACATGTTTACCCTAGAAGACTAGTTAACTTGGGTAAATGTGGGAGGAGGGTGTTACAAAGTGGTATCAAAGCATGGTTCAACCCTTGGACTGGATGGGCGCTCTGTTGGTCACGAAAACATGTTAGTTGCATATGTGTTCATTATGCTTGTGGTATATGTGCTTGTTGTGTATGCATGGTGGTGGTCATGGTTGCAGTTGTGCCACTATGTGAAAGTTCATGGTGTTATTGTTGGATGTGGTCATCATGAGAATATGTCGGTTGTATATGCATTTGTTATGCATGTTAGTTGTCTATGTGCCTATTATGCATGCATTGTCATGGTTATGGTTGTCATGCATGAGGTCATTGCAGGTACTTCAGGTCATGATTATTTTGTTTGTATGTTACAATGTTGATGTGTTGGTTGAGATGGAGTACGAGATGTAGATCATCAAAGTGAAGTTGCAGCACTAGACTTCAAGGTGAGAGAAGATCATCATATAGGTTTGTATCTTTGGCATGCAGGTATGTGGTTAATGGTTTTTATAACCATTAGTGTTACTTATATGCTTTTCATTCTATTATTTTGGTTACATGTATTATAAATTCCAATTGCTCAGTGTAGTCATATGCACATGTGTCGGATAGTCATGAATGATAGTAACCTATTGTCATATGCATTGTGGTCATAGGCATGATGGTTATGGTCATTGCAACTAAGATCCTAATGTTATATGTCTCATGCTAATTTGGATTGACCTATGCAGATGATTATGTTTATGAAAATCAGGTATGAGTCGACCTATTTGTGACATTTTTTTGTACTAATCTAGACTAACTGTGCCTATGTGATTGTTATTCATGAATGGGAACGGTTTATGAGTTTATGAGGTGAACGTATTAGCTAGTTACTGTTAGGGATATCATGACCTTACTTATGTTTGAGTTGGTGTGTTGAGAATATATATTGTGCTAATCTAGATTGATTGTGCGTATAAGATAACCTCCCATGAAATACATTAAGGTATGAGTTTTCTTATGTCGTCTATTTGGTGTTTGAGTGTTTGGTGTCTATTATGTATTTTATCTATTATTTGAATGTTTGATTAATTGCATGATATGAGTTTGCATATATAAGATTGCATGAAGGAATGATCTTATTTTGAGATGGTTGCACTAACACATATGTGTTGAGAACAGTTGAGATGTACTTGAGTGTAAGTGGGTGCTAGTTGTAGTATTATGGCTACTAAATGTGAGTTGATTATGATATGTTTGTTAGTATTGGTAAAGGTTGATTTAAAATTAGTATATAGGATTCCTTGATCTTGGAGTGAGTCACTGACATGTGTGAACAGTTGCAGGGCAACATGCTTGGTATTAGCATGACAAGGTAATAGTTGAAGTGTTTATATAACTAACAGTTGAGTGATGTGACAATACATGGTAAGAATCGATTGCAAGAAGGCAAAAAGGTAAAAAAAAAGAATTGGGTAAGAATTCCTATGGCCATGTTTGGAAACCATAATTCCAAACGAATGAGTGCTTTGCATATAGGAATTATTCTTAACCTTGATTACATTTTACATTATGTGGATATATGTTATATTCATGAACACATATTTGAAAGATATATTAGCTAGTTTCTAGTTATAGCAGGCCCAACAAGGGAATTGGAGTCCCTTGAGAGATGCTATGGATGTGTTCAATATAGGTTAGCATGCTTGGCATAATAAGGTAAGGTTATGTTTATTTAGGCACTGAAAATTATGTGTTTTTGGAAGTATGGTGTAGGAGATTGCATGTCAAACGAGACTTCCATGAAATCTTGAAGAAAGCTCAGGTTGCGCTTTCCCTTGGAAGCACTAGGAACCATGGGGATTGAGTCATGGTGTTTGTTGTTAGTCTTGTGCTTTTGGTCTCTTGTGATTTCTTTTGCTTGATTGCGGCTATGTTTATGTCTAGTGCATGATCATGCCACTTTGTTTGTGGTGTCGTATTGTTATTGGTTTTTCATGTTTTTCTTCTTGTTTGTTTCTTTTTCTTGCCTTTTATGCTTTGAGGGTCTTGGGAATTGGTTGGGAAAGAGGAAAGTTAATGGAGTTTGGAAAGATTCAGATGAAACCGAATAGGTAATGTAAGACTCATATGAAGCCAGTGCATGAGTAAAAGGGCACTTAAAGGCAAGATTATGACACCTAGCTGGTCCGGTTGGGTCCATTGGTGTAAATGGACAGTGGCAGGAAAGTCATGAGAAATGTAATCAGGTAAGGTAAGGTAAATGGATTTGAGGAGTCGGATGCCCTGGCTATGTTGGGAACTGTTTTTGTCATTGTTGTGCATGTTTTGCATGGATAAAGGGAGTTCTTTTAACCTTTACCTTATGCTATTTTGTAATTATGTTCTGATCTTGATTATGCTGATGTCTATATATGTATACATGTATGTATGCATGTCATTTACCTCACATGGTCATCAAAAATCATGATTATTTAATGTTAATGTTTATATGTATGTAGGTATGTAGGTATTTTGACATGATCATGATTGTTTTATGCTAATGCTTATATATATATGTATTTGTGTATGTATCTATGTCACTAACTGATAGGGTTGTCAGGGATCATTCTTGTGGACGAATGATTGCTTATGTAGGTGAATGGCATGAAGAGGTTCTTGGTTTATGAGGAATCAAGTGGGAAGAGTAGCACTGATAGATCTATGAGGTCTGTATCATGTGGATATAAATTGATATTAGGTTATTATATTATGTATATGTTTATGTTATGGAAGGTAATGCTAAGGGATACATTAGTTGAATGAAAGAAGTGTATTTTTAGGCATGCTGGGACAAGCATGGGTAAGATACTAGAAGCAAGGTCGGTTGGTAAGGATAGTGTGGTCTTAGGATGCGTATTACTATTGTTGTGTATATGTACCATATGTAGTATTGTGTACATATGATGTTGTGTGCTTGTTGTATATACGGTGTTGTGTGTATATTGCATATGAAGTGCTGGGTATAGATGGTGTTATGTACAAGTTGGATATGTGGTGTTGTGTACATATTGTACTGTGTGCATGTTGGATATGCGGTGTTGTGTGCATATGGTGTTGTGCGCATGTTGGATATGTGGTGCTATGTACATATGGTTCTATGTACATATGGTGTTGTGTGCATGATTGTACATGTGGTGCTGTGTGCATGTGGTGTTGTGTACATTTTGTACATGTGGTGCTACGTGCAGGTCCTTCTTTGTACATGTCATGCATGTGGCACTCTGTACATGTGGTGTCATGTACATGTCATGCATGTAGTGTTGTGTACATGTAGTCCGGTGTACATGTGGCATTGTGTACACGTTGTGCAGGTGGTGTCATGTACATGTGATCTTGTGCACACATTGTACATGTGGTTCTATGTACAAGTCGCATTGTGTACATATTGTACATATGGTAATGGTGTACATGTAGTATTGTGTGCATTTCTTACATGTTGTGTTGCAGGCATGCGATACTATGTATGTGCATTGTGTAGTCATAGTATCATGATAGGTGTATTTGTTGTGTTGTACTATGTGTACGTATATGTATTGTTTTGTACACTAGATGTAGGTGTTGTGTTGTGTTGTACATCAGGTGTAGGGTGTTGTGCTGTGTGTCGGGTGCAGGTGTATGTACTATATGGTGTTGTATGTCATGTGTGGATGTAGGTGTTCTCGTGTACACCATGTGTATGTGTGCGTGATTGAAGAGAAACAAAGGCACCAGGTGCTTGCCGAGTGTGGCAATCAATTAGGTGTGTGTACGAAAAGGATAAATGTAGAAGAGAAGGACTGGTTGAAGGATAAGTATGAGTATTTATTTCAATTTTATCATGCTTGTAATCTATGCTTATGATTTATGATGGTTACATGTGATCTATCATTTTTTTTTATAATTATTTCATGCAATTCATGATTTTGATCTATGATGGTTGTGTTTTGAGCTAATCGGATGTGATATGTTTATACATGATGATTTGATCAAACAGCTAGTTTGAGTTATTGTCACAAGAAGTAAACAGGATTGCAAGTGTACCTTATTAATGAGCCACCAATGAGGTGTGATTTGAATTTATTTCAATTTTTTGGGAGTCTAATGGAACTTATGTTCTTGGTAGAAGAAAGCATGGAAATGCCTAGAATGGGTGGATGAAATTGACAATAGGAATTAGAAGCGCCAGTGAAAGGAATCGAAATATGCAACAATATGCTGGTAAAGCATTCAGGAGCAGGGCCATTGTGAGGCATTGGTATCCAATAATGTCCATTGATTCGCATGAGCATGTTATGACCAGTATGATGGTTTTGAGGCAGGAATATGCCTTGGTTGTTTTGCCTTCTGATGTGAGGAAGCGTTGCCAAGGGATGGATCGCCTGGGATAGCGGATATCGACAAACATGGAAGGTGAGTGACTTCATGGAAGGGGGTGACCGGATTTCCCAAGGGACTATGTAGGATAGAAGGGAAGGCTGGGGATGGATTGTTTTGTTCATGATCATTTCGATGTGGAATCAAATGCACATTGGGAGTGTCTCGTAGAACAATGAACTGGTAACTTTTCACTGAGAGGATAAGTGGTGCACGATTGTAGCGCTAGACATTGGATGGAGTTTTTTGTTGGGCATAACCCAACTTGGACAAGTTTTGGTGAAGAATCTTCATTTTGTGGAGCGGAGTATGAAGCAAAGAATGCAACGGAGCGCGAAGTGGACCACGCAGTGGAGCAGCAGAGCTCCAAGTGGACTAAGTAGTAGATATACCACACAGCATATGGGCTTAGGGGTGGGCCGAAGCCCCTCATTTTTGTAAAAGAATGTAATGTTGTAAAATATCAATGGCTTTCAGACCATAGTAGCTTATATTAGGGTAGTCAATGGTATATGGACCATGGTATTTTGATGATATATCCCTCAATGTAATAGTATATATAGGGATCAATAATAATAACAAGAATCATATTTATGGTCCAGATCTATGTTTATGGTTGAATTACTATGATTTGTAGCTTGCGGTGACGAAAAGGCTCTACAACTGAGTGCGCAGAGGCCCGAGTCTGCGGGTGAGTGTGCATATGACCTGCAAATTAGTGCGCAGGTCAAGAACTGCTTGTTGTACAAGATTCATTATTATAAGAAATAGTTCTTGTGGAGGTAGTCCCACACTGGGATGAACCACGGTAAAATATTTATCTTTAGGTATATATTTTCTTATTATATATTGTAGCGTAGCAGTTTTATTATAGTTGCATTTTATTACAGTGCAATAATGATTATGGGTTTGTATGATATTTTTATGTGATTAAATGAATATGGCGAAGTAATCTATGTATGTTAAGGATAAAAGAACATAAAAATACCACATAACATCATCCCTCAAGGGTACAAAAACCTAGTTCTACATCCTCCCATAGTCACTTCAAGTGATACTATGATCTACTTGCAGGTCGTTGCCAAAAGGGCCGATGATTAAGGGTTTTTTTGGATTAGATTTCGTTGACCTAGGTTCGATCTATACTATGTAGGTGATCCAAGAAAATGATCAAATAGCAGAGGAACACCAAAAGATCAAGGAGGTGATCGAATCCACATATAAAGAGATTCTAGACCTTAATGTCTGAGAGGAAGAGCCAATAGAAGCCAAGGTCGCAAAGCTCAGCCTTGCAGTGAAAGGGTAAAAGGAGAAAATTGCCACAATGCGATTAAAATTTGAAATGCAGATCAATGAGCTACAAATGAATGTGCAACCGACTATGCTGAAGGAAGTGAGAGATCAAAGAGAGACTAACCTAGAGACTGTAATGGCTAGCATCTTTGCAGTAGTAGCACACTATGGAAAACTCTTGGATGAAAGTTTACAAATTTGGACTTCATTGCAGGAAGATCCAAGTTTATAGAAAATGTAGGAAGAAATGCAGCAGAAGCAACAGTAGTTAGAGATGCAGTAGAAGTAGCAGTAGCTAGAGGAGATTTGGGCATCTACAGACACCTTACTAGTATCCTACAGGCTCACGAAGATCAATGAGTTAAAGGCCCTACAGAAGAAAATTGAGGAGCCAAAGAAATAAGATCACATTTTGACAGAGAAGACTCAAACTTGGCAGGATGAGCCCCTCCAACTATTACAGACAGTGGATGAGAAGCTTCAAGAGCTTCAATAGAAGGAGAAAATATTTGTACAGAAGGTTGTAGAACATGTGACAGAGGCACTGCTGGAGGAAGTTCACAGTGAGGAAAAGCAGGTAACAGAGACTTTGCAACAATTCAACCAAACCTACAACAACATCGCAGCAAAAATCCGAGGCAAAGCATCTGAGTGACTTGGGACGAGTCACATGTGAGTGTTGGGGGTCTGTTGGGTGCAACCCAACTTTGCCTAGTTTTGGGTGAAGACTCTGCATTTTGTGGAGTGGAGTGTGAAGTAAGGAATGTAGCAGAGTGAAAAGTGGACCACATAGTGGATTAGTGGAGCACGAAGTGGACTTTGCAGTAGATATACCGTGTGACATCTGGGCTTTGGGGCAGGTTGAAGCCCCTCCTTTTTGTAAAAGAATGTAACGTTGTAAAAGATCAATGGTTTTCAGACCATAGTAGCTTGTATTAGAGGAGTCCATGGTATATGGACCATGGAATTTTGATGATATATCCCTCGATGTAATATAGTATATAGGGATCAATAATAATAATTTAAGAAGAATAATATTTATGGTCCAGATCTATGTTTATGGTCGAATTATTGTGATCTGTAGCTTGTGGCAAAGAAAAGGCTCTGCAGCTGAATGCGCAAATGACCTGTAGCTTAGTGCGTAGGTCAAGAACTCTTTGTTGTACAAGATTCATTATTATAAGCAACAGTCCTTATGGATGTAGTCCAACATTGGGATGAATCATAGTAAAATCTTTGTCTTCATGTGTATCTTTGCTTATTATCTATTGTAGCATATAAATTTTATTACAGTTTCATTTTATTACAACACAATAATGATTATGGGTTTATATGATATGTTTATTTGAATAAATAAATGTGGCAAAGTAATATATGTATGTTAAGGATAAAACAACATTAAAATACCACATCGCATAATCCCTCAAGGCTACAAAAACTTGGTTTTGCATCCTCCCATAGCCACTTCAGGTGAGACTGCTATCTGCTTGAAGGTTGTTGTCAAAAGGGCCGATGATTAAGGGTTTTGTTGGTGTGCAACATAGATCAAACCTGGGTCAGCTCAATCTAATTCAACACTTTTTCTTTGGCAATGGATTCTGGACATCCTGGGAAGGAGGTGAACCCTGGTACTACTCTTGAGGGTGGAGATGTAAGCATATTGATTACCTTGTTACAGATGCAAGCATCTTATCCTTTTATTTGCTAGTTGAGTAAATTTTCATATGTGTATATTATTGTAAATAATGTATCGAGTTGGATTTATAAAGCTCCATCGACAATATGATTATTTGTTGAATTGAGGCTTCTGTGATCCATATTAATTTTATGAGAGATTTTTCGATGTAAATCAAAAGATATTTCATTTGTCGACACGTTTCGAACCAACTAGTGTGGTTCATCGTCAGGACAAGTTGAATGAGCAGATCAGGCTTTGCATGTTAAATAGATAGATTAGAAATGCCAACGGCTATAAAACGACTATATTGACAACATCTCGATTTGACTGGATTAGTTAGGACCAGATTAGGGTTATAACCATTATTTAATTCAAAATTAACCTTCGTTAGTTAGATTCTTGTTAGAACAAAGGTAAATGGTCCATTTATAATTATGAATATATATATATTAGAAAAAAATATTTATAATTATAAATATATATTAAAAAACAAAAAACAAAAGACAAAAATTATGACCAAAGCTAATATACATTAAAAGTAAGTTAGTTATAAAAATTGTTAAATATATAAATATATCTAAATATCTAGATTCAAACATAAGTCAAAGGGGCGCTCCATATATTAATAAATAAATAAATATTAAATTAATTATGAACTAAATGAATATAAATAATAGTTATTTATAGAAGTTCAACAAATATATATAAATATAGGGTAACTTAAGGATATGATAATAGAGTAATCTACTAATATTATAAATAAAATAAATTAATCTAAATTAGTAGTAAGAAATCCAAGTTATTAAATCTAAATATTAGAGTAGTTAGTTATAAAAGTTATAAATATTAGGGAAATATATAAATAGGGGTTATATAATTTTATTAAAAAAGATAACTTATGCCTTTAAGAATTTAAAAAATATATTAAGATAAAATAGTGAAAAATAAACTAATTTTAATTAAATAGTTATCTATGAAAGTTGGTTAAATATATAAATACTAAAGTAATTTAAGGGATAGAAAGAAAATGCTAATATTTAAAATAAAAGGTCTGGGTTAAAATAATCAAAGATTAATTTCAATCTTATATTCATTAAGTTATTAGCATGAATAAGAGCTACTACAAGAACATCAAGGAACAAAGGCCCCAAGGAACAGGAAACTAAGGGAAAAAAACAGGAAAAATCAAAACAAAGGGAAGGGAAGGCAGGAAGACCATGACTAGGAGGAGAGGGCTGGGACCCAACAACTACTGATCCTCCAGCCATCCTCTCTATTGAGATTGTTGGGCTTTTTTCATCCCTATAAATGAGGCCATGGAAGTAATCTATTGTCTAACCAATCCTGATACCGCTTGGTTGGTTGAGATCTACCTCACTTCGACCTTTTTTTATTTTGAAGGTGAGTTCTTTGAGCAAACTTGTGGGGTTTCCATGGGCTCACCCCTTTCCCCTTTTTTTGCGAATCTTTTTATGGACTCTCTTTTCCCATCGACCCCAAGGACATGAAAGGGGTTTATATTATTCCTTGTTCTTGTGGGACCCCCTATATTGGGGAGACTGGGGGCTCCATTAATCAAAGGATTGGTGAGCACGCAGTTGACCTTAAGCATAGGAGAGCCAAGTCTTCTACTTTAGCAGAGAATGTTGAGAAAACCAATCATCGTGTCTGCATTGAGGAGGCTACTGTGATCGCTAGAGTGTCCCAATTCCATCACCAAAAATTTAGGGAAGCACTTGAGATTGAAAAAAGGCCGAACAATCTCAATAGAGAGGATGGCTGGAGGATCAGTAATTGTTGGGTCCCAGCCCTCTCCTCCTAGTCATGGTCTTCCTGCCTTCCCTTCCCTTTGTTTTGTTTTTTCCTGTTTTTTTCCCTTAGTTTCCTGTTCCTTGGGGCCTTTGTTCCTTGATGTTCTTGTAGTAGCTCTTATTCATGCTAATAACTTAATGAATATAAGATTGAAATTAATCTTTGATTATTTTAACCCAGACCTTTTATTTTAAATATTAGCATTTTCTTTCTAACCCTTAAATTACTTTAGTATTTATATATTTAACCAACTTTCATAGATAACTATTTAATTAAAATTAGTTTATTTTTCACTATTTTATCTTAATATATTTTTTAAATTCTTAAAGGTATAAGTTATCTTTTTTAATAAAATTATATAACCCATATTTATATATTTCCCTAATATTTATAACTTTTATAACTAACTACTCTAATATTTAGATTTAATAACTTGGATTTCTTACTACTAATTTAGATTAATTTATTTTATTTATAATATTAGTAGATTACTCTATTATCATATCCTTAAGTTACCCTATTATTTATATATATTTGTTGAACTTCTATAAATAACTATTATTTATATTAATTTAGTTCATAATTAATTTAATATTTATTTATATATTAATATATGGAGCGCCCCTTTGACTTATGTTTGAATCTAGATATTTAGATATATTTATATATTTAACAATTTTTATAACTAACTTACTTTTTAATGTATATTAGCTTTGGTTATAATTTTTGTTTTGTTTTTTTTTTTTTTTTTAATATATATTTATAATTATAAATATTTTTTTTCTAATATATATATATATATATATATATATATATATATATATATATATATATTCATAATTATAAATGGACCATTTACCTTTGTTCTAACAAGAATCTAACTAACCAAGGTTAATTTAAAAAAAAATAATGGTTATAACCCTAATCTGGTCCTAACTAATCTTGTCAAATCGAGCTGTTGTCAATATAGCCGTTTTATAGCCGTTGGCGTTTCTGCTCTATCTATTTAACATGCAAAGCCTGATCTGCTCATTCAACTTGTCCTGACGATGAACCACACTAGTTGGTTCGAAACGCGTCGACAAATGAAATATCTTGTGATTTACGCCGAAAAATCTCTCATAAAATATGATTATTTGTCGGTTGAAGCAAATGTGCATAAGTATATGTGGTTATTGTAAACATTAGCATGAGCTATGTTATAAAGCTCTAGTAAACAATATGTTTGTCATGTTTTCAATAGTGGTCATTGGAAATACTACAATGAGTTGTGTTATAAAGCTCCATGGGTAGTATGTTTTGGTTTCTCAGTAGTTTTTCTCGTTGTAGGTGTCATTCACTAGTAGAAAATTATGAAATTTGTGATGAGGTGACTAAAAAAGTTAGTCACCACAACTTTTCCAAGTGAAATACTTCCAACCTAAGCAATATTAAGTGAGCCAACTAAAAACGACTAGCATAAATGACTAATTTAGTCTCAGGTTAAAATATACGACTAGATAATAAGTATTTTGAGAAGAATCTTCAGCGAAAATCACATAGAGATAATTTTTTCGACGCGTTTCAAACCAACCAGTGTAGTTCATCGTCAAGACAAGTTGAATGAACAGATCTTGCTATGCATTATAAATAGATCGGGCAGAATATCCAGGTAATGGCTAGAATAATGACAACTCGATTTGACTGGGAAACAGCTAGTTAGACCAAAATTTTTATTCAAATCAGTTAATTCAGTTATTAATTTTCTTATTAAAATAAACGTAAATTGACAATTCTATAAATATATATTAAAATAAGTGAGTTAATATACTATAATCATAAAATAATCGAGTAATTAAAAATAGATAATAGTTAACTATATTTTAAATAAATATAAGTTAATTATATTTTAAATAAAATATCAGTTAAAGGGAGATTTAAATATTAATCTAAATAAGTTAATTATAAATAAAAGAGGTTATATAAATATTAGTTAGTTGTATAAGTTAAAAATAGAATAATCTAACTAAAAATAAGTAATGCAACTAAAAATGACTAACATGAATGACCCATTTAGTTTAGGAACAAAAATATGACTACTTAAAAATTAGTACAATAATACAAATTAGTCATTTTAATTGTGTCACTTCAACAATCTGAACTTACAAGTGATAGCGGATTTGAAGGCTATTATAAATTAGCTAAAAGGTTATACTTACTTCAACATTTATCTGTGCGAACCAACAAAACCATAACTGTTGGCCATTTTGGAAACAACCTGCATAGCGCAGGCTGCGATCTCACTCGATGCATTATTGGGGATGCGAGAACTAGGTTTCTGCATCCAAAGGCCTGTATGATGGTTTCTCAAAGTTCCTATGGCTTAGATCTACCTTCACGCAACTCTAATCCTTCCGAGCAGACAACTACTGCAAATCTATCTAAACGTCTTCCAGATCTTCACGAAGGTACTTAATTATACTTATCATGCATAGATATTACAGATCTACCAATTTCCCATAGTAGATAAGCATTAATTCACATAAAACATATCTCAGGGCAAAGATACATAAACTTTGTAGAATTAAATGATAAGACAAAGATGCATCAATTTCGACCCAAAATAGTCTTTATTAAGTATAAATGTTCAATTACAGACTTCTTCTCCCTGCGCACTCAGCTGCAGGGGCCTACGCACTCAGCCTGTAGACTTACCAAGGTCTTCGTGCACTCAATAGCAGGAGCCTTCCCCTTTCACCTAAGTACAAGAAATAGATGTTTCCTGCCTTAACACATTTCCCTTACAATGGTTCTTCTCTATTAGATTTCTACTTAGACCCGCTATGAATCATCTATTTATAGCATTTGCTTTACAATACCATGGTCCGTGGACCATGAGCAGGTCTCAAAACCACTCTATCATCTACCCAACTAAGGGACTAAAGCTCCTTTGACTTTTACTAGCTTCACACTCCGCTTCCACATTCCCGGAGACTTTACATTTACGAAAAATATATTACAAAATTTTCTCAAAATTTACTCAAAACTTGACTTAACTGGCCCTAAGGACCCCTTCCCAACAGGCCCCCAACACAAATTGGGTGACTCGCCCTCGATTCACTTATATTTCGCATCTATCTTATTGTGGAGGTCGCTGAACTCCACCTTCAACACCTCTATGTCAGCAAAACCCTGCACAACGGCCTGTTGCACTTCCTCTACCAGTTCTGTCGTAGTTTTTCCATTGCAAGGCACATCATCCTTTGTGTCTACTCGAGTGTCTTCAACTTCTCTTGGACTGACAAAGTAAGTTGGTTGGCTTCCTCTGTCCATGGTTGTATTCAGGCCTTTAAGACAGTCTCTTTACTTTGTAGCTCCTCAATCTGCGTTTGAAGTTGTTTTCCTTCTATCAAGTGAGTGAAGCGCTGGACTGGTGCCAAAGTGCATGCACTCGACTTGAGTTCACCAAAATTTTGCTGCATCTCTTGGATATCTGTACCAAGTTTCTTCAGGTTTGGGTCTTCCTACAGAGTCATCCATAGTTCCATTGCCTACTCAAAGATCAGTGTGCAACATGTGACTTCTACATCCAAAGTGGCCATGCTCTCCCTGATGGTTGCTCCGTGCTACTCCTGGACCTCTGGCAGAGTGGTTCATTGAAATTTCAACTCGAGCTTTGATATCTTCATTTGGAACTCAAATGTTACTCTTCTGACCTCATTCTTTGATTCTTGGACTATGGCATCTAACTTCTGAATCTACGTTGTTGTTGTTGCATATTATGGAATGTGAAGTTTTGGCAACGTACATTCTTGTGTAATTTCTGCCTCCAAGCTCTAGCTTCACGCGGCTAGTTCTTCCTTTTCCTTCAGTGTCTAAGCCTTTTTTGTGAGAATCTTCTCATTGTTCATCTTCGCCTTGTTGATAACTAATAGCCTGCACTACTCCCTGATCCTAAGCTCATCTGATATACCCTGATGAATCGCATGGAGGGTCTAAATAGGCAACACAGCTAAGTTGGCACCCACATCCTTGATTTGTCTGAGCTGGGCATTTGCTTCATCCGCCTTTGTGTGCAATGATACCTATGGTAATGGAATGACTCTAACATTCAAATTCCTATCTGTTTCCATCACATTCATGCTTGTTTGTTGCAGGCTCGCCTGAATCCCACTTGCCTGTCCCACACTCGCCTGAAGTCGACCTGTTTAACTCTGCAAGTCACACAGATCCTTCTGTACATTCCCTAGTGCTTACTTCTTTGTTGTTCAAATTGTGTCCACAACTCCGTCATTGTGTCACGGAACTACTCTTTGATCTGATCCAAGTCCCCCTCAGTGAGGACCAATGGATCTACATGTATGTGCTTGTCCGATTTATGCTTCTTCCTGGGTTGGAAAGTTGTCTTCTTCTGGCACTTTGTGATTCTGAAAGGAGTGCTCTACTCCTTGCCACCACTTCCTTCCTCCTCAAACCCTTCCTTGTCCATAGTATGTTGAGAAGTAGACTCCTTAACCTCCAATGTGGCCTCCTTTGAAGTGCGCTCCTTGTCAGGAGCTGACTTGGCAACACCTTCCTTATTTTTTTGTGCTGCTTTTTCTTCCATTGCTACCTCCTGAGCCTCTTTACTTTTCTACATTGATTTCTCTCGAGTGGCAGCCTGCTCAACTTCTTGTTGCTTTTGCACTGTTGTGTCCTACACGGAGGAGCTTTCTCTATCTTTCCTTGTTCCAATGCCGAGATTTGTGGGGTGTAGCCACTCCCCTGGCCATTTTCCCATGACTTCCTTTACATCTGCATCATTGACTAGGTATGAAAACTTTCACCATAATTTCTTAGGATCACATCTCGCATGGATGGATACATTGTGAAAATCTGCTTTAAACTTTGTGTAGGCCTCCAACTGCTCAAATAGATTAGGTGACAATCTCTACCTCTGGCTGATCACCATGCGAAGGTCCATCTCGACCAACACCCATAATATCTTCGTCTCCATGACCCTCTCCGGATCCTTTTTTTCCCACAGCGAAGCCAACTTCGCAACCTATGGTAAATTGGCATCCTGTGGAGGGAACTGATTGTCTTCTAGAAGTCTCCATGTAACTAGGGAAATTAACAATAACAGCTAGGCATAGTTGAATGCCTTGCCATCATCATGTGCTTTGCAACAATTCAACAGAAAATCTTTGTAGAGATATTATGCCTAGTTGTACTGCTCCCCCTTTGTGCATTTCTCAACCACTAAAATGATTGGTGCCAACACCTCATCTGCGCAACACCTTCTCACAACCTTGCAAGACAAAATCTGGGCTACAAATGGCACCGCCTTGTCTTTGATGGAATAGATAGAGTATCCACATGACTTATTTACTAAGCCCAACTCCTTCTTCATTCTATTTGTGAGTTGTTTTTCTTTACCAATGCCTCTGAACTCCTTGACTAGACCCACCCCTTGGTAGGGAAACTTGGTGATATGGTGGTTCAACATATCTATGGGTATGGGTTCTCCCAACCAAAGACACCCATCATCAACCAGTGTAAGAAATTGGCGTATGCACATCATGTTGATAGTGGTTCTAGTAAAATGTCGTGCCCATAGCAGATTTAGAAACCCAACCTTCTCAACCCCCGCGACCCACTTCATAGGCTCCAGTCACATGACTCTAGATTCTTCATATTATATCTTCACCAAATATTTGTTTGTCGCCAAATGCAATAATTTTTCATGATCAGCTAGATCCCAATCCCCCATTTTGAGTGCGGAAATGCGCCCTAAGAGCGCGCCTTCATTTAGCATTATCGGGGTCCTTGGGTACCTTCGCTTTTCCCTTCCACGGAGGGATACACTTTGGGAGCTTAGTGATAATCTCTCCCTCCCCAGCATCCAAGTCTTCAATGACTTCGCAAAGCTCCTCTTCATGAAGATCTAGGGGTTCGTGTGGTCGTTTTGACTTGTCCATCTTCCCTTTCTGCTGAACCTTCGTAGGGTTCTTCCTTGGTGACTGCCTCACCATAACAACCAATTGTTTCTTCCATTTCTCCTTAGCAATGCATGATTTAGGCCTAGGAAACCTTGGTACCGTAGGCACAGATGATGTAACTTCCATTGACGAAGAAATTTCAGGTGCTGCAGCTTAGAGATAGTGACTTCAGGACTTGCGGCTTTTGCGGGTTCAGTCATTTTCTCAAGGATGATCATACGGTTGCAATCAGGTAAGTTTTCAAACTCCGACCATGAAATAAATTCAAACTAATCCTTCTTAGACATACAATAATCTTTTTGGCAATAGATTCTCTCAAAGAAAAGTGTTGTAATGCAGGCCAACATGCCAGATTTATAGGCGATTCAAATTCAAATTTGATCTTTTCCTCCAATTTTTGATCATAAATGTATCTTTGGCAATAGATTGCCAAATAGTTTCCCCATAAATGCAGCCTACCCACTCCTCTTAACAGGATTTTCGACATCCAATCAACTACAGTGCATCCAACTGCTATTTTTGGACCCTGGTGCACAACACCATCCTCAATGGTACAACTCCTTCTGCCGCACTTCTTTCTTCCCTCGCGCATCCCCCTTACTTCGTTTTCCCAGTCTTAGGGAAGTGTAGTTTATAGTCCCGTACTTACTTGCAACTGCTTGGAGTACTAAGATTGTCCAACCATCATGTAGTGATTGTGCAGGGGTAGGATCCCCTTGATATAACTTCAATCGATTAAGTAAAGTCTTTCGGTAGAAATCACATAAGAGAAAATTTTGGCCTAGGTGTTTTGAACCAATAAGTGTGGTTCATCATTAGGACCAGATGAAGAGGAATACCATGGAAAAGGCTTAACTAGAGAGCAATGTAGAGACATAATTTCAAGTAACGACTATATTTGAACATTAATATTTAAATTATGATATTAATTTATTAATATATTAAAAACAAATATTATTAAGTAACGACTATATTAAATGGCTAGTTTTTGAAAAATATAATTTAAATAATGATATTAGTTTATTAATTTATTAAAGATATTAATAGGTAACGGCTAATTAAACAGCTATCTTTTGAATAATAATATTTAAATTAATTTATTAAAACCAAATATTACTAGTTTTTGAAATATAATACTTAAATAATGATATTAGTGTATTAATTTATTAAAAAATATTAGCAAGTAACGGCTATATTAAATGAGTTATCAGGATTTTGATATTGGTGGCTACATCGATGATTATGATGATGTTCTGTCACCTTAACTAGCCTATCAGCTTAACTTGTTAGTTTGTCACCTAAACTTCGGTTATATGTATGGTGTAATTTTTTATTGCATGAATTAAAGATCTAAGTATAGGTGTGCTTATTCACTATTGTTTACTAATAAATTTCTAAATCTAGTCATCATTACTCTGCTGGTATATTGTACAAAAAAAAAAGATGTTCACAGCTGATTTGAAGTCTATTTTACTTAGTGTTAAGGGCTAATCATAAACCCATTTGATCATCCTACTATATGTTTCTTTTTTGGAGAAATTATTGAACTAAATGTTGAGAATTGTCATCACTTAACCAATGTTGATTTGAGTATGAAATTTGAGTTTGTATTTCCCTTATTTACTATTGATTTATGGTTGATTTACTATAATAAAGATCTTGAGTATAGGTGTGCTTGTTCATTGTTGTTTTACTCATAAATTTATAAATCTAATCATCATTATTCGACTAGTACATTATATACAAAACCTGAGCTATTCATTACTAATTTGAAGTGCATCTCACTTATTGTTAAGGGTTAATCATAAATCCATTTGATCATCTTAATACATATTTGGATATTGGAGCAATTGATAAAAAGCTATGAGTATTTTCATCATTTAACCATTGATTCTTTGAGTACAAAATATGAGTTTGTATTACACTTATTTATTGTTAATTTCAAGATATATAAGAAACACTTCAAGGGATGATTTTAAGTGGCATTTGTTCTTTCACATGGCCACTTAATTTTTGAGCACATGTACTAATAAAATATGAATTTCAAACTCATATTCCACTGTTATTCTACTGATTTGAGTTGTTGATTTATACATTATTGATTATTTAGACTCTAGGAAATGAGGAAAAAAACTTTAAGGCACAAACTAGATAATAGTGATAATAATGTTAAAATATTGACATAATATGAGTGCTTTCATAGAGAACATGTGATCAAGGATAACAAATGTTTATCATCTCTTGGTTTAACAAGTAGAAAAAGTTGTAAATCCACTAAGTAGTATTATCTACCTACTACCACACTTGATGTGGCCAAGGAGAATGCATCTCTAGTTAATGAAATTCATGAAGAGAGACCATTTGCATTTGGTGTGCCTCAAAGTACACCTATTACATCTACAACTTTTTGATGGAGCTAGTGGACAAACAAAAAATATTGGTAGTGGATTAGAAGATGTGTCTACTTTCATAAGAAGAAAAATATGGAGTCAATATTGATACAAATGTACATAGAGGAACACAAAAGAATGAAAATTAGAAGGAAAAAATCCATTCTTAGTTGAGGTATAGAGAGATGGTGAGTTCATTGGGAAAAATGCTACAAGGTGGGCCTTCGAGTTGGGTGTAAGATGTAGGGCCCATTTTGATATTCACAAATCATGTTTTATAAAGAAAGGTCCACAAAGTATGGAAAATATTATACAAAAAATGGAAAATTCTTTTGAGACTTGGTGGAAAAATATGTAAAAAATATTATAAGAAAATATGAGACTTTTGATGAACAATTTTAGATACAATTGCAGAGAAACAATCATGGAGGGAAAAGAGACGCTATAATCCACTCTATCTCCCAAACAATGGGAGGCATCGAAATAAAATATGTGTTACGAAGAATATTTGGCAATGAGGAATAGATGCAAGAGATAAATAGATATTGTGAGGGTTGCATATACATTTGGCTGAGGCATGTTGCAAGAAAAAATGAGCAAATTTGCAGTAAGTGTATGGATTTTTGGTTCAATTTACATTTTGTTATTTATTTCATTTTTTTATTGAATTAATTATATGTTTAAATTTACATTGTATTTTAGGTGGAAAACAATAATAGATAAGAAGGTGTTAAAGATATTGTCAATTATCATATGGCAGCACTAGATCCTAGCAATATAATAGTAGGATTAAGTGGAAAACTAGCTCATCAACATAGATTTTGTAGCCATCTATTAGAACTAGCCTAGTAAGAGCGTCTCTAGATCATGTCAACTCAAATGAAGGGTACCAACATGTAATGAGTTTCATATATGGTCTCAATGAAACAATTCACAGTTGGTTACATTCGTTAAGCCTATAGTTTCTGCATGGAATGAGCATAATTAAATGGATTCAAATGAGGTAAGAGGCTCTATTGATTTGATTTCTTCTTGTTTGGAAATTCAGTATAAAAAACCCTCTCAATATGTAGATTGAAAGACTGATCATAGGAGAGCCTAACCCATTTTATTTATTGTTGGAATGATATATACAAAACAAATGACCATATAATGACATAATTACTTGAGCTAATGTGGTTTGACATAAATATAACTTGAAATTATTGACAGATTCCATCATCCAAATATTAAGCAACAGATAAATCCAAACAAACACATATAGGACTTATCGACAAACCCTTGGAATATTGCATGGTAGCAAGTTTATCTATATTAGTGACTTTATTTTCTATTTTCCCATTTACAACTCTATAAACCCCTTTCTATTATGTCCCTATAGTTATGGAATAATCCTTGTCTCATTTGTGCTAAGATATTTTTAGAGATCCTATTTTGTCTGTTAGATGATTAAATGGAAGACAAAACAATGGATGAAAACATAGATTGAGTTGAGTACAACCTCACTCTCATCAACATTGTCATCAATGTTTTGCACTTAATCTAGGGCATAATTCATTGAAGGTTGAACTCTTCCTCCTTTTCTCATCTCACTAGAAACATTCACCCTGTATATGGATGAGGGAACCAAAAATTGCATAAGTGTTTATGGCAGGAAAATTGTATTGCTAGATGAGGAAGTTTAGGAACTTTTGTTGTTTCTCCTCTTTGGATGGTTCCGTAATTATGATTGGAACAAATTTTTTCACCATATTTCTTGAATGAAGCTAGAGCTCAATACAAGCTAAAAAATCATTTCTATGACTTGAAAAATGTAGTATCAATAGATTCGAAACTCCTGCTACCAATGAAATTATTAATGTTTCATTTATTTTAGTGCACATGCACTTGTGTTCTCTAGAAAATGTTCTTTTGGACAAATTTATAGCTTGCATTCTTTACTTAACTATTGAGTGCTTAGTATATTTTTTTCATGATGGTTAAACCACATGCAGAGGAATTTTCTCAAAGCAACCAAAAAATTAGAACACCTTGATGTCAACAACGTTTTCGATAGTGATAGTGATCATGATGAATTGGAAAAGCATGTGAAATATAGTCATAGTGGTGTTGATCTTCAGCTAATACAATAGTTGTTGTAAGTTATCTATCCCAATGTTTTGTAATTCTTCACACCAATTGTTGGAAATAATACTGAGAGGGGGGGTGAATCAGTATTATCAGATCAATAATTTTATTTCCCAAACAAATTTGTATACGCTACTTCAGCTAAGTGAACTAGCATGTACACGTGATTGTACTTAAAGCAACCAGCGTATATGCAGAGAACTTTTGATTTAGCCAATTTATCATGCATTGAAATTTAACCAGTATATCAGAGATTTATTAGATAGTGTAGTAAAACAAAAATAAAGCATCACACATAAGCAATACACATGAACACCAAGATATAAGGTGGAAACTAGATATAAGGTGGAAACCCAATGTGGGTAAAAACTACCTGCTACTGTCGTCTCTGTCTTCATTTAATAATAAGAAAATCTCTTTACAATCTTGTACTGGTGCAAACACATACCAATACACAGGCTTCTACCTACAGAAGGTTACAACCTTCTCTCATTCTCCAGCTTCTACTCGAAGGGAGCTACAATCCCCTAGATCTTGTACTAGCTTATATGTTTACTAGTACGTAGGTAGCGACCTACAAAAGGCTACGACCTTCTTTCTTCCTCCAGGGACCATGTTTCATAAATTTTCAGACTGGATCCATCAACAACATCATAAATGAAATACAATCATCAAATACATCTGCATCAACCAATCACTGAAACTCAATCATCACTTTCTGAATCAACCACAACTGAATCAATCAATCACTTTGACAACCCATCGTCACTATAGCAAATCATAATCAATCTGATCATTCAGAATACTGTCACCAGAATACAGCCACTAGAATCCAAAGCAGAACCCAAAAATCTACAATAGCAAACACAAACAACCGAAACATACTTCATAAGGTATATGCTACTTCCATGTGTCGAACCATCATGTACACACACTTTTATCAAAGCCAACCAGCGTACAAATATGCAAATATTAATTCATAATTTTGCAGCTATTCCAGACTTCAGTTATACCTAGATCATAATAGTTACAGAATAACACATGCGTTAGTATTCATATCTAGACTATACATGATCAAACCACATAATGATAATTCATTTTGAAGCCTAAAGATCCTGATCCATCATTAGATCTTATCCCTCATCAATTGCTAAGGTTCATCCTTGGTTTAGATCAAGCACAACACTATAAGCCAATCAACTGCATACTAGATCTCACACTTCATCAGATATTTGATACTTGCAGACTTGGCCTAATGATCTTCTCCTCCTTATATAGTTTTAGGCCTTTCTCAATACCATGGACCAAAACCAGTTAGGACCAATACCATGGACCAAATACCTAGGGTCAATACCTCAGACCAAATACCTTGAATCAAAATACCTTGGATCAAATACTTAGTTTTCCAATATATATGAGCTTTTCCTTCTGTGAAAGTGCGTGTGTACGTATGCGCTACTTGTGTTCAGTGAACTTGCATGTATATGCAGCTTAGTCAAGTTGAACCTGTGTATACCTCTCTTTCTTCATTCTTTGTTGTCTGATCTGTAATTCTTTGTTGTTGACAAGCTGTACGGTGATCTTTCATCTAAGTGAGTTTCCATCAAGGACAACACCTATATCATAATGCCAACATAATGCTTAGTATATTTTTTTTCATGATGGTTAAACCACATGCAGAGGATTTTTCTCAAAGCAACAAAAAAATTAGAACACCTTGATGTTAACAACGCTATCGATATTGATAGTGATCATGATGAATTGGAAAAGCATGTGAAATATAGTCATAGTGGTGCTGATCTTCAGGTAATACAATAGTTGTTGTAACTTATCTATCCCAATGCTTTGTAATTCTTCATCCTTAAAATGTTCTTTTGGACAAAAAATTGTAGATTTTACATTCTTTACTTGACTTATATAAATTTTTGCATGAATATTAAACCACATGTAGAGAAAATATATGAAATCAGAATGAAAAGAAAAGGCCCTATCAATAGAGCTCTTTGAAAATATGCACAATTTCATGTCAATGTTGCTAATGATTATGTTGAACTCGGCGAGCATGTGCATGATATTCATAGTGGTAGTAGTGTTGAATTCGAGGTGAGTGCTATGAAACCACATGCAAGTAAGTACCATTCAAGTAAGTAATGGTTGTTTTATTATGTAAATAAGGGTAATCATTACCTATGTGATAAAAACTAGTTAGAATTGTAGCAAAGTGTAATTAACTAGTATACATAGATTATGCAAATAAGGATAATCCATATAACTTACATATCGATGATTAAAGCTTAATTGTAATAGAGTGTATTGTTTGTTGGCATTATGACACAAGTTTGGTGCTATGACATAGGTGTTGTCGTTGATGGAAACTCACTCAAATGACAGATCACAGTTCAGGATCACATAATGAAAGAAAAAGAGGTATACGTAGGTTCCCCTGACCAAACCGCGTATACACATGGGATTGCAGACTAAAAGGCGCGTATGCGTATACACAAAATTTCACGCAAGGAAAAGCGTGTGCATGTTGGACAACTTGGTTTTGGTCCGTGGTATTTTGACCCATGGTATTGGTCCAAGGTATCTTATCCAAAGTGTTGACCCCAGGTATTTGGTCCAAGGTATTGATTCTAAGTGGTTTTGGACCATGGTATTGAGTAAGGCCTACGACTATAAAAGGAGGAGGAGGTCATTAGGTAAAGGCACTCAAGCATTGAATATATAAGGAAGAGCAAGATCTAGAATACTGGTTATTGGGTTATGGTGCATCGTTGGATCTGAATCAAGGAGGAACCTGAGCGCTTGAAGAAGGATAAGTTCTATTGATGGGTCAAGATCTTAAGGCTTGAAGAAAAGTATCTTTGTGTGGTTTTGATATTTTATTTGAATAATTGGCGCATGTAGTAATCTGTAAATCTGATGATCTGGGTATAACTGATGTCTGAATAAGTTGTAAAGGTTAAATCATCTTTTACAGATTTGTACGCAGGTTCAGGATAGCAAAGGCGCATATACACGCTGGTTCAACATTTCAAAACAATGTATATGCAGGTTTGCCTTCATATAACAACATATGAATGCAGGTTCGACACATTGAAGTAGCATACGTCTCATAAAATATGTTTTAGCTGCTTCTATTTGTTGTTGTAGTGTTCTGGGTTCTGGATTGGATTCTGGTTACTATTACTGTATTATGGTTACAGCATTCAGAAAAGTGATTGTTTGATTCAATTTTTTGTGGTGCAAAGGAGATTGGTTAATGTAGATATATTTGATGTTTGATTGATGTTATTGATGGATCCAGTCTGAAAATTTATGAAACGTGGTCCCTAGAAGAAAAGAGAAGGTTCTAGCCTTCTGTAGGTCAACACCTACGTACTAGTAAAACTCATCAGCTAGTACAAGAGATAAGGGGGTTGTAGATCCCTCCTAGGGAAAGTTGGAGAATGAGAGAAGGTTGTAGCCTTCCGTAGGTAGAAGCCTACGTACTGGTATAAGGTTGCACCAGTACAAAACTTGTAAAAAGAAGTTTCTTATTAAAGAAAGATAGAGACGATTGCAGCAGGTGGTTTTCACCCACATTGGGTTTCCACCTTATATCTTGTGTTCATGTGTGTGATTGCTTGTTCTATTTACTGCATCTGATTATTGGTTGTATGGTTTTGATACACAAATTAAAGATCAACTAACTAAATTATAAGTTTGCAAGGTATACGTTGGTTGCTCTAAACACAGTTGCGTATACATGCAAGTTTCATTAACAGAAGTAGCGTATATAAATCTGTTTATGGAAATGAAATATTTTTAAATTGCTAATACTGATTCACCCCCCCCCCGCCCTCTCAGTATTATTTCCAACAATTGGTATCAGAGCAAGTCCTTCAGAAGAAGCTTGATCGCTTGAAGGAAGATCTATCATCATGGGCAGCTACGAAAGAGAGGGATCCATTAGACCACCAATCTTTGATGGGAGCAACTTCGTCTATTGGAAGGTAAGAAACACATCCTATCTTCAATATCTTGGAATAGATGTTTGGTAAATCATGGAAGGAGGATATACATTTCCATCAGTAATTCCTATAGATACGGCATGTAAAAAGCAGTATGAAACAAATGCCAAGGCTGTCAATACACTATTGGGGAGTCTGTCGCAATTAGAATTTGTCAAGGTTATGCAGCTCAAAACAACCAAATAAATATGGGACAAGATCGTCCTAAGCTATGACGAAGACAATCAGGTAAAACGTGTAAAACTACAAACTCTCAGAATTCAATATGAAACTCTCAAAATGCACAATGATGAAAGTATAGCTCATTACTTCCTACGTATAGATGAGATTGTTAATCACATGAAAAAATCGGGTGAAGAGATAAAAGAAGTTACTTTAGTTGAAAAGGTTTTAAGATCCTTATCTTCTAAGTTTGAATCAAAAGTTTCTGCCATAGAAGAAAAACAGGATCTTCAGAATATGACTATGACACAGCTGCACAGAATCCTAACTGTTGTTGAAATGAGAAAAGGAGGTCCATCAGATATGAGAGAAGCAGCATTCAAGGCTTCAGGAAGAGAAGAGCTCAATGAATCGAGACACATTTCAGAAGGAGAGGAAGAAGCAAACTTTGTCAAAAACCTTCAACGAGGTTCTGGAAGATTCAGAGGTAAGCTACCTTTCAAATGCTTTGCTTATGGAAGAGTCGGTCATTATGCAGCCAAATGTCCTCATAAAGATAAGCTTGATAAAGGTAAGGAACCGCAAAAATGGAATAGAAAAAAAAATGTAAGTAAGAAGAGCTACTATACACATGAAGATAGCGATGGTTTATCAAATAGTGATGAATATGAATATGGTAATTATTATAGAATTTTGATGGATTTTGAAGATGATGATTTCTTGGATGCTTTCGATGAAGATGGTCTCTATGAAGAAATTTCTAAACTTAAAATTTGTTTAGAAGAAAAGAGTATGATTATAGATACTTTGACATTCCAACTTGCTGAAAGGGAAAAACATAATAAAAATGTTAGAATGTGAAATTGTGAGTCTAAGAAAAGATACTGACAAAACAAAAGATCTCAATCTTAGATTTGCGAAAGGATAAGAAACTTTAGATGAAATTATCAAAGTGCATCGTTCTCCTCTAATAAAGACAGGTCTTGGATATACTGAAGAAGCATCTCAAGCACAAAAGCCATCAACCTCCAAAAGCTATCTTGATGCAACAAGGAGAAGTGAACAGGTTGACAATTGTCAGCAAAGGCATAAAGCAGATCACTAGGTAAATTAGCTTCAATCTACTTCAAGGATGAACAGAAGCTATAACCATCCATAGGTAAATCAATCTCAATTTGCTTCAAGAATGAATGTCAATGGAAACTACAATCATCATGTCAGTAGATTCGATAATCGCAGGAATTTCTTTAATGGCCAATGTTTTTCATGCCATAACTTTGGACACAAAGATCCTCAATGTGTTTCTTACAAGAAAATCATGACTAGAGAACCACGAAATCAAAGGAATTTGACTAGGATCATGAAAAGGACATACAATAACTTTTCTACTCTTGAAAATGAAATAGAATGCTCTATTTGTAACAATTTCGGTCATGAAGTTTCTGAGTGCGGGAGTAAATTTTGGCAAACATCTCAGAAGGAGAAAGCTTCATTGGGTCCCAAAACATGGAGAAATAAAGAATCGCAAACAGAAAGATGTGGTATAGCCTTGTATGCAGAAGGACAAGAAAATCAGTGGTACATCGACAGTGGATGCTTGAAACACATGACAGGTGAGAAAGAAAAAATTCAGTCATATAATGCCTTAGAAAAGGAAAAGAAGGTCTCATTTGGTAATGACACTCCTGCAGTCATAAAACATAAAGTCTCCATTCTCTTAAAAGAAAAAGTTAAAGCTAGGAATGTTATGTATGTAGATGGTCAAAAGCATAATCTATTGAGTGTCAGTGAAATGTGTGATCAAGGAAATGAGGTAGTATTTTGATAAAATGCATTTGTTGTTCATGAGCTTGATACAGGAGAAACAGTGATCAAAGGTGTAAGAACTCCTAACAACCTGTACATACTCAAGGGGGGACAACAACAGTGCTACCTAAGCAAAAACGATGAACACTGGTTATGGCACAGAAGATTGGGGCATCTAAGTTTTCCTCAAATAAGAAAAGCATGCAGATACCACGTTGTTCGTGATCTTCTTGGTATTAGCATTCCAGAAAATACAACATGCAAATCATGTCAATTTGGTAAGAAAACCAAAGCACATTTCCCTGAGAAGGAAGGATCAGCTAGTAAGCCTCTTGAACTTGTTCACATTGATTTATGTGGTCCATCTAGGAAAAAGTCACCTCGTAGAGAAGAATATTTTATATTGTTCATTGACAACTTTTCCAGAATGTGTTTGATAGGACTGCTAAAGCATAAACACAAAGCTATTGAAAAATTTAAAGCCTTCAAAGCCTTGGTTGAAAATGAATCAGATTGCAAAATCAAATGCCTCAGGTTTGATTAAGGAGGGGAATTTACCTTGGATGAATTCTTCAACTTCTGTGAAGAACATGGAATAAGAAGGGAATTCTCTACTGCAAGAACTCATCAGCAAAATGGAGTGGTAGAAAGGATGAACAGAACTATTCAACAAATGGCTCATGCTATGCTAGATGAGTCTGGAACTCCTGCAACCTTCTGGGGTGAAGCTACATTTGCTGCCATAACTATTCTCAACAAAACAAATGTATGGATAAATAACACTCAAACTCCACATGAACTTTGGTATGGTAAGATTCCTACTATAAAATACTTCAAATTTTTTGGAAGCAAATGTTACATCAAAAGGACTGATGAAAAACTTGGCAAGTTTGAACCTAGAGTAGATGAAGGCATTCTCCTTGGTTATTCTTCCTGAAGTAAAGGATATAAGTGTTATAATAAAAGACTTGGGAAAATTATTGAAAGTATTGATGTTGTGGTTGATGAAGCAGGAAAAAATCCAAAGCAGGTAAAAACCGAAGATTATGAAGAAGATGAGGACTATCCTTCCACATCAAATCAGACTAATTCTGAAGAAGAAACAAATGAGGCACCTGAAGAACAGATAAGGGTAGAAGAAAAGACTCCATCCAGGTATGTTCAGAAGAATCATCCGGAGACTCAAATTTTGGAGCAGAAAGAGGCAGATGTGCAGACAAGAAGAACTATTACAAAAGCTTCAAGCTATCTAGCATTGTTTTCCTCCGTCGAGCCGCAAAATGTAAATGAAGCATGCAAAGATGAATGTTGGGTCAAGGCCATGAATGAAGAAATTGAGCAGATTGAAAAGAATAATACTTGGGAATTGGTTCCTAGACCTAATGATAAGAATGTCACAGGAACCAAATGGATATTCAAAAACAAGCCGAACAAAAATAGAGAAGTTATTAGAAACAAGGCTAGACTTGTTTGTAAAGGGTATGCTCAACAAGAAGGTATAGACTTTGAAAAAACGTTTGCACCTTTTGCTAGACTTGAAGCCATAAGAATGTTTCTTGCTCTTTATAGCCTTCAGAACATCAAATGGATGTGAAATCTGCCTTTCTTAATGGGGACCTAGAAGAAGAAGTATATATTGAGCAACCAGACAGATTCACCCTTGGAAATGATCCAAAACTTGTATGCAGACTCAGAAAGGCTCTCTATGGTCTAAAACAAGCTCCAAGGGCCTGGTATTATCGTCTTGACAAATACCTTCATCAACAAGGTTTTTCAAAAGGATCAGCTGATAGAAATCTATATATAAAAATTGACAATGATAAATTGCTAATACTTGTTGTGTATGTTGATGATATCATTTTTGGTAGCAATGAAGAAGCCATGAGTCAAAACTTTGCTTTGGTAATGCAGAAAGAATTTGAAATGTCCCTACTTGGTGAGCTCACATATTTTCTTGGTTTACAAGTTCAACAAAATAAAGATGGTATTTTTCTATCACAAACCAAGTACCTCAAGCAGATCTTGAAGAAATATGGCATGGAAGATTCTAAACCAATGTGTACCCCTATGGTAACGAGATGTAGCCTCAGCTCAAATGATGAATCAGCAGCAATACATCAACCAACCTACATATCCATGATTGGTAGTCTGCTTTATCTTACAGGTACCCGTCCAGACATCATGCATGCAGTGGGAATAGTTGGAAGATTCCAAGCAAATCCAAAGGAATCACACCTTCAGGTAGTCAAACGGATTTTCAGATATCTTCAAGGAACACAAAATTTTCATTTATGGTATCCTAGAGATACCGATCTTACACTTCATGCATATACAGATGCAGATTGGGTAGGAAGCATGGATGACAGAAAAAGCACTAGTGGTGGTGCATTCTTTATGGGTTCCAGATTAGTATCTTGGATCAGCAAGAAACAAAGTTCAATTGCATTACCTACAACTGAAGCAGAATATGTGACTGTTGCATCTTGCTGCACACAACTCCTTTGGATGACGCAAACATTGCAAGACATTCAGATCACATGTACTCCACCCATCTCCATTCTATGTGATAATACAAGTGCAATCAGTATTTCAAAGAATCCAATCATGCATTCCAAAACCAAGCACATACCTATCAAATATCATTTTCTCTGTGAACAAGTGCTTGAACAAAAGGTCAAATTGGAGTATGTTCCCTCCAAAGAACAAGTTGTTGATATATTCACCAAACCGCTGCCCAGAGAGACATTTGAATATCTCAGACAGAAGCTGGGAGTAGTTGATGCGTCATCTTGCTATTGAAACCTATCTAGTTCAGAGAAAAGTGGTTGCAAATGAGTTTCATGAAGCATATCCACGTACATACGCTGTTTTCTATGGATACCGTCGCGTATATGTTGGTTTGAAAAAAAACAGTGGGCTAGACTCAGGAGGAAAAGAGTCTGATATGGGTCTGACAGTGATCATCTAGCACAAGTTCAGGGGGAGCATATACTTCTAATAATGCATTGTTTGCATTATCTTGGTACAATTTCACAGTTGTTTCTGATTCAGGTGGATCAGGTGCAGAGGGAGATCATGGTTGCTGGTCTGGATGGTGATTGACATATGCTGCTCATGATAGTTGCTGATGACTATCATAGTCTTGTTTTAGATATTTTGTCTCTATGTCATGTATATCTGTTATTATTAAGGTCATGTAACGACCTATGTTGTTTCCCCACTATGTCTGGGATGGATGATGTAATGTTCTTGCTTTATCATGTATAAACTTAAGGTCATTTATGATGTATAGAGTCATGTTCTTCTTGTAGAACATCTTTTTGCAGACCTTTCTTACAGTTAGGGGGAGCATTATCAACACACTTCAGCATATTAGAGAATTCAGCATGTACTCAGGGGGAGCATAACCCTTTTCCCTTGATGACAAAGGGGGAGAGTGCCTTGGGGTTGCCATCAAGTCCAAAGGGGGAGATTGTTGGCATTATGACACAGGTTTGGCGCTATGACACAGGTGTTGTCCTTGATGGCAACTCACTCAGATGACAGATCACAATTCAGGATCACAAAATGAAAGAAAAAGAGGTATACGTAGGTTCCCCTTGACCAAACCATGTATACACGCGGGATTGTAGACCAAAAGACGCATATGCATATACATGCACTTTCACACAAGGAAAAGCATGTACATGTTTGAAAACTTGGTTTTGGTCCATGGCATTTGGTCTGTGGTATTTTGACCCATGGTATTGGTCCAAGGGATCTTGTTCGAAGTGTTGACCCCAGGTATTTGGTCTAAGGTATTGATTCTAAGTGGTTTTGGACCATGGTATTGAGTAAGGCCTAAGACTATAAAAGGAGGAGGAGATCATTAGGAAAAGGCACTCAAGCATTGAATATCTAAGGAAGAGAAAGATCTAGAATACTAGTTTTTGGGTTATGGTGCATAGCTAGATTTGAATCAAGGAGAAACCTGAGCGCTTGAAGAAGGATAAGTTCTATTGATGTGTCAAGATCTTAAGGCTTG
Organism: Pinus tabuliformis; assembly: GCA_031772625.1. NCBI lineage: Eukaryota > Viridiplantae > Streptophyta > Pinopsida > Pinales > Pinaceae > Pinus > Pinus tabuliformis. The sequence goes on from CM062809.1 coordinate 711,939,694, forward strand.
AAGAAAAGTATCTTTGTGTGGTTTTGATCTTTTATCTCAATAATTGGCCCATGTCGTAATCTGTAAATATGATGATCTGGGTATAACTAATGTCTAAATAAGTTGTAAAGGTTAAATCATCTTTTATAGATCTGTACGCAGGTTCAAGATAGTAAAGGTGCATATACACGCTGGCTCGGCGATTCAAAAACAACGTATACGCAGGTTTTCCTTCATATAACAGCATATGAACGTAGGTTCAACACATTGAAGTAGCGTACGTCTCATAAAACATGTTTTAGCTACGTCTATTTGTTGTTGTAGTGTTTTGGGTTCTGGATTGGGTTTTGGTTACTGTTACTGTATTCTGGTTACAACATTCAGAAAAGTGATTGTTTGATTCAGTTTTGGTTGGTGCAAAGGAGATTGGTTAATGCAGATATATTTGATGTTTGATTGATGTTATTGATGGATCCAATCTGAAAATTTATGAAATGTGGTCCCTGGAAGAAAAGAGAAGGTTGTAGCCTTCTGAAGGTTGTAGCCTTTTGTATTTCAACACCTACGTACTAGTAAAACTCATCAACTAGTACAAGAGCTAAGGGGGTTGTAGCTCCCTTCCAGGAAAAGCTGGAGAATGAGAGAAGGTTGTAGCCTTCTGTAGGTAGAAGCCTGCGTACTGGTATAAGGTTGCACCAGTACAAAACTTGTAAAAAGAAGCTTCTTATTAAAGAAAGATATAGACGATTGTAGCAGGTGGTTTTCACCCACATTGGGTTTCCACCTTATGTCTTGTGTTCATGTGTGTGATTGCTTGTTCTGTTTACTACATCTAATTACTAGTTATATGGTTCTGATACACAGATTAAAGATCAGCTAACTAAATTATAAGTTTGCAAGGTATACGCTGGTTGCTATAAACACAGTTGCGTATACATGCAAGTTTCATTAACAGAAGTAGCGTATATAAATCTGTTTATGGAAATGAAATATTGTTAAATTGCTAATACTGATGCACCATGCCCCCCCCCCCCCCCCCTAGTATTATTTCAACATTGTTTCCATTGATGAGAAGGCTTATCATGCTCTTAATATGGTTCAAGCCTGTATAGTCTCCTATTACACCCTATCACACTCAGATCACATACTGATTATCTACGCAATTAATAGTAATGGTGAAGTAAGATAGTCAAATGTTACCAATAATTATCATGTCCAACTTAGAGTGTTCTATCTTATAAAGAACAATACATGTAATAGCATAAATATAGTAATGATAATTCAAAGGGCCTAATATAATGATCATATTTAATTAAGTAGATAATTAAGCAATTGGATAAGTATTATTGAAGTAAGTAATTGTTGTTTTGTTATGTAATTAAGGATAATCCTTACCTATGTGATAGAAGCTAGTTAGAATAGTGGTGAATCGTAATTAGCTAGTATACATAGATTATGAAAATAAGGGAGAACATATAACTTAAATATGGAATTTTATAGCTTAGTTGTAATAGAGTGTATTGTTTCCATTGATATGGAGGCTTATAAATTGTGGAATATGGCTGAAGCTTGTATGATCTCTTATCACACTCATATCACAAACTGGCTATCTACATAATTATGTGTAATGGAGAAGTAATATAGTCAATTGTTACCATTAAAGCTCATATCTAGCTTAAGAGTTTTCTATCTCATAAAGCTCAATATAGGTAATAACATAATAACTACAAGTTAAAGAGCATACAACGCCAATCATATGTAAGTAATGGTTGAAGTTATCATGAAATCCATATCATTCTAGGTTATCGTACATTATCCACATAATGTAATAGTTCTAATTATAGAGATTGCCAAAATAAACTATTAGTAATACATTCTATTAGTTTCAAGTAGTATATATTCATCTTAATTATGATAATAAAATATGATTATCCTTCACCTATAACTCATACTATTCCCATATGTTTCATTCATATTAACTTATCTCATAGGGTTTTGTGTTTCAATAATATACCTACTCTAATAAGGTTAGGTATTTCAAGCACGATAACAATGAATTCCCTATGGACTCTATTATTGGTACAACTCAACCTTGTTAGCTTCGCTAGTAGTCTTTTGTAGTCCTATAAGTGTCTAGATGGGATTTTTGTTTTTTTTTTTTTTTTTAACAATAAAAATGAATTTTAGATTAAAAGGGCTATGTATAAAACTCAAAATTTACATTCCATTGATATCAGAAGAGACTCTCTCCATGTCTCCTGACTATCAATTTCTACTTTTCCTATGAACCAAAACTTCATTTTTACATATTCTGTCAATGTCTACTTTTCTTATGAACCAAACCTTCATTTTTACATATTCTATTTAGGGAAAATTTTATGGGTCAAATTTCGTAAATGGGTTGTTTTTTGGACATTTTCTGAAAAAAACATATTCGCCAATTTGGTTGAACACTCGTCTATTTTTTACATATATATGATTAAACGGATTATATTCACCAAAAAATTACCAATTTTAAAAGTAAATTACATGTTTTTTATTGAATCTTTCCCACATTATATAAGTATTAATTTTCTAACCATAATAGTCACCTACAATACTATATATAGGAAAAAATGAAATCCTTAAAAAATACCCTGATTCTATTAGAAAACCTTAGGAGGCGAAGTATTAAAAAAAAATAATAGTGCATTACAAAAATTGAAGATAACCTAAAAACTTTAGGAGGTGTTATCTTCTTCAAGGATATCTAACAAATGTTGATTCAAAATCTTGATCATCTCGATTGATAGAGGGGCCTTGACATTTTCAAGAACTTTCCAAGTGGCATCTATTTTTATAATCTAGAATTTTATGTGTAGTATAGGCTTCTTGTGATGCTTGGAAGAGCATATATGAACTTCATATGATAGATCACTTTGATTTGTTTTTAATAGAAAGATGGTTGAGCCATGGATGATGCATAGAGAGGGAGCCCATAATTTAAATTCCATAGTCATCTCTTGCATATGAGCTTGCAATCTTGTTGTTGATTTGGAATTCATTGAGAATTCCATCAGGGTTTCATTACCTTCCATAAGGAAACATAACAAAAAAAACCAGATAATTGAGGAGGGCCATGAGATTCCACTCCCACTACAGACACACGAAGAAGACACCGTCAAGATGAAGCTCAAAAAGTATAAGGGCTCAATGAAAGCAATCAGGTTGATAGTCCAAAAAATTCAAACAATATGCGATGAGGGAACCCAACAAAATAAATTTACAAAGATCAAGTGACCAATGTGAAACAGAAAGCTCGGAGCTTTCCTCTTAAACACATACCTCATCATCGAAGAAATGGAGTGAACCAGCTCATAACATCAGGGGATGTCTCGTTAATAGTAAATCTATTCAACTATTAGGATCTTCCCACCATATACCGCCACTCAACAACACAATTTCTCCTCGTACTATCCTCAACTAGCGAAATAATAAAATTAACACCAATCCTCCCATGAGAATCCATCGCTCTCTCTTAGAGGTACTAGAGGGCCAAAGTCCCTTTGAACAACACTGAATAATCATGATATATCATCCTTCTAAATTTTTGGAGTATGAGGTACTACTAATAATGATTTGGAGACACCCATTACAAAAAATTTGAATCTTCTTGGTGTTGTCACTAGTTGAACACCTGTATACACCATAATTTCTACATGTACATGCGGGTGATGACATGATATGATGTCACCTTATTGTTAAAATCATGTGATTTTTTATAGAGAGGGCTCATAGGAGAGCTAATCATTCCATTGAAGCCCCCCCTAAAGGATTTTGTTGTGTTTGAAGATATGTGTCATTTGTTGATGGACAATTTATGTAATTTCAATACTTCATGTTGGAATATAAGTACCTTTTTTTAGTTTCCTAGTATTTTGGTCAAAATTTATCTATTCCTTTAAGAGTATTGTTAAAAAAAACATAAGTCTGTATAGTTCGTAACATATCCTAGTTGTTTCTAATGATGGAGAAGTTTTAATAATCTAATCCCAATTTTTTCTAATAATAAGATCCTAGTTGTTTGTAATGATCCTCGTTGTTATTTTCTATAGAGTTATAGATTGATTTTGTTATTTGTGTGTTGGGGAATATGTTAAATATAATTAAAATATAATTTTTATTGAAACATTTTTCATATCTTAATATAATGTGTATTTGTTTTTGCATAAATGTATTGATAAACTCCAAGAAGGGGATAAAGTTAGGGTGTTGGATCTATTTGATGGTGTTTCTATGAGCATTGGAAAGATTCACTCATTATATATTATACATGGATTCAATGTGAAAGGAAGAAGAGATTCATATGTAAATATTTTAAAGGTCACAAGTAACATACCCCTTGCTTATGAAGACAAAATAGATGGAGTTATCCATATGAAACAGAAAGAATGAACCTTCACATGGAGGACACTAAAATATTTGTAAAAAATGACATAGTTGATGTTTATCATGTACTCGTTGTTAGATAACTTAGTCCACTACTTTATGCGTGTTATTCAGGGATCTTTATCACGGTGCATTTTCAAGAATTGGAAACTCTCAGACTTTGACATCCATATATATATATATATATATGAGCATCTTGTAGTTCACCAAAATTTCATTATATTTTTTAATTAAAGATTATATTTCTTTTATTGTGATGTTGAATTCAATATTTTAACTTTTATCATGTTGTAGCTTGTTTGTATATGTAATATTTTTTTTATGTTTTTTTTTTTTTTTTTATAAGCTTGGTAGGACTACATCTTCATCATGTCCAACTTCTCACCCCGAACGGGGGGGATAGCACAAGATTTGAACCAAAGACTTCTGGTTCGATGGAACCTCATTTCCACAACCATTGCCAATTGAGTTACCCCAAGCAACCATTTTCTTTTATGTTTTAATTAAAGCTTCATAATATGTTTATTTTTGCATTATATAATTTATGGTATTTAATTAATGATTCATATCATATAGATGAACATTTACTATTAAACTAGTAGTAAAAATAATGATTATACAATTAGAGAACAATGTATCAATATAATACCAGTTGACATAAATCAACGAACAAAAACAATTAAATAAACTACCAAATGTCAACAATTAAAAATTAAAATGACAATCTTTTACTACCATTTGACATAAATCAATCCATAAAAATGACTAAATGTATTACTAATTGACATCAATTAATAATTAAACTGAATAAATATGCTACCAGTTGACATAAATTAGTGGAGAAATATGATTAAATGTATGACCATTTGATGGAAAAATAATGATTAAAATGACTGAATATACTACCAATGGATAGAAATGAGTGAATAAAAGGACTAAATGTATTACTGTTTCATGGTAATTAATTATTACAATGACTAAATAAATGACTACCATGAATAAATAAATGAGTCCTCATGACAACAATCAATGACTAAATAAACAACTAAATATACACCAAATTGACTAATCAAAACAACCAATAAATGACTAAAATTGCGTTATTCATAAATTTGGTCACATGATTAATGACCACAAGAAAAATACTAATTATCACATGACCAAACTTAATCATTTATACGTAATTTTTAGTAGTTTGTTTAGTCATACATTTATGTTTTTCTACTAGTGTTTAAAACATAATTACATTTGTTGAAATCGATAAAGGTGAGAGAAAATCATGAGGTTTTTAAAAAAGAAAAGGTTGAAGACTTACCTTTGAGGGAAATTAATAGAATAATTAATGTTGGTGTTCCCAAGAAGTTGCTCTTCGATCTCTTTAATCAAATTAAGAGAATATTTTTTTACGTTATGAACACAACTTTTAAATTCAATTTCTATCATTCTTGACATAGTTATTTCTCTAGGTGGATATTCGTGGCCAACGACCTATTACTTGGATCACATCACAATTTTATATTTCAACAGTTTTTTCTACATGTTTTAGGTCTTGATTCTTCAAAGTTATTTTGAGACCCTAAATAGTTTTTTCTGGGGAAATGAGTAGTCATGAAATGTAACTATCAAATTGAACTTTCCAACAAGCTATCATGCACAAAAAACATTGATTGTATGCCAAAGTTATAACCTTGGGAATTTTGCATTCCAACTTACCCCATTATGGGCCACAAGACTTTGGTACTTCATCTCACAGGGTTAGGTTTTTGGATGTTTAGGGTTTCTCATTGCTTCTTTATGATAAAAATTCCTTTGAATCTAATTGTAAGATAATTCGGCCAAGAGATGTACATGTCACATATCTTCTCAAAGATAAGGTACCATCATTAAAGCTAGTTTTTATTTTTATTTTTCATGTATATAGTTTCAACGTTTATTAAATTTGGTAATAATTTAGTTTCACTGCATCTTTATATTTTGGTTATAAATCTATATATCATTTTGTTCCCTTTATAGATTTTTATTAGTAGTATCAAAATGGTATACTCTTTATCTGTTTTATCTTGCATGTCTCCAACAATGTCAAGTTAGAAGGAGTTGGGAATTGAACTTCTTAAGCCCTTGCAAGGTCATCCTCACCGACTCCAATGCCCTGCCATGGTAGAAGAAAAGAAAGAAAAGGGAGTAAAAAAGCCTATTAAAGTGTTTCTCTAAGAATCCCTCGAGTGAAAAGGAATGAGATGTTGGATAATTTTCCCAGATCGTTCAACAAATGCCAAAAGGCGACACATCTTCATCGAGTGGCCACTTTGGAGGAATCATCCCCTTTAAGGTACCAGCTAATTTTTATATTCCTATATTTGAGGGCTAGGTAGATGTAGATGATTTAGAAAAATGGTTGAGTCTACTTGAATGGTATGTTTTATTCCCCAACTTTTTTGATAGAGAATATATTACCTTTTCACTCCTTAAGGTTCCCCCCCCCATGTCAAGGATTGGTAGGAAACTTACCATGAACAAAGGGAGATAGAGGAATATGAAATATTTTTAGTTGCACCCACTTGGGTCTCTTTTAGAGATGTTATTAAGAAATAATATTATCCTATTCAAATCTATAAAGATCAATACATGAGATGGACCACACTACAACATTAAAGGGATAAAGTAGTGCCATAATTGGCAAATTTCTTTCATACCTTGTGTACCGAGCTGGGTATCAAAGACTATGAGCAATATCTAGTGCTCAAATATTGTGGATGTATATATAGATACATATAAAAATAAATGGAGCTATTGGAAATCTCCTCACTTAGTGCAACATACATATGTGTTGTTATAATCAAGCAACAATTTGAACAAAAGTAGGGTAAGGGCATCCGCAAATCATAGAACAATGAATAGAGCTAGAGTAGACCACCTGCGGACAACCCATCTAAGTTGTAAACAAATAATGGTAATGTGAAGATGAAGAAATACTTGAAAAAGTGGTGCGAGTTCCATAAGATCCCCTCTCATAACACCATTGAATGTCGCGTAAGGAAGTCATTGGTAGCCTAGCTAAAATCCTTAGAGTCAAATGTAAGTTTTCAATATGAACCAAACCTAGAGAAGGGGAAATAGATAATTGATTTATAACCTAGTGCTATTGTTACCACCATCAAGGTTCAACAAAGTGAGCATGAAGATTTGCAAGAAGATGAGAGCCTCTTTCACTCACAAATGTGGGTGAAGGGTGCACCACTTTATTCAGTTATCAATAGAGGGAGTCAAAAGAACCTCATCTCAATAGAGGTTGCTAAGAAGATGGCCTAGTGACAACACCACACCCATAGTCATACACCATCAGGTGGCTCCACCAAGGGTGAGATCTTCATGTCAGCCAATAGTGAGACCTTCATTATAGGATTGAGCCTTTCAAGGATGAGGTATTGTGTGACGTTTCTCCCCTTGAAGTTTGGGATGTTTTCTAAGGCCAACCGTACTTTTTGAAGCATCACGTTGTATACTACTCTAGACCCTGTAGTGTTATTATTACTTTGGGAAGACAACTATACATGATATCATAGGTAGTCCCACCTACTACCATTTCTTTGATCTCTGTTAAGTGATGCAGTATCTGCCAGGATGACAAATTTATCTTCTTCCTAATTTTATTTCAAAGTAAGGAGAATATTGTTGCCACATCCAAGGCCTCCACATATGGTGTTTTCATATAACAAAGGAAACTAGATAAGGTCATTAAAGAATATAGAGAAATGTTCTCCTCACCAACTAGGATGCCTTTACAATATCAGGTCAAGCATTAAATTGATCTGAACCCTAGTGTACCTCTAATCAATGGTCCAATATACCTCCACTCTCTTTTATAAAATGAGGAAATCAAGTGACAAATCCAAGAGTTTCTCTAAAAATGACACCTCTGACCATGTTCCTTGCCTTGTGGAAGCCTAATTATACTTATGCAGAAGAAAGATGGTACCTGGAAACTCTGCATTGATTATCAAGCCCTGAAAAAAAAAATCATTGTCAACAACTGGTGCCTGATTCCCCATATTTACCAATGTGGTTATACTAGCATGATTTTATAACAATAGTATATGATGCTTGTCAGTTTATAATATTTATCATAGGGTTTATAATATCAATCCTAGAAATTATAATATTAATCTTAGGGTTTATAATGTTGTTTTTTATAATGTTAGAGTTTATAATATTTGATTTAGTATTAGGGTTTAATATTGCTAGGTTGGAATGGCATGGAAATATATTCAATGTTGTAGTGTCACAAGCATCGCTGCAATGCAACAATCAGCATGACAATCATTGTCACTATGATACATTACATTGCAAGTTATTCAATGTCAGATTACGACATTGAATAAATTAGGGAAACCATTGACTAATAGAAGGAATATCACTTAAAGAAGATCTATAGCAAAGATATATAACCCTTGTAGAAAAATGTTATAATGACTCATCATGTGCACATTCACTTAGATGTGCATTTTGAAAGAGAGAAGCATAGAACATTTAGTTAGAGAAGCAATATCATGAGTGTTGTTATTTTTTCTTGTTAGTTTAAAAACTCTATGCCATATATTAGGGAGAAGTGTTAATTACTCTTGTTTCAAAATACATATACCTATCACCTTTTGGATCTTCATGAACTCATAGTAGGAGATCATGAAGAATTCTCAAGTAAACTAATTCTCATTGAAATAAATTCATGGTTTTTATTAACAACATTAATATGAAAATATATATTAACTATTTCAATATTCTTATTATCTTAAATTATTTTTTAAAAATTTTAATCAAATAAATTTAATAATTCTCCCACAAATAATATTATAATAAAATGAAGTTAAAATATAAACTCAATTTAGTAAATGTCCATAAAAATTATATATAAATTTAATATTAGGAAAATAACCTATGAAATGAAAATAAATAAGTAAATAAGCATGTCTATTTTAGAATAGAACTTTTAGAAATTTAATATAATTATCAATATATAATTATTAGGAAGACGACAAGAAATTAACTTCTATGGAATATTTTTACTAGTAATGACCAGTAATATTATATAAAAAGTAATTATGCCTTTTTTGTAATTTCAATTCATAAATATAAATTATATAAATATCTGTGAAGTGAACATGATTAACAATTGTTTTTGGACATGTGATATTGATATCACTAGGTGGTAATGTTCTGTTTTCAATGTTGACATTCTTGACATTTGGCTAGGTATTCCGCAATCTCTTTCTTCATGTCGGGCCAAAAGAATTCTTTTGTTAAGGTTGTAACCATTTTATGGTAGTGTGGATGCTCCAAAAAGAGTTTCTTATGAAATTAATTCAAAATTAATTTTTTTATTTTCTAATGATCAGGTACGTAGAATCTACTTTGTAGGTTCACAAACCCATCATTGTTGATCCCACAATCATTCCACTTTCCTTGATTAGTTTTATTTTACATATTTTTATACATCTAATTATATTTTTTATTTGTCAAGGCTACTTCTTTAACTTATTCCAATAGATTCGTTTCAATTTGACTGGTATAAATCTCATGTATTTGTTTTAAACTATTGCTTAGGGTGTTTGCTACCTTATTCTCTTTCCCTTTTATGTGTCTAATATCAAAGTTGTATTTGCTCAAGAAAGTCGTCCACCTGGCTTGTCAAGAATTCATGTCACGTTGGCTAAAAAAGTATTTCAAGCTCAAGATGTTTGTGATCAAAGTGAATTTCCTTCCAATCTAATAATTCCTCCACATTTTGAGGGCATGAATTACTCTTGCCAATCCAAATCATAGATTTCACAATTTATGTCCATTCAATTTTTGTGACTCATATGCACAACATTCCCTTCCTGCATAAGCACACCTCCTAAGCCTTCTAGGTATGCATCTATGCACACATCAAAATCCTTTCCTAGATATATTGTTTTGAGTATTAGATAAAATGTAAGTAGATGTTTTAGATTTTCAAATCTCTGTTGACATTGGTGTGCCCATACAAATTTTACTCCTTTTTTCTATAGGAAGGTTATGGGATGTGAAAATTTGGATAATCCTTATATGAACTTGTGATAATAGCTAGTTAACCCCATAAAAGATCTAATATTAGCAATGTCCCTTGGTACCGACCATTCAAGAATTTCCTTCACCTTCTCAATATCCACGACTATCCCTTATTTTGAAATCACATGGTACAAATATTATATATTCTCATGAAATAAATAAAATTTACTGAAATTTGAATATAGTTGGTTTTCCTGTAAAGTTCGTAGCACTATCTCTAAATGTTGCGTGTGTTCCTCCATGGTCTTTGAGTATATCAATATGTCATCAATAAAAACTAATACAAACTTTTTTAGAAACTTGTTGAATATACCATTCATTAAGCGCATGAAGGTAGCTGGTGCATTCATGAGCCCAAACAGTAACACGATGAACTCATGGTTCCCATACTGGGTTCCTAATGTTGCTTTTGGTATATCTTCCTCTCTTATCCTTAGCTGCTGATACACAAATTTGAGATCTATTTTGGAGAACACAAGTGCCCCCTTAACCTGATAAAAAAGGTCATCAATACGGTGTAGAGGGTATTTGTTTTTTATTGTCAATTTATTCAGCTAACAATAGTCTTTACACGACCTAAATATTCCATATTTATTCTTAATGAAAAGGACTAATGCACCCCATGGAGACACATTGGGCGTAATATTCTCTTTCGACAAAAATTCTTATAGCTAGATTTTTAATCCCATGAGTTCTGTGATTGTCATTCAATAAGGATCTTTAGATACCAGGAAAAGTTGAAGTATTACCTCTATGGAAATATCTTTCTCTCTCTTAGGGGGCAGTCCTAAAATTTCATCTAGAAATACATCTTGACAATCTTTCACTACTTCCAACTCCTATAATTTTACCGTTTTATCTTAGAGTTGATTTTCCATCTTAATGGAAAAGAGTTGGCATCATTTTCTAGTTTGTTTCCTTAACTGTATTTTTGATATTTTATGTAATGAAACAGGTCTGGGAATAGCCTTGATTACTTGAGTTTCACCATTGTCAAACATGTAAGTAACTATTTGGTCAAGACAATTAACTAGTGCTTTATGACACTCTAGCTAGTCCATGCCTATCAGGATGTCATAAGAACCTAATGGTAATATATTTAAATTGAATGTATTATGTTTTCCATATAATACAATTGGTCAAGCTTTAATCCAACTAGTGACTCTTCTCTTTTCACTTCTAGCTAGTTGTACCAATGAGGGATTTTATAATTTTCAACCACTCAATTAGAATTTTCTACAATTTTACGGGTTACATAACTTATGATAGCACCAAGACGTCATAAGAACCTAATCGTAATATATTTAACTTGATTTTATTATATTTTCCATCTAATATAATTGGGCAAGATTTAATCCAACTAGTGGCTGTTCTTTTTGCACATGTTTCTAGTTGTACCAACTAGGGATTTTTATATTTTTCAACCACTAAATTACAATTTTCTACAATTAAATGGGTTACATAACATAGGCTAGAACCATGATCAAATAATAATGGAATAGTTTGGTCATGGATAGTACCTTCTACTTCCACCATACTAGATTGGTGCCTCGCTTAGCACTCCTCTAGAGTTGCACTAATGCGAGGAATATTCTTGGATATGTCATTAATGGTGGAGGCCTCCTGGACATTTTGAATATTGATCCATATTTATGAAGGAATGTAATGAAATACATACTTGAACATAAACACAGAGATACAATGAAAACAAAACTTCAATTCATTAATAACAAAGCACTACAAATTGTTTACATGCAAAATGGAAATAAACTATCTCAAGTGATGGTATCTTATCTCTTAGTAGATATGTGGTGGCTACATGCCTTCTAAACTATGTTACAATGTGGTGTAGAGGCCTATTTATTATTGAGAAACAATGAAAAACCATAAACATCCAAACACCTAACCCTAAACAACGTAACCTTTGAAACGAGAACTATAAACTCAAAACGAGAACTCTAGCCAAAAAACCCCAAAAAAACATGAAAAAACAATCCAAAAAATGAAAAGTGTGTATTCTGGAATGATGTTTTATTTTTTTAGGGTTAATTTTCAACATATTTAAAAAATGGCAATAAAACCAATTTTTTTTATGCAAAATAAATGACTCAACTTCATTTAACATCATATGGAAGTCAAAATTTTTATTTCAAGGTACGATGCAAACATCAGTTATATAAGTTCTCTTAGAAAATTATTCAAAATCACTCATATCTTCTCGCACACCATCAGAATCACATCTTCAGATGAATAACTAGACATTGATGAAGATGTTCCATATTCTTCTCTTTCATCAACTAGTGCCCCATCTGAGTCCACATGCATGTCCACCATTTCAAGTTTCCAAATTCTTTCACATCTACGACTGGGTTCAACAAACTCCAATCTCAACATTTTTTCTTCTTGTAACAACCTCTTTAGAATATTTGTCATCCTGAAGTGAAAAGTTCTTCTCTTTGTTAAATTGAAGTCATAAACAAGTATGTCAACATCCTCCAATTTTAAGAGGTCTTTGTGGCGGCGATTTATATTTGTACCCTTTCTTTTTCTCTTTCTGCAATTTTTTGATCAGCTACGATCTCTGGCTTGTACACACCATTGAATGGGCGTGTATTTGTGGCATACCAATGTACTTCAACACCTGCAACATCTTCATTTTCTGTAATGACCTTTATAACCTTAACAACCCAGAATGGATAGCCATTGGCATCTGCATCTACTAGCACTGTGATCATGCAACCCTCCTTAATATTTTGTACTGCACCCCTGTAAAGGTCTTTCATGGCTTCATGTTGTGTACAGGCTCTTCTAGAACCAATATACATTTCTCTATCCTCTACCTGTGAATAATTAATACCTTGAGATTGTTATTGCTCAACAATGTTTCTTTCCTCATGTTCATTTGACATATTTTTTGGCCAAATAAATGGAGTTTTCAAGGGTATATCTTCATTTGTTGTTCTTGAAATAATATAAATTTGATTATTGAAAGAATACTCCCACCAAACTGAATCAACACTATCAAATTACTCATATGTATATCTAATACATTTTTTTATTTCTTCCAGGAAACTAGAATAATTTATATATCTCTTCTACTTGCATGCATTATCAACTTCAACAACTGATTGTAATAACAATATATTTGATGAAAATATTGGATGATCTGGAATGAACTTAAAAAATGCCAACCTGATGATGACGTTCATTCTGCAGTAGTTTAATACTTCTTGTCGATATTAGTGTTTTCCCATCAATTTTTTTGATATGAAATTGATGTTGGAAGCTAATGTCATTAAGTTGTTCAATGCATTTCTCCTCACCATGAGATCCCAAAATAAACCTTTGCATGTCAACATTTTCTTCCAACACATCAAAAATAGGCTCTGACATGTATGATTTCTTAATACATTCACTTAATGATGGAAAGCTCCCAACATCCTTCCTCCTCAATGTGACTGAAAAATCACTGAACATCAGATCAATATGGTCATGAGTGTGCCAAAAAAGAAGGAAACCAACCTTTACCTTCTGAAAAATTCTCAATTCAACAAGCATGTTTAGATATCCAAAAATAATTTGCTTTTTGTTTTCATGACAAGTGTTGTCCAATTGTAGATACAAAACTTCAGGAAGATTACCAGACCAATGAGAAAGCACATCATGAATTATGGTTATTGTCAAATTTTCATCATCATGAATATTTGGAGCTATGAAGTATACCCTTGGCAACATTTTCCCATTGAATACCATACAGTCGACCAAGTGATACTGAACAAAACTTTCCTCCTATAAATTTTTGGGTGTGCGAACAAAATACGGTAGAAGTGTTTTCTTCTGGTCCATACCATCAATTATCAAACCCAAATATTTATTTGGATTATCATAACACTTCTTTCGATACTTGTACAACTTTTTACTTTCACTTGTTTGTTTTTCGCGATGCTCTTGAAGCACTTTGACAATGGAATCTACACAACATAAAATAAAGTCATTAATAAATACATTTTTATAGTTGATGCCTATACAATTTTTAAAATTAATGTTATGAATGCTTACCTCTTTCTACCCCTTCACATTTATCCCTTTTTATTTAAGAGAAGCACATGTACTACAAACCACCATCCTTTTCTTCTTAGGAATACAAACATTGTTGAATTCTTTCTTCCATATCTTCAAAAAAATATTGATATGTAATAAATCGACCATTTCCTTCAACATCTTCTGCATATTCGTTGTAGAAGTTGTAGATTTCTCATCTTGATAAATTATCTAGAATATGTGTTATCTCTCTATTTGGCATACACTCTCCGTGCGTTGAAAATAAGTCTTTCATCCATGACATTGTAGTATTTTATAATGGACCAAAATGTCATTTATGACGCACTTCTGAATAAAATGTGGGATCATTTTCCAAATTTTCTTGGATTCTTGACAGACAAAAATTACCCATTTAATGAAACATTTTGAAAGCCTTTCTATAGATAAATAAAGACCCAATATGATAATCATAACCTGACAATGTAGATTGCATGCACCCCACTAAATATGAATTTTGCATGCTTTTATTCATTGACAAATATCTCTTCCTTTTCTCCAACGCAAACTTGAAATCCATATGTTTCAAGCAATCCTTTTGACAACATTCACTTGAAATGAGAGCACTTACAGAACATCTTCTCATGAGATATTCTGCTCCACCACTTGCATAACTAGAACATCTTGGATTGATACGAAAACATATGCTCCTACTCCTCGATACAATATTTGCTAGCAATGTCTCCATCATTGAATCATTACCTGTATAAGCATTTTCATCATCATTACTAGGAATACTATCCTCACTATGATCATATATGCTTTTGAAATATTGACTTGGAGGATATTATTCATCTTTCCCTTTGTCAGTGCTACCCACATAGTCCTCAGAATTAGGATTAAATGAAAAATTTGACTCTTTACTTATTGGATATTCTTCATCATATGCATTGTCGGTGTTTCTCTCATAGTCCATAGGATTAGGACTACGTGGAAAATGTGACTCTTTACTTACTGGAAATTCTTCATCCTGCTCTTCATCACTGCTGCTCCCATGGTCCTTACGATTAGGACTAAGTGGAAAATGTGACTCTCTAGTTACTGGAAATTCTTCATCGTTCTCTTCATCACTATTACTCTCATAGTCCTTAGGATTAGGACTAAGTGGAAAACGTGACTCTCTATTTACTCAAAATTCATCATCCCACCCTTCGTCACTATTGCTCTCATAGTCCTTAGGATTAGGACTAAGTGGAAAATGTGAATCTCAATTTATTGGAAATTCGTCATCCTGAACTTCATCACTACTACTCTCGTAGTCCTTAGGATTAGGACTAAGTGAAAAATGTGACTCTCAATTTATTGAAAATTCTTCATCCTGACCTTCATCATTGTTTCTCTCATAGTGTTATAGACATTTTTGGGCACTACAACCCCAAGCATGAAATTTCCATAAAACAAGGGCTCCTAAGTCCCTAAAAGTGTTGTTCTAACCCCTAAAGGAACAAGGTCAACTGATTACAACTTCTCCCAGAAGTTCTCCATGAAAAACTACTCAGAATTGGTCAAAACAGGATCATTTCAGCTGCCCCATAGGCAAGGTGCGTTGCATCTCACCTAAACACACTGTGTGGGTGCGTTGCATTTCAAAAAGCCCTTCTATGGGGTGCGATGGGCGAGAAGTGACAAATGGCAGTGTCATTCCGCGAGGTGGAGAGGCATGGAAACTTCCAGAAACTTCTCTTGTGACACTTGCCTCTCTGAATTTTACCAAGGATGAGTAAGAGATCATCAATCTCCAAGTGGAAGCAAGAACTATCAGAGGGAAAACACTAATCAAATCACAAGCTAACTCATCCCCCTTACAGATATCTATATATGGATCCCTCATCCCAGAGATCCAGAGGCTGGAATTTTGCATATTGTAAGGAATTGCTGTTGGTTTCTTGAGACAACATCAGATTGTTGGGTGATCTAAGCTTTGTATGAGGTGAAGAGGGGCTTCCTTGCTGAGAGGATGATGATGGGTCAAAACAACTGGTTGTAACTCCCCTTGGCTCTTTCTTGTTTATCAATAAAAGCTATTCAAGTTTTCCTCCATACTCTTGTGTCATTCATGTTTGCTGCATTTGTATGGTCAATTTACATCTGATCCTAGATTGTTTATGATTATAGATCCATGTTCTTGTATAGTGCTATGCTACTGTGATCTTACAGGTACTTGGTGAAGCTGGGCGTGCAAGGGAACAAGTAGCGAAAGACTATCAAGAGAGAGAGGAATCGAACTAGGAGATTAGCGCAAGACAGAGGTTGGTCTTCTTCGTTCTTCTCTCATCTATACTTCATAAAGGAAAAACGAAAGTAGCTTTACTTTGTTTGTTTCTAAGGTAGCTATCACACCTTAGTGGGATAAGCAGTTCTGTGTAGACACTTTTCCCTGTAACAAAATGGCGACTCCATTGGGGACGAATTAGTTTGTTTGTTTATCTTCCTTGTTGTCTATTTTATAAACTTATAGACGGAGCCTGAAGTCGAGCCAGGTAGCTTTTGAACTGCATTTGCTATGCAAATGAAAAGTAGATAAATGTCGCTTCAGTCAATCTCTGGGATTTGTTTATAGCTTAAACAACTGATTTACAAACTCTCTGATTGCCCTTTGTGATAGCTCTTAGAACCTCCTTAGATCTACCCCTGATTGTTGCATTACTGATTACCATTTGCTCAGCCAAAACCCATGAAATGAATTGCAAACTGTGACCCGGAACCCAAGCAAAGTCTCATCTCTGGCCCAACGCAGGTACTGTTCTGTGAATCTGAAATTCAGCGCACTTCCCGAGTGTAGTAGGTGCGCTGCATTTCAAATTCCTTGTGTTACAGGTGTGCTGATCAGACTAGGCATTGTTCAGTTTTGGTTTCTGTGATTCATTCTTTCCAGTTCTATTCATGAATTTTGCTGCCTGTAATCAGTATATCTCTATTTGAAACCCCTTTTCCTTGCTGTTATTCTGCCTCCTTTGTACAAAAGAACTGTAAGTGTTTTTGTGTATTTGTTGAGTCATTTTCAGTTCTCCTTTGCAAAAGTAACGTAATCGTATTGTCATCCTTTGATTTGAAAGTGTCGCAAGTGTCGTTTTCAATCATAGGAAAGAGTTTCATTGCTGTTGATAGTCGGTTATCCTGTTACTATTGTATTTGGTCTGAATTTGTAGTTTTTTCTAGTGTCAAAAACAAGTATTCATTTCCAAATCGTAAAATGTTGTGATTGTCTCCATTTTTTATTTCGAAAAGAAACTTGTTGATAATTGTCGCTTGAAAAGAAATTCAGATTTGTGCATCAACTTTCTTTTTACCATTCACATACTAAGAAATTCGAAAACAAATACATGCATGTGCATTTGCATTTAGACTGTCTGATTGGTTTGATTTAGGAAAGTGCATTTAGAGTGTGCTCTTTGCTCTTTGTGAAAGAACTCTGTCTTTCTTTCCTTAGTAGCTAGAATTTTCATTGCACAAAGAAGATAAAAAGATTGTTTATCATCTTAGTTTGCATTTTAGGAATTATACTACATCTCGTGGTGAACCTGAAAGGTAAACTTCATAAACAAGATCAACTATAAAATAAATTCAATGAATCTAACAACGCTTTGGAACCTAACACACAACATTTAGAAGTCTATGCTAGAGACGTATTTCGGCGTCGTAAAGCCTGGTAACTGTTGTTCTCACTGATGGTTGGGTGATTCCTCCACTTTGAGACGATAAGTGCCAGTACGAACTTGTGCTCCCACGTATCGTCGAGTATATTTTGGGAGACCACAATAGGCTTAATCCTTTATCCATAGGAAGCCGTGTCTGCCGCCCTATCGATCGCAATGCACTGAACACAACATTCGGGAAGATTGACTGCCATACAGTAAAAAGTATTCTGCAGTTTTGCGATTGGTTTGGTAATCCCTCTACCTAGATTTCTAGAGTAGTCCCTTTCGTTCCTTTTTAGACTCCTTAACGGAAAAGGTCCATCTGAGCACTTGTCACTTCAGGCTCATTAAAAATCGAAGGCGACTAGAGTCATCTTTTGTTTTTTCTCGACTCTTAAAAATTGAAAAAACAAGTTGTGTCAAAGCGTCTAAAATTTATTTTAAACGGAATAATCATCACCCTTTCCTACGTTGATCTTAGGTTGAAGAAAATGGAGTCCACCAACCAAGGAGTTCCCCTTGGAGGAAATCCTAGTCCCTTCTCCTCTTGGGGAGATGTTGGTGCACCCCATATGGCCACATTGTCGCTTCTAGGACTGACAATCGGCTTGCCCGTATGGCTCTTCTCAACCTCTGTCGTTCAGAACACTGCAATTCCTGAACAATCGAGTCAGCAACTAGACGAATCCAGAGTCCCCCCCCCAACCCTCTACTTCCTCCAATTCTTCCTCTCCTCCTTCCTCTTCACTTGATGGGGCTGGTAAAGCCAAAATCAAGTATCTGAGAAGAAGAAGGAAAAGAAGAAGAAAGAGAAGAAGAAGAAGGAGCCAAAAGCGAAATGGGGCAACCGAGCATCGTCTAGCGAAAATCCACACACTGCACCGACCAAGCCTAAATCGCCATGTGTCATTTGCAAAGGAGACCACTATCATAGAGATTGTCCTTGCATCCCTCGGATCTTAAGGGACTGGTCTCCTCGTTTGCACAACCCGGTGTTGTCAACCTCTGATGATCATGTTGAAAACACACCGTCGACTAGTGAAAGTGAAGCCCCAGGACAAAAAGGAAAATATAGATTTCCTTGTAAAATGTGCGAAGGTGACCATGCCGTCCACCATTGTCCCTTCTTAGACGAGGCTAAAAGAGTTTTGGACGATCGTCCGGTTTCACCGTTACGACTTTCTCCTGGATATAAAAAACTCTTGCCGAGTACATCACTAGTTGAAAACCCGGCTGACCCGCCCAGATGGTCGACTGAAGCATCTATCATTGAAGACAAACCATTTGAACCCATACCAGACGAAAGTCAAAAGGTCGAGGCGGCAGTTGACCCGGTCTTGCCTTCAGAGGTTCCGTCTTCAGATGATACAATCACAGAAGAGAATAAGGATGACACCGTCCAAATTCTTTTCATAAGCACAGAATCCAATGAACATGGGGGCAATTTACCCATTCCTTTACCGCAGGAGGGAATTTCGTCAGAGTCGTACTCGGCCGTCTATTCGGTCCCACCTCCAAGCAACCTAGTTGTTTCCTTCGACTAGAATCAACTAGGCAGACCCCGTTTACCGGCTAGTGTACCATTCCGCATTATTGTTCAAATATATAGAATGGTTATGGTCGGTACCATCATAGATGAAAGGGCTTCTGTGAGTATCCTTTCCTCGACTACTTGGAAAGCGCTTGGCTCGCCATCGTTTTTGCCTGAGATGAGAAATCTAACAAGTTTCGACAAAGGAACCAGTCGACCGTTAGGGATCCTTCCCAATGTGCCCATAACGTTGAGAGGGAAAACCGTTCAAATGAACGTAATGGTAGTTCAAGGACCCCTGGATTATAATCTACTCCTTGGACGAGACTATATTTATTGCATGGGAGCGATTGTCTCCTCACTCTTTAGAGTAATGTGTTTTCCGCACGAAGGAAGAGTGGTCAAGCTCATGGACCAGCTTTCATTTCCCGGATCACGCATAGCAAATAGTCATATACCATCCTTGAATGGTCTTTTCACACAAGGAATGTCTCATCAATCCCCAGTCCATCCACCTGATGAGCGCGAGTGATTCGGGGGACATGACTGAATCCCAGGGGGCATGCACCCTGGTCTGCTTCGGCAGGAAAGCTTCGGGTATAGGGTAGGTTTCCGCGAGAGATATATGACTAGTCTGTACTCCCGTCTGTGATTGGAAGAGGGGGTTATTCTGGAATAAGATTCTTTCGTCAAAGTTATGTGAGTGGATTGTCTCACCTTTGTCTATTTCGGTAGACATCGTCGAAGAAGTGTTTTGTTTGCGGTGCGAATAGAACAATCTTTGGTAACCCGAAAGAGGTATACCTTTCCCGATAAAACAAATGTTTTGTTGGTGATTTGAAAGGTGACCTTGAAACTCTGTTTTATACCTGGGGGCATGCAAACCTTTTGGCATGCAAGCGAAGAGAAACTATTTATTTTTTAAAATTTGTAGGTCCTCTAACCCTTTAAACTCGTAGGATTGGTCGTTTCCTAACTTGCATAAAGAAAGGATGTGGGGAAAAACTCTAAAAATTGCCGGTTTTAAATGGGACATTCTTATTATACGACTAGATTAATCGAGCAGTTTTAGCACATAGTTCAAGCTCGTTAAAAAATAAACGTAAGTCATGAGCAAATGTTTCTCCCCACGTTTAAGCTCATTAAAAAATGAACTATTTCCCGGTAAATCATCATCGTGAATGTAGTACTTCAGCCTTTAAAAGCCTTGGTCGTGTTCTCATCATCACCTCCACTCTGTATCGGCCAATCATTCACCTCCATTGGATTGTTTACCCCTTTTTTAGGAACAGCTGCGAAGAGTGATCTCACTAGCCATCCTTGTAACACTGTCGTGATTGGAAAATTCCAAACCTTACCTGGAATCAGCTTCTACCCAATTTTATCACTCGTTCCTCAAAAGACGAGTCTCCTTTAAGCTCTTTTCAACTGACTCGTAAAATATGAAAAGATTGTCGAGCCGTTGGCCTCTCCAGCTCGTTAAAGGGACCGGAAGTGCTATCCCTCCTCTAAATTTTAATCTTTTTGGACATGAGGGATTATTACACAAAAAGATCGAGCGCTTGTCTTGTTAGGCTCGTTAAAAGGATCGAAAATTCATCCCTTCTGTATTGTTTTATACTTTTTTAGACTTAAGGGATTAGATGACGAAAAAGGAATTTTGGAGTTTCCTTTACATTCCTTTTCAGACTCTCTAAAATTGAAAAGGATCGAGTTATCTTTGTCGTTAAACTCGTTAAAAATTAATAGCGACAAACTTGTCTATAGACGAGAACGAGTTTCACTATCGCTAGGCTCGTTAAAACATAGCGATGGGTTTGCCCGAAGTGTTGTAGGGAAAAGTATCCGACTCGGATGACCCTATCCCACTCTAAGGGTGATAGTACCTTAGCAACAACTGTAAAACAAACAACTTAAGGTTTACTTCTTTATGAAAGCAAAAGAGAATGGAGAAATGCACTAATCGTTGCCTTGCGCTTAATGTCGAATCCAAACTCTTCTCTTTGGCTGCTTGCTCCCAACTCCTTGCTCTTTTGCTGGCCCAGCTACAATGAGATCCTGCAAAATAACAAAGAAGGAAACTACAAGAAGCATGCAATCATAACTGGTTCAAGGATTAGTGTAAACCAAACATGCAATTATCACAATATATTATTGAAACAAGAGCACATAGAAGAACCTCAATAGCTTTTATTAATGAAGAAGTAAAGGTTCTGAGAGTATTACAACCATTGAAGGCTCCAATCCAACAACACCTCCCAGCAGAAAGAATTTCCCCTCTTCACCTCTCTCAAACAATCACCCAATAGCTCTATAGTGAAACCAACAGCATATCATTACTTTGCACCAAATTCCAGCCTCCTGAGCTCATAGGAGAGAGCTCAATATATAGATGAATTGAGAAAGGATGAGTTAGTTTGCAACTGATGTGTAGCTGCCTTGTGTCCTCTCTCTCTTCAGTTAATCTTTAGTTGATCTTTAGTTCTTGAGTCCACTTGGTGAACTTTGCTTCCACTTGGAGAAACAGAGCCTCTGACTCATCACAAGGCGAAATCCCTGATCCAAGTGTCATTTTTGGAAGATTCCAAAGCAATGACTCATTGTGCCACTTGTCCCATCTCACTCAGCGCAGGTGGCCTTTGTCCCACTTGCTTTGCAACGCAGGTACACCATGGAGCAACTGAGTTTCAGCGCAGAAACCTAGTGGAGCACCTGCTTTGATTTCAGGATTACTTGTTTTTGAGTGTTTTCAGGTGGAGAACTGATCTGAGAGCTGTTGGTTTGCTGACCTTGTTCCTCTAGGGGTAGGAACATCATGTTTAGGGAACTTTGGATCCCTTGGATTATTGACAATTCATGCTTGTTGCTGTAAGGCACAAAATTGTCTATAACAGATGCCCCCTAAAGTATGAGGTCGTTTATCGGGTGAAATGCTTTATTGAGAGGATCCGAAGTTCATTCAATCTGCTGAGAAGTGTCCTGTAATAAGATACAATACAATACATTATTTTTCATACATTTTCATGATCTAGCTGAGGCGGGCATTCCCATGCTTAGCTTTATAAATACATTTTGGTACATAGAACAGACGATCGTCTGATTGTAGACTGATAATTCTCTGCTGAAATTTTCATCCTTTGAGAAGGATGATCATCTGCTGTAATGATGTACATATCAAATGTCTTTATGTCCTGAATATATATCGCAGCCCGGATGGATGAAACTAGATCTGGGGTCTTCAATCTCTTCCGATCTTCACTCGATGTACAAGTCGATCCATGTGAGAATTTCTTGAAGTCGAACATGGAAAGACATCGCTTGATTACCGGTCAATGATGTAAACCGTTAACAAGCGCGAGAGGAATCACTGATAAGGATGATGACCCTCAAGGTACGGCAGTAAAATCCACATGGTGGGAATAAAGGACTTGGCATCGACCACCATGCAAAATCTTCTGGTCGAAGGTCATTGATGTATACCTGTCGCCGGAAGTGAGAAACTTGCCATTGAGGCATGTAAGCTTCAAAGTACTGAAGGGTGTGTTCCTAGATCAACTCCTTGGATAATGAGCTGATGTCGACAAGGAGCGATCCGTCAAAGGAGGGCCGTAATGAATCCCACATCAGTGACACGGAACGGAGCTAGTGATTGTGATGAGGTGAAAACAAACTGTGATGTATGATTCAGGGTGGCGGTCATGAAGTGGATGAAGGATAATGTATGGCAGTGGATGGGACACGGTTGACTCTTTGCAGAACCACATCTCTTGAACATATAACGACACTGATGTGATGGATTGGTAGCATTACCCCAATTGTGGATGGTGTGGCGAGGACCATGGTTATGAGACCGGTGAATGAAACAACCCAACCCGATGTGATACGGAGGACAAAGTGTCATGTTCAAGAGCGACTTGCTACCATTAATGCTGTGAGGTTCTCCCAATTTTTCCCCAGTCATTGCTGACCAGTACCTCTTTATTTTTGTCAAGCTTGAGGAGGATAACATATGCTTGTTCTATAACCTGCCCTTCGGGCAAGCCCATCTCTATGTTTTAACGAGCCTAGCGATAGGGAAACTCGTTCTCGTCTAAAGACAAGTTTGTCGCTATTTAATCATTTTAACGAGTCTAACGACAAGGAAAACTCGGTCCTTTTCATTTTTCGAGAGTCTGAAAAGGTACGAAAAGTTAACTCCAAAATTCCTTTTTCGTCTTCTAATCCCTTAAGTCCGAAAAAGTATAAAACCATACAGAAGGGATGAATTTTCGATTTCTTTAACGAGCCGAACAAAACAAGCGCTCGATCTTTTTGTGCAATAATCCCTCAGGTCCAAAAAGATTAAAATCTAGAGGAGGGATAGCTCTTCCGGTCCTTTTAACGAGCTGGAAGGCCAAAACTCGGCAAACTTTTCATATTTTACGAGTCAGTGAAAAGAGCTCAAAGAAGACTCGTCTTTTGAGGAACGAGTGATAAACGGGGATAGCAGCAGATTCCAGGTACAGGTTGGAATTTTCCAATCACGGCAGTGTCACAAGGATGGCTAAGTGAAATCACTCTTCGCAACTGTTCCTCAAAATGGGTAAACACACATATGGAGATGAACGATTGGCCAAAATGAACGGATGGAGGTGATGGCATATAAACACGACCAAGGGCTTTTAATATGGCTTTCAAAGGTTTATTTTCTCAATGGTTATTTACCGGTTCATTTTTTCTGAGTGAGCTTGAACTGCTAGGGAAAGATTGCTCACAATTTATGTTTATTTTTTAACGAGCATGAACTCTACACAAAAACTGCTCGATTCTTGCGTTTATTTTTTAACGAGCATGAACATTGCTAAAACTGCTCAATTCTTGCGTTTATTTTTTAACGAGCATGAACATTGCTAAAACTGCTCAATTTATACCAGTCTTAATACAAGGAATGCTTTAGGTGAGGTAATCTTATTTAAGGAGCGATACCTCACTAATTACTCCAATTTGGCAGGTTTTAACTTTTGCCTTTCATCCTTTCTTTATGCAAGCTGGAAACGGCTAATCCTACGAGTTTAACGGGTTAGACCTACGGGTTTAAAGGGAGGACCTAAAAATTTAAAAAATAAATAGTCGTCTCGCGCTTGCACTCCAAAAGGTTTGCATGTCCCCAGGTATAAAGTATAATTTCGAGATTCTGTCCTCTTACTTATTATCCGAAAAATGGTTTTGTTTGCTGCCGCAAACCAAACTCTCTTTTCGGCGATGTCTATCATTAGGTTGCTAAGGATGGTGACTACTTGTTGCAGCAATTTCCTCTCTTTCTTTGAAGACTGCCCCTACTCTCTTTCAAAACATATTGTTTTAATGGGTGAGGCTTGACATTCAAAGATGGTGCCTACTTGCTGCCACAAATAGATCTCCTCCTTAGGAGAGCCTACTTTTTTAGACAAAGGGAGCGATTCTTCCGCTTCACATAACTTTGACAAAAGAATTTTATTCTAGTACACCCTCTCTTCCTTTTTCGGACGGGGTACGGACTAGTCCATTCTTCTGCGGAAATTAACTTTATACCCAAGGTTTCCTCTGCCCAAGGCAGGCCAGGGTGCATGCCCCCTGGGTCCCAGTTCTTTCTTTCCGAATTACTCGCATTCATCGGGAAGTAGAACCGGGGGTGGTGGCATTCCTTGAGTGAATAAACCGTTAAGGGATGGTATTTGACTATTTGCGATGCGTGATCCTGGAAATGAAAGTTGGTCTACGAGCTTGACCATTCTTCCTTCGTTCGGAAAACACATGACTCTAAAGAGCGAGGACACTATTGCCTCCATGCAATATATATAGTCTCGTCCAAGGAGTAAGTTATAAACTAAGGGTCCCTGGACGACCATGATGTTCATATGAACTGTTTTCCCTTTCAATGTAATTGGAACATTGGGGAGAATCCCTAACGGGTGACTGGTTCCTTTATCAAAACCTGATAGATTTCTCATCTCAGGTAAAAGCGTCGGGCAACCCAGTGCTTTCCAAGCAATAGAGGAAAGGATACTCACAGATGCCCCTTCATCAATGACAGTTCCAGCCATCACCATTCTGTAGATTTGGACTATGATTCTGAATGGGATACTGGCTGGTAACCGGGGTCTGCCTAGTTGATTCCAATCAAAGGATACAACTAGGTTGCTTGGTGGTGGGACCGAATATACGGCCGGATACGACCCTGACGATGTTCCTTCCTGCGATAAAGGAATGGGCGCATTGCCCTGATGCTCATCAGAGTCTGTGTTGATGAAAAGAATATGGACGGTGTCATCCTTATCCTCTTCAGTGAGGGTGTCATTTGAAGATGGGTCTTCAATGACGGAGTCATTGGAGGATGAAACCTCTAAAGGAAGAACCGGGTCGACTGCCGTTTCGACCTTTAGACTTTCGTCTGGTCTGGATTCAGTAGGTTCATTTTCAATGACCGACACTTCAGCCGACCACTTGAGCGGGTCAGCTGGATTTTCAACTATCGAGGGATTAGGCGCGAGTTTTTGGTATCCAGGAGGAAGTCATAACGGTGAAACCGGACGATCTTCCAAAACTCTCTTTGCCTCATCTAAGAATGGACATCGGTGGATGGCATGATCGCCTTCACACAACATACAGGGTGATCTTGGTCTCCCTCTTCGTCCTTCACTCTCGCTAGTTGACGAACTGCAATCAACATGACTACCAGAGGTTGATGCTACCGGATTGTGCAACCTTGGGGACCAGTCCCTTAGTATCCGGGGAATACAAGGACAATCACGATGGAAGTGGGTCCCTTTGCAAATGACACATGGCGATTTAGGCCCGGTCGGTGCAGTGTGTGGGTTTTTGTCAGCTGTCTTTTGCTTGCCCCCAGTCGCCTTCGCCATAGGCCCCTTCTGCTTCTTTTCTCTTTTCTTCTTTTCCTTCTTCTCCATGGGAGGCTGACTTTTGCCGGCTCTACCTTGTGAAGATGAAGGATCAGAGGAAGAATTGTGAGAAGTGGAAGGCTGGTGGGTAGTTTTAGACTGGTCTGACTGTTGATTCGACTGCTCAGGATTAGTGGCGATCTGGACTACATTAGTTGAAAAGAGCCATACAGGTAGGCCGATTGTCAATCCTGGAAGTGACAATGTGGCCATATGAGGCGCACCAACATCTCCCCAAGAGGAGAAGGGATTTGGACTTCCACCAAGGTTACTTCCTTGGTTGGTGGGCTCCATACTTTTCAACTGAAAGATCAACGTGGGAATAACAGGTGATTATGTTCCGTTTAAAATAAATTTTATTAACGACGCTTTTAGACACAAACTTGCTTTTTCATGTTTTAAGAGTCGAGAAAAAGCTAAAGATGACTCTAGTCGCCTTCGATGTTTTAACGAGCCCGAAGTGACAAATGCTCGGATGGACTTTTTCAGTTATAGAGTTTGAAAAAGGCCAAAAGAAACTTCTCTGGAGTTCTAGGCAGAGGGTGTGCCAAACTTTTCGCGAAACCACAGAATACGTTTTACGGTACGGGTGGTCGATCTTCGTGAATGCTGTGTTCACTGCATCGCGATCAGTAGGGCGGCCGACACGGCTTCCTATGGATAAAGGATAATTTCCTATAGGGGTCTCCCAATATATACTCGACGGTACGTGAGAGCACAAGTCCGTATTAGTGCCACCGACTCTCAGGAGGAATCACCCACCTTCGTAGAGATCGACAGTCACTATGCTTAACGACGCCGGAACACGTCTCTACCTAGACCTCTATGTGTTTGCGTTATGTTACAAAGCGTTGTTATGTAAATTGGATTTATTTTAATGTTGATCTTGCTTAGCAGTTTGCCTTTAAGGATCACCACGAGATGTATATAACAAATTCCTGAATGCAGTCTAAGATGAGAAGCAAACTTTTCAATCTTTCAACTTTGAAAACCTTAACTACTGAGGGAAGAGAAAGGCAAATCTTTTCTCACAGATCATAGAGCACACACTAAATGCAAATTTTTCCTAAATCGTCAAGCAAACAGTCAAATGCAAAATGCACAATGCATGTATTTTCTTTTCCCTTTCTTAATGTGGATGGGTTACAAAAAGAAAGTTGTTATATAACTTTGATTTCGATTTAAAGCGAAAATAAACAAGCTTGTCCAAAATCAAAAGACACCTTAAGATTTACTTGCTTAATCACTGGAAATGCATGAAATCAAACCATAATGACGAAAGTAAAATGACTAATCAGCTATGGACAGCAAACGAGCTAACTCTTTAGACCAGCAAAATGCCTAACACAGGTTCAGATCTAAGAGGCCAAAAGCAAGACTAGTTTACTCTTCGTTATGGGAAATTGTAAATGAGTAAGAAATACAAAGAACAAGTACAATTTCGTTATATAACAGAGGCAGAATGATGGCAAGTAATATTGGTTTCAGAACAGGTGCAAGACTGGTAACTGGCAGCCAAATCAATGGTGAAAACAGGCAAGAGAAAAGGAGGAAACCCCAACAGCACTAGGCAAAATTGGGCCAACGCAGGTGCTGCACAGCCAGTCTGGCTCTCAGCGCAGGTAGCCCCTTCGGGACCTGCGTTGCAAAGCAGGTAGCCTGTGTACTACCTGCTTTGGAAAACGAAACTTGCGTTTTCACAGTTTCCGGGTCATAATTTTCTCAAAAATGCATAGTTTTTGCTCAAATCAGAGACAATCAGTCAAGCACACTCAAAGGGATGATTAGGAAGGTGAAAAGCTATCACTAAGAGCTTACAAGGATCCTTGTAGATCAGCTCTTCAAATCATGAACTTGCTCAGAAATGAGCTAGAGTAGCTGCCCTCTACTTCGCTTTTGATATAGTCAAAAGCTTTTCGATTTGGTACTCTTTTGTTCAGGAAATGAATAGCAAAATACTACAAACACAATCAAACGGATACGATCCCCAGTGGAGTCGCCAGTTTGTTGTAGGGAAAAGTATCCGACTCGGATGACCCTATCCCACTCTAAGGGTGATAGTACCTTAGCAACAACTGTAAAACAAACTACTTAAGGTTTACTTCTTTATGAAAGCAAAAGAGAATGGAGAAATGCACTAACTGTTGCCTTGCGCTTAATGTCGAATCCAAACTCTTCTCTTTGGCTGCTTGCTCCCAGCTCCTTGCTCTTTTGCTGGCCCAGCTACAATGAGATCCTGCAAAATAACAAAGAAGGAAACTACAAGAAGCATGCAATCATAACTGGTTCAAGGATTAGTGTAAACCAAACATGTAATTATCACAATATATTATTGAAACAAGAGCACATAGAAGAACCTCAATAGCTTTTATTAATGAAGAAGTAAAGGTTCTGAGAGTATTACAACCATTGAAGGCTCCAATCCAGCAACACCTCCCAGCAGAAAGAATTTCCCCTCTTCACCTCTCTCAAACAATCACCCAATAGCTCTATAGTGAAACCAACAGCATATCATTACTTTGCACCAAATTCCAGCCTCCTGAGCTCATAGGAGAGAGCTCAATATATAGATGAATTGAGAAAGGATGAGTCAGCTTGCAACTGATGTGTAGCTGCCTTGTGTCCTCTCTCTCTTCAGTTAATCTTTAGTTGATCTTCAGTTCTTGAGTCCACTTGGTGAACTTTGCTTCCACTTGGAGAAACAGAGCCTCTGACTCATCACAAGGCGAAATCCCTGATCCAAGTGTCATTTTTGGAAGATTCCAAAGCAATGACTCATTGTGCCACTTGTCCCATCTCGCTCAGCGCAGGTGGCCTTTCTCCCACTTGCTTTGTAACGCAGGTACACCATGGAGCAACTGAGTTTCAGCGCAGAAACCTAGTGGAGCACCTGCTTTGATTTCAGGATTGCTTGTTTTTGAGTGTTTTCAGGTGGAGAACTGATCTGAGAGCTGTTGGTTTGCTGACCTTGTTCCTCTAGGGGTAGGAACATCATGTTTAGGGAACTTTGGATCCCTTGGATTATTGACAATTCATGCTTGTTGCTGTAAGGCACAAAATTGTCTATAACACGAAGGGAAAATTATAGAACAAGCATATGTTATCCTCCTCAGGTTTGACAAAAATAAAGAGGTACTGGTCAGCAATGACTCGAGAAAAATTGGGAAGAAAACTTGAAGAAACTTTGTTGGTAGCAAGTCGCTCTTGAACATGACACTTTCACTCCGCATCCAAGTCGGGTTGGGTTGTTTCGTTCACCGGTCACATCGCCATGGTCCCATCACACCATCCACATTTGGGGTAATGCTACCAATCCATCATGTCAGTGTCACCGATATGTTCAAGAGAAGTCATTCAGAGATTTCACTTGTGTCTCACCCGCTACAATACATTCATACTCCATTCTTTCATGACCGCCACCCTGAAACGTATGTCATCAGATTGTTTTCACCTCCATTAAAATCATTTTCTCCGTTTCGTGTCATTGATGTGGGATTCATTAAGGCCCTCCTGTGACGGATCGCTTCTTGTTGACATCAGCTCATTATCCAAGAAGTCGATCTAGGAACACCCCATTCAGTACTTTGAAGCTTGCATGCCTCAATGGCAAGTTTCTCACTTCCGGCGATAGGTTTACATCAATGACCTTCGACTGAAAGATTTTGCATGGTGTTTGACGCCAAGTCCTTTATTCAGACCACGTGAATTGTACTGCAGTACCTTGAGGGTCATTATCATTATCGGTGATTCCTCTCGCGCCTGTTGACAGCTTACATCATCGGCTGGTAATCAGGCGATGTCTTTCCATGTTCGACTCCAGAACATCTCTCGCATGGATAGACTTGTACTTCGAGTGAAGATCAAGCGAGATTGAAGACCCCAGATCGAGTTTCATCCATCCGGGCTGCGATATATATTTATGGAAATAAAGACATCAATTGTACATCATTGCTGCACAGATAATCATCCAATCAAAGGGATGATGGCTCTATCAGAATCATCAGTCTACACTTAGACGATTGTCTGTCCTATGTACATGAAAATGAATTTATGAAGCTGAGCATGGGAATGCCCGCCTCAACTAGATCATGAAAATATTATGAAGATAATGTATTGCATTGTATCTTATTACAGGTCTCCTCCTAGCTTGAAAGAACTTCAGATCCTCATAATAAAGCATTTCACCCGACATCAAAAGATTAACGACCTCATGCTTTAGGGGGAAACTGTTATAGACATTTTTGGGCACTACAACCCCAAGCATGAAATGTACATAAACCAAGGGCTCCTAAGTCCCTAAAAGTGTTGTTCTAACCCCTAAAGGAACAAGGTCGACTAATTACAGCTTCTCCTAGAAGTTCTCCATGAAAAACTGCTCAGAATTGGTCAAAACAGGATCATTTCAGCTGCCCCATAGGCAAAGTGCGTTGCATCTCACCTAAACACACTGTGTGGGTGCGTTGCATTTCAAAAATCCCTTCTATGGGGTGTGATGGGTGAGAAGTGACAAATGGCAGTGTCATTCCGCGAGGTGGAGAGGCATGGAAACTTCCAGAAACTTCTCCTGTGACACTTGCCTCTCTGAATTCGACCAAGGATGAGTAAGAGATCATCAATCTCCAAGTGGAAGCAAGAACTATCAGAGGGAAGACACTAATCAAATCACAAGCTGACTCATCCCCCTTACAGATATCTATATATGGATCCCTCATCCCAGAGATCCAGAGGCTAGAATTTTGCATATTGTAAGGAATTGCTATTGGTTTCTTGAGACAACATCAGATTGTTGGGTGATCTAAGCTTTGTATGAGGTGAAGAGGGGCTTCCTTGCTGAGAGGATGATGCTGGGTCAGAACAACTGGTTGTAACTCCCCTTGGCTCTTTCTTGTTTATCAATAAAAGCTATTCAAGTTTTCCTCCATACTCTTGTGTCATTCATGTTTGCTGCATTTGTATGGTCAATTTACATCTGATCCTAGATTGTTTATGATTATAGATCCATGTTCTTGTATAGTGCTATGCTACTGTGATCTTACAGGTACTTGGTGAAGCTGGGCGTGCAAGGGAACAAGTAGCAAAAGACTATCAAGAGAGAGAGGAATCGAACTAGGAGATTAGCACAAGACAGAGGTTGGTCTTCTTCGTTCTTCTCTCATCTATACTTCATAAAGGAAAAACGAAAGTAGCTTTACTTTGTTTGTTTCTAAGGTAGCTATCACACCTTAGTGGGATAGAAAATTCTGTGTAGACACTTTTCCCTGTAACACATAGTCCATAGGATTAGGACTAAGTGGAAACTGTGACTCGATTTATTGGAAATTCTTCATCCTAGCCTTCATCATTGCTACTCTCATAGTCCATAGGATTAGAACTAAGTGGAAACTATGACTCTCAGTTTATTAAAAATTCTTCATCTTGGCCTTCATCACTACTACTCTCTAGTCCATAGGATTAGGGCTAAGTGGAAATTGTGACTCTCTATTTATTTGAAATTCTTCATCATGCTCTTCATCATTGTTCCTCTCATAGTCCATAGGATTAGGACTAATTGGAAACAATGACTCTTTATTTATTTGAAACTCTTCATCCTGCCCTTCATTAGTTATGTTCTCATATTCATTAGGATTAGGACTAAGTGGAAGATTTGACTCTCTATTCATAGTGAAACAATTTTCGTTATATTCATCAATATGAATAGAGTTGTTACACAACAAAGATGTTGATGCTTCACAAAGAGAAACTTCACTATCAGAAGAATCCATGGCATTCAAACAGAAGAGGTTGAATGATACAAATGCACTCTCTTCTAATGATAATATATAGGTTAAAGAATGAAAATTTCCCTCCAAATATTTTAGCCAAAAATTTTCCCTGCAAACATTTTGTTTCATGTATTTCCCTCTAAATCTTTCCTTTACAATTTATTAAAAGAATCTACCTAAAATTTTCTCATGAAATTAATCGTTTAAACTAAATCTTTAAACTAAAATTTTAAAATATTTTTTTTACCTAAATTAATCTTTTACTTAAATTATATATATATATTTTTAATTTTTATTATATCTTCTATCCCACATTTAAAATAAATTACTATATCGCCATAACACGATTTATATATTAATTTTTTGTATAAAAAAAATTAATACCACATTCACCATGGACTAAAAAAAATCCGTAATTTCCACTATATCATAAATTTCATTATCACTGTTCCTCACATCACATCAATACTTTTTGAGGTTTCTTTAAAATACGTGGAGAGATTTTGTGGAGCAACTACATTGTTATTGAAAACACATTCAATGAGATATTATCACATTTGAAAGGTTAGTTTTCCTTTTGTTGAGTGTAGGTCTTAAACTTCCATAGGTTTACTAGTAGTTATGTGTAATTTGAGTTGTTATGTTCACATAGAATACCAGAAAAAAACCACATTCTAGTAAAAAAAATTAACTTTTTATTAACCAAATTTAGATTCCTTTTACAAATTAAAAATTGACATGAGCCAGGCTTACCCAATAGCCCCTAGAAAGCACAGGGCCACTATTTTAGTAGTGGGCGCAGTGGGACCAATCATGGGTTGTTGGCATTATGACACAGGTTTTTCTCTATGACATAGGTGTTGTCCTTGATGGAAACTCACTCAAATGGCAGATCACAGCTCAGGCTCTCACAATGAAAGAACTTGAGGTATACGCAAGTTCCTCGTAACAAAGTCGTGTGTACACGCAGGTGTACTGATCAAAAGGTGCGTATACGTATGCATGCACTTTCATGCAAAGAAAAGCGCGTACATGTGGGAAAACTTATGGTTGGTCCATGGTATTTAGTCCAACATATTTGAACCATGATTTTGGTCCTTGGTATTGCATCCAAAGTGTTGAACCCAAGTATTGGGTCCCTAGTATTGGTTCTCAATGGTTTTGGACCATGGTTTGAGAAAGGCCTAAGACTATAAAAGGGAAGGAGATCATTTGACAAAAGTATTGACTAAAGTATTGAATATCTAATAAAGAGCAAGATCTGGAATACTGGTGATTGGTTAACAATGCATCGCTGAATCTGAATCGAGGAGGAACCTGTGCGCAAGAAGATGGATAAGTCTTATTGATGGGTCAAAACTCAAGACTTGAATAGTAGTATCTTTGTAAGTTTTTGATTTGTTATATTTGGTGCATGACTTGATCTATAAATCTGAAAATCTGGGTATAACTGATGTCTGAATATTTGAAAGAGTGAACTATCTTTTATAGATCTGTACGCAGGTTCAGCGAAGCAAAGGCGCGTATACACGTTGTTTCTGTGAATATAAATTGCGTATACGCAGGTTGGGCTTGATTCAGAAGCGTATGCACGCAGGTGGTACACATTGAAGTAGCATACATCTCTTGGATATATGTTTTAGCTACTTCTGTTTATTGCTGCAGTGTTCTGGGTTCAGGATTGGTGTTTGGTTACAGTTATTGTTTTCTGGGTATAGCATACAGAGAAGTGATTGTTTGATTCAGTATTGGGTTGTACAAAGAGATTGGTGGATGCAGATATACTTGATGCTTGATTAATATTATTCATGGATCCAGTCTGAAAATTTATGAAACGTGGTCCCTGGAAGAAAAGAGAAGGTTGTAGCCTTCTGTAGGTCAGCACCTACGTACTAGTAATTCAGCTAGTACAAGAGCTAAGGGGGTTGTAGCTCCCTTCCAGGAGAAGCTGGAGAACGAGAGAGGGTTGTAGCCCTCTGTAGGTAGCTGCCTACGTATTGGTAAAGGATTGCAACATTACAGAAACATTGTAAAAAGAAGTTTCTAATTAAAAGAAGATAGAGACGAATTGCAACAGGTGGTTTTCACCCACATTGGGTTTCCACCTTATATCTTGTGTTCTTATGTGTGATTGCTTGTTCTGTTTCACTGTTCCTGGTTACTGTTTATATAGTTTGATACACAGACTAAACTGAAGAATAATTTAAATTACAAGTCTGTTGATATATGCTTGTTTCCTTAACTGAAGTTGCGTACATACGCGGTATTTACTAACTGAAGTAGCGTATACAAATCTGATTGAGAAATGAAAAATAATTGACCTGATAATACTGATTCACCCCCCCTCTCAGTATTATTTCCAACAATTGGTATCAGAGCAGGTCCTTCAGAAGAAGCTTGATCGCTTGAAGATAGATCCATCATCATGAGCAATTATGAGAAAGAAGCTTCGATCAGGCCACCAATTTTTGATGGGAGCAACTTCGTCTATTGGAAGGTAAGAATCACTGCATATCTTCAATCTCTTGGTACGGAAGTCTGGGATATCGTGGAAACAAGATACACATTTCCTTCAGCAACTCCTACAGATACGGCTGGTAAGAAGTAGTATGAAACAAATGCAAAGGCTATCAGTACTCTATTAGGGAGTCTATCTCAATTAGAATTCGTCAAGGTTATGCAACTCAAAACCACAAAAGAAATATGGGACAATCTTGATCGTTCTAAGCTATGAAGGAGATGATCAGGTAAAACGGGAAAAACTTCAAACTCAGAATTCAATATGAAAATCTCAGAATGTACAATGATGAAAGTGTGGCTAACTATTTCCTACGTATAGATGAGATTGTTAATTGTATGAAAAATTTGGGTGAAGAAATAAAAGAAGTTGTGTTGGTTGAAAAATTTCTAATATCTTTGCCTTCTAAGTTTGAATCAAAAGTTTCTGCCATAGAAGAAAAACAAAATCTACAGGTCCTTACCATGTCACAACTACACGGAATCCTAACCGCTTACGAAATGAGAAAAGGGGGACCATCAGACAAGAGAGAAGCCGCATTCAAAGCCTCAGGAAAAGGAGATTACAATGACTCAGGACATATATCGGAAGAAGAGGAAGAATCAAATTTTGTCAAGAACCTTCAATGGGGTTCTGGAAGATTCAGAGGTAAGTTACCTTTCAAATGTTTTTCTTGTGGAAGAGTCGGTCACTATGCTGCCAAGTGTCCTCATAAAGATAAGCTTGACAAAGGTAAGGAACCAGTTAGATGGAACAGAAAACAGAATGTAAGTAAGAAGAGCTATTACACACATGAAGACAGTGATGGACTTTCAAATAGTGATGAAGATGAACAAGGTAATGACTATAGACTTTTGATGGCCTTTGAAGATGATGATTTCTTGGATGCTATAGATGAAGAAGGTCTTTATGAAGAAATTTCTATACTCAAAATTTGCTTAGAAGAAAAGAACATTATAGAGTTCAGGCTTCTGTGATCCATATCAAGATTGTGAGAGATTTTTCAGCGAAAATCACATGGAGTATCATTTGTCGACGCGTTTCGAACAAACTAGTGTGGTTCATCGTCAGGACAAGTTGAAGAAACAGATCCAGCTTAGCATGATAAATAGCCTGAGCAGAGTCTCCAACGGCTAGATTGATAAACGGCTAATTTTTACCTTAGGAGTCAGGTCAAAATTATAATTTATTAATTTAATATTTTTACTATTTTTATTATTATTTTTCTATGGAAATAAGTTAAATTAGGTAAATGGTTGGTTTTAAAAAGGAATTTATTTATAAAAATTAATAAATATAATTATAATACTAGGTTATTAAAAGTTAGGATTAATCATTTCAATGGTTGATTTGAAAAGAAAAGAAAATTTATTTATTTATTTAAATTATTTAATAATTAATATTGGTATTATACATATATATTTTTATACTTAAAATCATAATAATAGGTTGACGAGTATTTTTATTCAATCATAATTTAATGGTTAGTTTATTCAAAATATGTTACGTTAGTTAGAAAATTAGTTAAAAATAATTAGATTAGAATTTCAACGTAAAATTAGTTATATAAAGGACCTTAAGGTAATGTAAAATATATATAAAATTAATTGAAAAGGGAGCTGATTTCTAAGTACTATCAAAGTTAAAAGCAAATTGGAAAAAAGTAATATTAAAATTTTAAAATAAATAAAAGGGAACAATAATTAAATAAATAAAAATCAGTTCAAAATAATGTCAGTTAAAAAAATAAATAATAAATAATAATAAATAAATAAATAAATAAAATAAAATAATAAAACTAAAATGAAGAAATATAAATAATAAATAAATAAGTAAAAATGAAATAAAGTAATAATAATTAAAAATAAAGATAAAAGAAAAAACCTAAAGAGGAGGGCGGAAAAACGACTAGGACGAGAGTGCAGGGACCCAACACCTACTGACTTTCCAACCATCCTCTCTATTGAGATTGCTTGGTCTCTTTTCAATCTCAAGCGCTTCCCTAAATTTTCGATGATGGAAATGCGAGACCTTAGCAATAACACTAGCCTCCTCAATACAAACATGATGATTGGTTTTCTCAGCATGTTCAGCTAAAGCGGAAGACTTAGATCTCCTATGCCTAAGATCCGAAAGAGCGAATTCCTGGTGTCCATCTTCCGTATGTTCAGGGGACCACCGATATAATTGGAAGGATTCTCAGGAAGCATAGTATCCCTGTGACCTTTAGGCCCCTGAACACCATTCGTATGTCCCTCAAATCTGTGAAGGATCCGATCGACCCTAAGGACATGAAGGACGTTTATCTGATCCCTTGTTCCTGTGGGACCCCCTATATTGGGGAGACTGGTCGCTCCATTAATCAAAGGATTAGCGAGCTCGCAGTAGATCTTAGGCATAAGAGAGCTAAGTCTTCCGCTTTAGCTGAACATGCTGAGAAAACCAATCATCATGTTTGTCTTGAGGAGGCTAGTGTTATTGCTAAGGTCTCGTATTTCCATCATCGAAAATTTAGGGAAGCGCTTGAGATTGAAAAGAGACCAAGCAATCTCAATAGAGAGGATGGCTGGAAAGTCAGTGGGTGTTGGGTCCCTGCACTCTCGTCCTAGTCATTTTTCCGCCCTCCTCTTTAGGTTTTTTCTTTTATCTTTATTTTTAATTATTATTACTTTATTTCATTTTTACTTATTTATTTATTTACTTATTTATTTATTATTTATATTTCTTTATTTTATTTTTATTATTTTATTTTATTTTATTTTATTTATTTTTTTATTTTTTTTATTATTATTATTATTTAATTTATTTATTTATTTATTATTATTTTTATTTTTTTTAACTGACATTATTTTGAACTGATTTTTATTTATTTAATTATTGTTCCCTTTTATTTATTTTAAAATTTTAATATTACTTTTTTCCAATTTGCTTTTAACTTTGATAGTACTTAGAAATCAGCTCCCTTTTCAATTAATTATATATATATTTTACATTACCTTAAGGTCCTTTATATAACTAATTTTACGTTGAAATTCTAATCTAATTATTTTTAACTAATTTTCTAACTAATGTAACATTTTTTGAATAAACTAACCATTAAATTATGATTGAATAAAAATACTCGTCAACCTATTATTATGATTTTAAGTATAAAAATATATATGTATAATACCAATATTAATTATTAAATAATTTAAATAAATAAATAAATTTTCTTTTCTTTTCAAATCAATCATTGAAATGATTAATCCTAACTTTTAATAACCTAGTATTATAATTATATTTATTAATTTTTATAAATAAATTCCTTTTTAAAACCAACCATTTACCTAATTTAACTTATTTCCATAGAAAAATAATAATAAAAATAGTAAAAATATTAAATTAATAAATTATAATTTTGACCTGACTCCTAAGGTCAAAATTAGCCGTTAATCAATCTAGCCGTTGGAGACTCTGCTCAGGCTATTTATCATGCTAAGCTGGATCTGTTTCTTCAACTTGTCTTGACGATGAACCACACTAGTTGGTTCGAAACGCGTCGACAAATGATACTCCAGAAAAGAACATGATTATAGATACTCTGACATTCCAACTTGCTGAAAGAGAAAAACAAAATGAAAAGTTAGAATGTGAAGTTGTGGAACTTAGAAAAGATATTGAGAAATCAAAAGCTCTTAATATTAAATTTGCTAGAGGATCTGAAACTTTAGATGAGATTATCAAAGTGCAGTGTTCTCCTCTAATCAAGACAGGTCTTGGATATACTGAAGAAGCATCTCAAGCACAGAAGAAAGCACAGAAGCCATCCACTTCCGAAATTTATCTTGATGCAGCAAGGAGAAGTGAACAACTTGACAATCACCAACAAAGGGATAATACAGATCACCAGGTAAATCAGGGACAATTTACTTCAAGAATGAACAAAGATTATCAAGTAAATCGGGGGCAATCTACTTCAAGGATGAATAAAAGCTACAACCAACCACAGGTAAATCATTCTCAATTTGCCTCAAGAATGGATGTCAATGGAAACTACAATCATTTGGTCGGTAGGTTTGATAATCGCAGGAATTTCTTCAATGGCCAATGTTTCTCTTGTCATAACTTTGGTCACAAAGCTGCTCAATGTGTTGCCTACAAGACCATCATGACTAGAGAAGCTCAAAAACAAAGGAGTATGACTGGGATCATGAAAAGGACCTACAATAACTTTTCTGCTCTTGAGAATGAAATAGAATGTTCTATTTGTAACAACTTTGGTCATGAAGATTCTGAATGCAGGAGTAGGTTTCGGCAAACAACTCAAAAGGAGCAAGCTTCATTGAGTCCCAAAACATGGAGAAAGAAAGAACTGCAACCAGAAAGATGTGGGATAGCCTTATATGCGGAAGGACAGGAAAATCAGTGGTACATTGACAGTGGATGCTCGAAACATATGACAAGTGATAAAGAGAAACTTCAGTCATATAGTGCCTTAGAAAAGGAAAAGAAGGTTTCATTTGGAAATGACACCCCTGCTCTCATAAAAGGTAAAGGTTCTATTCTTCTGAAAGAAAAGGTCAAAGCTGGGAATGTTATGTATGTTGATGGCTTAAAACATAATCTAGTAAGTGTCATTCAAATGTGTGATCAAGGAAATGAGGTAATATTTTGATCAAATGGATGTATTGTTCATGAGCTTGATATAGGAGAAATAGTGATCAAAGGCATAAGAACACCAAATAATCTATACATACTCAAGGGAGGACAACAACAATGCTATCTAAGCAAGAATGATGAACACTGGCTATGGCACAGAAGATTGGGGCATCTAAGCTTCTCTCAAATAAGGAAAGCATGCAAATATCAGGCGGTTCGTGATCTCCCCGACATCAGAATTCCAGACAATACAATATGCAAATCATGTCAGTTTGGTAAGAAAACCAGAACAAATTTCCCTGAGAAAGAAGGATCAGCCAGCAGGCCACTTGAACTTGTCCATACTGATGTATGTGGTCCATCTAGGAAAAGGTCACCTCGAGGAGAAGAATATTTTATACTATTCATTGACGACTTTTCCAGGATGTGTTGGATAGGACTTATGAAGCATAAAGATGAAGCTTTTGATAAGTTCAAATCATTCAAAGCCTTGGTTGAAAACGAATCAGATCGTAGAATCAAATGTCTCAGGTCTGATCGAGGAGGGGAATTTACCTCGGATGAATTTTTCGATTTTTGTGAAGAACATGGAATAAGAAGGGAATTCTTTGCTGCAAGAACTCCTCAGCAGAATGGAGTAGTGGAAAGGATGAATAGAACAGTTCAACAAATGGCTCGTGCTATGCTTGATGAGTCTGGAACTCCCGCAACTTTGTGGGGTGAAGCTGCATTTGCTGCAGTTACTATTCTCAACAAGACTAACGTCCGGGTAAACAGCACTCAAACTCCTCATGAACTCTGGTATGGTAAGACTCCCACGGTAAAATACTTCAAAATTTTTGGAAGAAAATGCTACATCAAAAAGACTGATGAAAACCTTGGCAAGTTTGAACCTAGAGCAGATGAAGGCATTCTCCTTGGTTATTCTCCCCACAGCAAAGCATATAAGTGTTACAATAAAAGACTTGGAAAAATTGTTGACAGTATTGATGTAGTGGTTGATGAAGAAGGAAACACTCCTAGACAAGTAAAATCTGAAGATTTTGAAGATGATGAGGAATATTCTTCAACATCAAACCAGATTCATGATGAAGAAGAAACCCATGAGGCACCAGAAGAACAGATAATGATAGAAGAAAAGATTCCATCCAGTGACATTCAGAAGAATCATCCAGAAACTCAAATTTTGGGACAGAAAGAGGCAGGTGTACAAACAAGGAGAACCATTTCAGAAGCTTCAAGTTATCTAGCATTGCTCTCCTTCACTGAACCACAAAATGTAAGAGAGGCATACAAAGATGAATGCCTGGGTCAAGGCCATGGAGGAAGAACTTGATCAGATTGAAAAGAATGACACTTGGGAGTTGGTTCCTAGACCAAACGATAAGAATGTCATAGGGAAAAAATGGATATTCAAAAACAAGCTGAATGAAAGTGGAGATGTGATTAGAAACAAGGCCATACTTGTTTGTAAAGGGTATGCTCAACAAGAAGGTATAGACTTTGAAGAAAATTTTGCACCGGTTGCTAGACTAGAGGCTATAAGAATGTTCCTTGCTCTTTCTAGTTTTCAGAAGTTCAAAGTATTTCAAATGGACGTGAAATCTGCCTTTTTGAATGGAGACTTGGATGAAGAAGTGTATATTGAGCAACCAGACGGGTTTATCCTTGGAAATGATCCAAAGCT
This sequence comes from Pinus tabuliformis, assembly GCA_031772625.1. Taxonomy (NCBI): domain Eukaryota; kingdom Viridiplantae; phylum Streptophyta; class Pinopsida; order Pinales; family Pinaceae; genus Pinus; species Pinus tabuliformis. The sequence continues at coordinate 711,980,977 of CM062809.1, forward strand.
TGTATGCAGACTCAAAAAGGCTCTCTATGGCCTTAAATATGCTCCAAGGGCTTGGTATTATCGTTTGGATAAATACCTCCATCAGCAAGGTTTTACAAAAGGATCAACAAATAGCAATCTATATATAAAGGTTGACAATGATAAGTTGCTAATACTTGTTGTGTATGTTGATGATATCATTTTTGGTAGCAATGAAGAAGACATGAGTCAAAAATTTGCCTTGGTGATGCAAAAAGAATTTGAAATGTCTCTGCTTGGTGAGCTCACATATTTTCTTGGTTTACAAGTCCAACAAAACAAAGACAGTATTTTTCTATCACAAACCAAGTATCTCAAGCAGATCTTGAAGAAATATGGGATGGAGGATTTGAAACCAGTATGTACCCCTATGATAATAGGATGCAACCTTAGCGCAAATGATGAATCAACAGCAGTACATCAACCAACCTATAGATCCATGATTGGTAGTCTGCTCTATCTAACAAGTACCCGACCAAGCCATGCAGTGGGAATAGTTGGAAGATTTTAGGTAAACCCAAAGGAAACTCATCTTCAAGCAGTCAAGAGAATTTTCAGGTATCTTCAAGGAACTCAAAACTATGGGTTATGGTATCCTAGAGGTACAAATCTCACACTTCATGCATATATAGATGCAGATTGGGCAGGAAGCATGGATGACAAAAAAAGCACTAGTGGTGGTGCATTCTTCATGGGTCCTAGATTAGTGTCTTGGTTCAGCAAGAAACAAAGTTCAATTGCATTATCTACAGCTGAAGCAGAATATGTAGCTGTTGCATCTTGCTGCACACAACTCCTTTGGATGATGCAAACATTGAAAGACATGCAAATCACTTGTACTCCACCTATCTCCATTTTTTGTGATAATACAAGTGCAATGAGTATTTCAAAGACTCCTGTCATGCATTCAAAGACTAAGAACATACCTATCAAGTATCATTTTCTCTGGGAACAAGTGCTTGAAAAAAAGGTTAAATTGGAGTATGTTCCCTCTAAGGAACAAGTTGCTGATATACTCACCAAACCACTGCCCAGGGAGACATTTGAATACCTCACACAAAAGCTGGGGGTAGTTGATGCATCATCTTGCTGCTGAATCTTGTCTAGTTCAATTGGTTGTACGCAATTTTCATGAGAAGGATCCACGTACATACGTCGGTTTATGTGGGTACAGTCGCATATATGTTGGTTTGAAGACAAACAGTGGGCCAAGCTCAGGATGAAAGGAGTCTGATATGGGTCTGACAGAGACCATCTGGAACAGGTTCAGGGGGAGCATATATTCTTCTAATAATGCATTGTTGGCATTATCTTAGAAGATCTTGGTTCACATTCAGAGTTGTTTTGATTTTAGGTGGAATAGGTGCAAAGGGAGAACATGGTTGCTGGTTTGAATGATGATTGACAGATGCTACTGATGATAGTTGTTGTCATAATCTTGCTGTAGATATTTCGTCTCTATGTCATGTATTTCTTTTCTTATCAAGGTCATGTAACAGCCTATCTTGGTTTCCCCACTATGCCTGGGATGGATGAAGTAATGTTCTTGTTTTTATCATGTGTAAATTCTTGGTGTATCCCCACTTGGTTGGGTAGATGAGTCAATCCCCACTTGGTTGGGAGATGGATGTATGTATGAGTCTTTGGTGGTAGGAAGGTCACTTATAATGTATAAAGTCATCTTCTTGCAGACCTTGCCTACAGTCAGGGGGAGCTTGGAAAACACAGCAGAGCAGAAAATTTTGCATATATTCATGGGGAGCATAACCCTTTTCCCTTGATGTCAAAGGGGGAGAATGACTTTGAGTGACTTGGGGTTGCCATCAAGTCCAAAGGGGGAGATTGTTGACATTATGACACAGGTTTTTCTCTATGACATAGGTGTTGTCCTTGATGGCAACTCACTCAAATGACATATCACAGCTCAGGCTCTCAGAATGAAAGAACTTGAGGTATACACAGGTTCCTCGTAACAAAGTCACGTATACACGCAGGTGTACCGATCAAAAGGCACGTATACGTATGCACGCACTTTCATGCAAAGAAAAGCGCGTACATGTGGGAAAACTTATGGTTGGTCCATGGTATTTACTCCGACATATTTGAACCTATGGTTTTGATCCTTGGTATTGCATCCAAAGTGTTGAACCCAGGTATTGGGTCCCTAGTATTGGTTCTCAATGGTTTTGGACCATGGTTTGAGAAAGGCCTAAGACTATAAAAGGGAAGAAGATCATTTGACAAAAGTATTGACTAAAGTATTGAATATCTAATAAAGAGCAAGATCTGGAATACTGGTGATTGGTTAATGGTGCATAGCTAAATCTGAATCAAGGAGGAACCTGAGTGCAAGAAGATGGATAAGTCTTATTGATGGGTCAAAACTCAAGACTTGAATAGTAGTATCTTTGTGTATTTTTGATCTGTTATATTTGGCGCATTACTTGATCTATAAATCTGAAAATTTGGGTATAAGTGATGTCTGAATATTTGAAAGAGTGAACTATCTTTTATATATTTGTACGCAGGTTCAGCGAAGCAAAGGCGCGTATACATGATGTTTCTGTAAATATAAATTGCGTATACACAGGTTGGGCTTGATTCAGAAGCGTATGCATGCAGGTGGTACACATTGAAGTAGCGTACGTCTCTTGGATATATGTTTTAGCTACTTCTGTTTATTGCTCCAGTGTTCTGGGTTCAGGATTGGTGTCTGGTTAGAGTTATTATTCTCTAGGTATAGCATACAGAGAAGTGATTGTTTGATTCAGTATTGGGTTGTACAAAGAGATTGGTGGATGCAAATATACTTGATGCTTAATTAATATTATTCATGGATCCAGTCTCAAAATTTATGAAACGTGGTCCCTGGAAGAAAAGAGAAGGTTGTAGCCTTCTATAGGTCAACACCTACGTACTAGTAATTCAGCTAGTACAAGAGCTAAGGGGGTTGTAACTCCCTTCCAGGAGAAGCTAGAGAACGAGATAGGGTTGTAGCCCTCTGCAGGTAGCAACCTGCGTACTGGTAAAGGACTACAAAAATACAGAAACATTGTAAAAAGCATTTTCTAATTAAAAGAATATAGAGACAAATTGTAGCAGGTGGTTTTCACCCACATTGGGTTTCCACCTTATATCTTGTGTTCTTATTTGTGATTGCCTATTCTGTTTCACTGTTACTGGTTACTGTTTATATAGTTTGATACACAGATTAATGATCAACATCTGAAGAATAATTTAAATTACAAGTCTGTTGATATACGCTTGTTTCCTTAACTGAAGTTGCGTACATACACAGTATTTACTAACTGAAGTAGTGTATACAAATCTGATTGAGAAATGAAAAGTAATTGACCTGATAATACTGATTCACCCCCCCTCTCAGTATTATTTCCAACATGAGCTTCCGAGTTGTGGGCATGTTTTCTTGGGACAGAGCAGCCCCATCGTAGGCTAGGGGTCGATTCTCAGAATCACCCCCGTGGGTTACCAGGGGGGAACCCTCTGTCCCAGGCGGGCATGCCCAAAAATAGGCATACCCGCCCACAGGCACAGTTTTGTGAGCGGGCATGCCCACCCGCAACATGCACCTCCGCGCCCATCGTACCCAAGGGGTGATGGCCGATTCTCAGAATCAATCCTCACCACCTTGGTGAGCTGGGTTGCAAGGGTGGGGGTTGGAGGGGACTGTGGGAATCATCCCTCACTCCCCGGGTTAGTTGGGCCATTGGGGTAAGGGGTGGAGGGGTGTTGCATGCAGCCCCCTCCACCCCCCACACCTGTGACCCAGCCCACCCAAGGGGTGAGGGCTTATTCTCAGAATCGACCCTCACCCCCTAGGCGAGCTAGGGCGTGGGGGTGGGTGTCATGGGTGGGCATATCCATAGCTAGGCGTGCCAACGCACATGAACTTCCTGTATGTAGGCGCGCCTGATCATGAACATGCTTGCCCTGGGAAAAACACAAAAGGGCCCCCTAGCCGATTCACAAAATTGGCTCCTTGGCTTGTTGGGGGCTATTCCCGGAATCAGGCCCCAGCAGGGCAGGGGGGCGGGGGTGATTTTGGGAATCAACGCCCTAGAATGTCAAGTGTCAATTCCTAAAATCACCCCATGGCTTGTCGAGGGTCAATTCCCGCAATTGGCCCCTCGCAAATAAGGGGGCCGATTCCAAGAATCAGCCCCTAGCAGACCAGGGGACCTTTTTTTCCCTAGGTAGGCATGCCCACCCACAGGCACGACATGACACTAAGGCACCATGGCCCCCTAGCAGGTAGGGGGTTGATTCTGAGAATCAACCCCTTGACATGTAAGGAGCCAATTCTCATAATCGACCCCTAGCTTGCCAAGGGACTAGGGACAAATGAGAAAAAAATATTTTTTTCTAAGGAATGGATTTTTCTTTTGTTCCTTGTATGAACCTAACATGCAACTTGTCATAGGGGTCAATGTGCATGTTTATGGTCTTTTTTCGTTTTTATATTTTGTTTCGTTTTGTTTGTTTACTTAAACTATTGGTTTTTTTGTAATTTACTGATTTATATATATGTGTATTTTTTTTGCAGGAAAATGGCATCAACGAAGATTTCTATGAATCTTTCTGGACCAAATACTATTAAAACTGGAGCTGGATTCTCAAAAAATACTGTTGAATGAACCTGACCTGGGCTAATAATCACAAATCTAGCAAGTGCCTTAAAGGATAAGAAGTTGATTTCTTATTAGAAGCAATTAAAAGAAGTGAAGCATGCAAAACATATATGGTTTATGAAATATAGATAAGGCAAACAACATCTACAGATATATCTATACACCGATATCCCTAATGATAGTGGAATTTATGAGGTGCTGGGAAAAGTAATAGACGTGTTTGGTACAGGATACTAAAGTTGTTTATGTACTCACAAAACCACCCAAGTCACATGACAAGATTAGATATCAGTTTGCATTGTCAATGGATGACATGACAAATGACTCTACAAAGATGTGTAAACAAATCATAAATGATATTGCACAAGATATTGTAAGTATTTTTACTTATATTTAAGTGTTTTGTGTTATTGTATCTCTATCATTATATCTTTTATAATTTAGTTTTTATTGACATGTGATATTTTTTTTGACAAAATTTTATTGAAAATCTTTCAATTATGCTGGGAAGAATTTATTTTATAGAGCAAGATATTATGAATGTTGTCAACAGTTTCTACTCATGGTCACAAGAAGATATGGAAAACAAGAAAAAAAAGGTAATTCATGATGCTACAAAACTACATCCAAGGGATCAACAAAGAATGCCTATAGTGGATAAATCTAGCAAAGCTAGACATGTTACTTTTGAAGAGGAGGAAGTTGAAACTGAAGCTGAAGAATATGTTTCCATTACTGAGGATGATATTAGAACTGATGTTAGAAAGGAGAAGAGCCATAAAAGACTAAAAGAAAAAATTCCTAAGAATGTCTTTGTTCTAGTTGATGATGAGGATGTTACTTATCTAGAAGAAAATATGAGGAAAAAAATAAAAGTTTATCATTCTCAAAAATTTATGGTAAGAAGTGACGATCGTAGTGAAAAATCAAAAGAAAACAGAGAAATAATTACATCAGGAGCTTATTTAGAGGATGGAATTATTAAAACAAAACAAAATTCCATTCGACATCACTTGACAAAGAAAAACTTAATTGAGGGTGGTCATACATTTTAGCTTAATGTCAACCAAATCTATAATCCAAGTGAAGGACAATTTAAATACCAAATTAGAAATCCATACCACTTGCATGTTCACAACTTGAAGACATTGATGAGGTACAATCCATATGCCCATGTGGTTGATTATGTGCTTCTTGTCGATCCAGTTCAAGTTCCCAACAAAGAAGAATTTGACAAGTCAAAATGTCTTGAATACAATTATTATGTTCTTGGGGGCAACCATTCTGTAGAAGCTCAAAGGCAATTGATGGAGGAATATCTCAATAACCCACATTTTGAAACAATGAAATGTATCATTTATGTTGGTTTATGAGATGTAGAAGCAAAGTTATTTGAATGCGATCATAATACAGATAATGACTATAGGATGTCTATGAATTTCATCCAAAAGGTTAGATTTATTTGTAATGAATTTGAATAAAAATGTGGTGTGGATAAGACAAAGGTTAGTGTAGCATTTCAAAAGGAATGTTGTATGGAAATAGGCTATCAAATTGAGGAAAAAATGAATTCAAAATGCGGAAAAGTAAATTCTAATATATTCAGATGTATGGATAATATTTCCAATTGGAATTTAGAACTGGAGAGATATGGGAATTGATTGCTGAGAGTTTTAGCATGTGGGAGAACATTGGCATTAAAAACTAGAAGGTCAAAAAGTCAAAACCATTGATATGTAGCAGCAGTAAATCAGGTCATGAATTGAAGCTACTTCCATAAGATATGATTAGCACACCTTGGAGAGCATTGCAAGGAGTGAAGGATTAAAAACTTGTTAAAACACTATTATCTCATGTGAAGTCATGGGAATTATCATTCGACGAAATGTGTGAGGAATTTCAAAAGTATGTTTGTTGAATTATTTTTACTTATTTCTAAGTTATAATTTTCTTTTAAATATAACATATTGTTGTTGGTAGTATTTGTTATATATATCATTATATTAATTTTTTTTACTTTATTTATTTAGTCACAAGGTTTACATGAAAGTACAAGAACAAATGGTTAAATTGTTGAAGGAAGATAGTTGGGATGATGTTGTACACAATTACCCATATTCAAGTTCTACATCAACACTAAAGAGTTTTATCTTGCATTTAAAAAGGTATGTTGATTTATACATTCATTTTTTTCATTTGTATACTATTTTTATTTTACAACTTATACATATATTTGTTTATTTTATTAAAGATGAAGAAGGATGCAAATGGAGCACCAGATAGTTTCAAAATATTTATTGAAAAAATTAAGATGGAAAGAATAAGAAAGCATCGTCTTAGTAATGTTGAACTTGATCCAAGTCTTACTCATTTCATTTGGAATGAGCTTGAGACTATTCAATATCAAATAATACAAGGTGATTGTGAATACATTGCTAAACTCATACCTAAAAGGGATTATTCCCTAGTTATTGCAAATATTCCCCATGGTTTTCAATATCCCAAATATTGACTATGATAGTGACCATTATACTTATCAAGCTCTTAGTAAAGTGGTTGCCGGATTTGTAGAACTCACAACATAAACATTATGGAGATTTGTGACAGTTCATTCAAACACACAATTAGCAATGTTATTGACAAGCTTCAAGCGGAAAACAAACTCAAGGATGCATATTACATGGTAAGACGTTGAAATTGTACGTTTGATTAATGTTAAAAAATTCATTTATGTACAAGTTAATTGAACTTTTACTATTTCATGTTACAGGAAAAATTCAAATATTATTAATAGTGGAGATCGACCAATTATAAGTGATTGTGAGTTCATCCATGTTGAAAGTTGGACAAAACATGATAGTTATAAGCATATGCTTCTTAATCAGGTAGATGGAAAGAGTCATAGCCAAGTATTAGTTTATGACGTTGTTGTAAAAAAAACTAACATATGAAGATAAAGAAGCAAAAGGAGAGATAGTTAACATTTATCAAAAACCATAGTCATTGATTAACTATCTTATAGACTTATGTTCAAATGAAGGAGATTGGGTTCTGAATTTATTCTCGGGCTCAGGTAAGTTTATTATATAAAATTGAATTTAAATGTCTTCTTTCTTAATTTATATGTGATTATACTAATTTAATTCATTATTTATTTTGTGTTTGATAATTAGGTACAACACTAGCATGTTGCCTACAAAAAGGAACAAATTGCATTGCCATTGAAAAAGACCCAATACAGTGAAAATTTATTCAGCAAAGAATTAATGCTCTTCAATTTCTTCCATATGCAATGCAAGAAATTGGGTTGAGGAAACAAGATTCTAATGAATCACGTGTGGCCAAAAAGGAAAAGGAACCTCAACCACCATTACATGGAATTATTGGAAAGGCATACATTGGGATATTCACAGACATCAAAGATCCATCAGAAGAGGAAAATGGGGAAACTGAAGCAGAAAATATTTTGGAAGAAGACAATGATGAAACTTTAGATGATGAAGAGTATGGATTACATGATATTATTGATTAAATTTAAGTTATGCTTGGAAATCAAGCGCATTTTTTGTAACTATTAATTAGTTATACTTGTAATGTTTTGAATTTGGCAATTTATGAGAAGAATAAATATTCAGTTAATGTTGTCATATGTTCAATATTTGTATTATGTGATTTTCACTTTAATTTTTATGCAAATCATTATTTCTTGAAAAAAATTGTGATTATTATTATTTTTTGACATGAAATTCATAAAAAAAATTATTATTTAACCATTTTTTGTTAGACTTTTCCTATAAAAATTCTGATTTTGACATGTCATTTCTAGCAAAAAAACCTTAAAATGTATAATTTGTTTGTTATATTTATGTTAAAAATGTTTATTTTTATGTCAATTGTTCAAAATTATTGTTTCTTTAGAGTCAATTATTTGATGTGCATTGAAAAATTAATTAACGATATATAAATATGTAGAATATCAAAACTTTAAAATATCGACCTTTTTCTTTAACTATGCAAAAAAATAAAGACCTCACTAAAAAAACAAAACAAAACAAAATTGAAAGAAAAACAAAAAAAATATGAAGAAGAAGACTAAAAGAAATGTTAAATTTAGAAAATAATTATTCACATTTAACACATTGGAAAGTTTAAATTCAAAAATAAGTCTTCTAAAAAAAGGGCTTGAGGCTACATCAACACTTTTTAAAATTAGCTTGCAAATCACTAACATTTTCAAAAGAATTTACATAAAAATAATTAAAGTGTCAAAAACTATGCTATATATATATAGATATGTATGTATGTATTCTGAATCAACATTTTTCAAAATTGGTTGATTTTTTTTCTACCTAAAAAAAGGGGTAATCGTTTCAGTTCCCATTTCAAAGTTTAGGTTGTTGTTAAGAGATGAAGCACCAAAAGTCTATGGGTCTAGGTGGGGTAAATTGGCACATCAACTTCCCAGGGTCATAACTTTGGCATACGATCTCCATTAGAAGCATATGATACATCGTTAGAATTATCTATCCAAGCACTACAAATTTTCATTGCAAAACCATACCATAAATAATGAGTTTGTTCATTTTCCAAAAAAATGTCGTTTAGGGCCTCAAAACATCTCCAGATTTCAGGACCTGAAAATTTGCCAAATATAGTAAATTGTGCTACAATTAAGGAAACTGAAAGATACAATGGTGGGGGTCCAAGTGGAATAGGTGGGTGGGCACCATTATCCACCTAGATTAGTCCTCTCTCCTTAGGAATCAATGGCGCCCATTACGTTGAGTGCCTCCATGAGATGGGGAAACTTCTATTGAATTTGGTCCCTAGTGAGCCACTTGCCTTGGTGCAGGATTTAGCCAACCTTGATAACCTAATACAGTTGGATCTCCTGCTGGAAAGTGTTCTTGATCAACACATATATGATCTGATAAGTTGTGGCCTATTCCATGCAGCTTGGGTTTAGTTATGTTGGTGTGAGTTGATATGTAATGTATAATGTGTTTAGTAATGGTGGAAAGTATGGCCAAAGGCAATCCACGTTGAACACTGGTTGCAAGAAAAGGAAAGGGGGGATGCTGACCTAAGAATAATTGTCTCCCACAACCTTGGTGATGGTGTAAGGTCTATATTGGAGTGGTATGAGCTTTCGATGGGCTTTGGTAAGGTGTTATTTCTGCAAATGCAACCAGACTTTGTCGCCCACTTGAAATTTTTATGGAACCCAATGTTAATCATGTTGTTTCTTGTAATTTGCTCTGGACTTCTCCAAGATGTCATGAACCTGCTGGCGGATGTGTTGGATACATTCAATATACCTAGTTTCTTTATCAACCTAGAACTATACATGTGTGGATTTTGTCTGTGTAGTCGTATGAGGCATGGTGACACCAATTAGACACAATGGCTAAAATCCTAGACCCACTTAAAAGGGACTAGCTGAAAGTTGTAGTCCTCATATAGATTTTTCTAACGAGGTATCGCCTACATCAAACCGAGATCATATGCCAAAGTTACAACCCTAGGAATTGATGTACCAATTTACCCCAACGGGGCCCGAAACATTTTGGTGTTTCATCTCCTAGATTAGCTTTTTGGATGTTTAGGGGTTTTCCATTATCTCTCAATAATAAATAGGCCTTCGAGCCTCATTGTAACACAGTTCAGAAGGCATGTAGCCTCCACATCTCTTCTAAGAGATAAGCTAGCATTGCCTAAGCTAGTTTATTTCCATTCTACATGTAAACAATTTTCAGTACTTTGTTATTAATGAATTGAAGTTTTGTTTTTGTTATATCTCTTTGTTTCTATTTATATTTGTATTCCATTTCATTCCTTCATAAATCTGGATCATCCAAACTAGTTTTCAAAACCTTCTTTTTATTATAATGTCTAAACATTATATTAATATGGAATTGCATCTAGTTGGCTGGATAATCTTATTTGTAGATGTATTCTTGTTCAAACTCACTTGGATTTAGGGTTTATTCTTGCAACAAATATTTTGGCACTTATTACCTTATATACAAACTTGTTCGAAGTGTTTTAATACTATGCTTTTTGTTGGAATTTATCACTACAAAGATGCTCTGTTGTAGATAGACGTTGATATTATTGTTAAATACTTTATTTTTTAATTTATTGTTGGGATATTTTCTCTTTTTCAATGGGAATATTGATATTCCTAGCGCCATGTTCACAATTATGACACTATAGATTCTATGCAGAACCAACGAACACCTTTATACAATTAACTAGAGTACTTATGCATGGCCAAATGACACATTTCCTGCCTCTTTTATCGTCATTAGTTAACTCCTTGTTACAGTTTCTTATATTGGGTTGTATTAAATATATACAATATCCAACATTGCATATTTTCAAAGATTTTTTATACTCTTCCTATTTCTGTTCTATTATCTAGACTGTTGTTTACTCATTTCGATACTCTTTAGTGGTTATTTATCTACGCAAATATTTCACACCTGTATGAAGTATGTATTCTATTTTCATTCATAATTGATAGTCCAGGCACCGTAGCGGGACCTCTAATGGGACCTGCACTTGTTTCCTGTATCCTATTAAGATTGAACCTAAGACTATTACTAGTCAAAAGAAAAATGTTTTCTTTATTAAGTCCTTACAGCGTAACTAACCTAGTTCCTTCCTCATAATTCATTCCTATACACGTATATATTTATATGTAAAGAACCTATACATAAGCACATATTATATTTGTAGATTCTTTATCAAGCCACTTTATTCCTTATCATTTTATTTATACAATAAAAGAAATAGATAAATCTAACTAGTATCTTCACTGAGAGAAAATTGTTTTGTAGTTCTTCCTTATGCAACTTTTAGCTTTATAACTTATGATTCTAGGAATATCTATAGTCATTTATCTTACCCATGATGTAGTCTCATGTTTGTTGGTGTAGTTTACCTGTTACGCTTTATCCCTAATGTTGTAGTATTCATCATTGAATAATCTCCATATCATTATTTTACATAAATAATTAATCATTATTCCTTCTAATTATGATGTCTCATATGTTCATTATTGGCTTAACCTTAATAGACAATGTATCGATTCTTCTTCACATAATGCATTAAGGGCTGTCACAACACTCCCAACCATAAACTGATTCCATCTCAACCAACTACCCCTGACCTCTACTCCTATCAAAGAAACAACTTCATAGATTCTGTATTAGAAATTTTAATTATATTAAACCCTTTAATGTAACTACCCTGGTGAAAAGTTAATGTAATAAAAGAAAATAAAGGCAAAATAAGACCATGGTTAAGGAACACTTATTGCAAGCTGAATTTTGGGCAAAGATATCCTAGTGGGAATCAGTGGATGTTAATTTTGGCTAAGGAAAATTGGCAAAGGCTGAGGCAAAGGCATTAAAAGGAAAAAAGGCATTTTTGGCACATTTATTTACGAAAATAAAGGAAAATAGGAGAAAAGGAAGGTAAAAGGTCACATGTTGCATGTGAGGAGGAAATTGAAAGAAAATAATAGAAAATGAAGAAAATAGAGGCCTCATTAATAAAAAGGCTTCCGAGGATTAGTTGGTAACCTTTTGTTGGTTCAAGTTTGGAGCTCTCTCATTATTCTCTCTCTTTCTCACTCTTGGTCACTTAGAGTTTTCTTGGAAGCACTCTAGATTTGGATCAAGGAAGGAAAATCAAGCAAAGGGAAACAAAGGAAAGTAAAGGTCAAGGAAGAAGAGCAAGATCAGGCAACTTCACGAGGAATACTTACAAGTAACATTTTTCATGTGCGATTTTGTTGACACTAATCCTTGTGATTGGGTAAATGTATGTAAATAGATAAATAGGAAATATGAACAGTCATTGAGAGATGAACTGAACAATCTCTCCCTCTTGTATATAATGAAGACCTACCTGATGGAATAATACACGAATCATTTTTTCCTTATGGAGTTACTACCTGGCCTGACATGGTATCAGAGCCAGCTCCTTCTTTTTTTAGCTCTTATGTCCGTTGCAACTCCCTAGTCTGCTCTCCATATAGAAGCGCTGCTCCTCCATACAATTAGCTCCCCATATAATTCAGAGCCTGACACTGCCTACGCTCTCTAGCTCTCTGGACTGTCCATAAATGTTTTCTGCCATACCGTTCACAGTTTACACAGCTGTCATGCTGCCACCATAGTGGTTGCTGCTGTAACTCTCCTCCATAAGTCCGATCTGTTGCCAAAGGAATCAAGCCACACTGTGATCATACCTGAGAAACACATAAGCCATTGGAACATCCTGAGATATACGCCCCTGTGTGGAGACAAACCCTATAGACTTGCAGTGAATGTGGCAGTGTTCTAACAATGTTGTTGCATCTCCAAAGATGAAGTCGACGTTGCCTTCGATGTAGCAATCTCTCAGGTAGTGCTTTCCATGGTGTAGATACATAGTGTCCTATTCATTATCAAATCATCACTTTGCAGTCATATTGCTATTGCAGTGTCATGTTCCAAAAAATACTGAAAGAGTTGAAGGGTGTTCTGTTTATCACCGATTCATATAAACGTTGTTTCATGTTTGCTGCTCCAGTATTTTTTAACGCTGGTATATGCTGCGTGAATGATGCTTTCCACATAACGCTGCTCCAGTATTTTTTAATGCTGGTATATGCTGCGTGAATGATGCTTTCCACATAACGCTGGCCTGGAAATGATATTGAACTTGTATCTCAATCTGCTGCCTTGATTAATCAGAAATGTCACGTGAAGAAGAAGGATATTCGAAAGTCTTTGGATGGTATATATGTAAGTGAGAGAGCCACTATTGAAGATTGAAGGCTATGCTCTCCCATCAGACAACAAATTTTCTCCATTGTTTTTAAAGATGCAGAGTAGTGCATTTGTTTAGGGTAGAAAACTGAGCTTTATTTCAGGGTTTTGCTAATCTAAACACATAAAATTCATGTGTTTTTTTGTGTTTGAGATGATATCATTATCGTTGGCATATACTTTAAAGTTTTTTGGTATATACGTTGAAGACTTTTGGACATGTAAAATGTGTACTCTTAACTCTGTTTAACACATGGAATTGTATTGTGCCCCTTATTTTTGGTACGCTGACTGCATGGTATTGGCGTCCATATTGATATATAAGGAAGAGATTTGAAATCTTTTGAGAATGCCCTTTTGAGTACAATTTTATTGTATATTGGCAGAAGTATTTTTCTATCAGCAAAAATATTTTTTTTACAGAATTCATTCAATCATATCCATGGTGAGAATAGTTCTCACTGGCAAGGAGAACTATCCTGAATGGTCCCAGATGATAAAACACACCCTCATTTTCAATGAGTTGTGGAAAGGAGTGTGTTTCGAAGATGGAGACAATGAACCAGTACAGCCTACCTCAGACAAGGAGTTCGTCATTTGGGAAAACAAGAACAACAAAGCTTATGCATTAATCGCGGCATCTGTAAATGAAGAGGTGAGTCACCATTTTTCGTCATATTCAACTGACTTTGAAGCCTTACAAAAGCTGAAAGAACTCTATGACTCACATTCTGCACTTGAAGTTGTTCAACTCATGATTAAACTCTTCACTCTTGAACTGCAAAATAATGATCCTCTTGCTCTTGCATCTAAAGTAAAGTCTATAATGCATGATATCAAATCCACTAAGGTTGAATTGGATATTCCTCTTATCGCTTTTCTCAAGGAACTTTATCCTACTTACTCCAATTATCTTGAGTCATTGCAAGCAAATGGAAATCTCAAAGATATAACCTTTGACTCTCTTATGAAAAAATTTGCTGAAAGAGAGAAAGATTTTGGAAAGAAGACAGCCCCTGAATCTTCTGAAGAGGCTGTGTGCCTTGCTCATAAGGAAAGGCATCCTACTCAAGATTGTACAAGAGGAAGAGGTGGTCAAACAGGAAGAGGAAGATATTTTAGAGGCAGGGGGGGCAGACATTCTCAAGGAGAAAAGGCAGATTTGCACTGCATACGCTACAAAAGAAATGGATCACATGATGCCTCTACATGCAAGCTACCATGGGACAAAATTGAGCAGAAAAGAAACCAACAGAAAGGTAAAATTGATGATACAGACAAAGGTAAAGCACCTGAATCCACTCACTATGTTGTGGCACAATGTAACATTGGAGTAAATGAAGATTTATTTAATGCTTCACTTGCTTCTTGGAAAAATGAGTGGTTGCTTGATTCAAGAGCAACCTGCCACATGACTCATAGAAAATATTTTTTTGAAGATTTCACTGACAATGCTGATGGAGCAGTATACTTTCCAGACTTTCTTCTGCATCATGTTCTATATCTTCCACAACTCAAGAGAAACTTGTTGTCCTTGGTCCACATCTACCAGTAAGGTCACTCCATTCATATGTTTGATGGTAAGCTTGAGGTAAGAAAAGCATCTGACCACTCACTTGTCATGAGGGGAATAGAAGAAGAAAGGATTCTCAAGCTTCAAGGAACCTCCGCTCATGCACAACATTTCTCATACAGTTTGCATCATGAATAAGGTACACTTCCATCAAGTTTATTATGTCATGCTAGATTTGGACATTTGAACTATGACAGTCTCCGCTTGTTGAAGAAAAATGGTGTTAATGGTTTGCCTACAATTCCTAGGAAACTTAAGCAATGTGATGCTTGCATTCTAGGAAAGCATAGCAAACAATGTTTTCATGATTCACATTCAAGAGAGCATAGAAAACTTGAACTCATTCATTCAGATTTATGTGGTCCAATGCTTGTTCCTTCTGCAAATGGAAATAAATATATCATGACATTTATTGATGACTACACCAGAATGTGTTGGGTTTATTTATTGAAGAACAAATCTGATGCTTTTCAAACATTCAAGAATTTTCATAAATGGATTGAAAATGATGCACAATCTCATATTGGGTCTATTCGCATTGATAATGGAAAAGAATACACATCAAATGAATTTGAAAACTATCTTCACTAACATGGGATCAAACATCAAACAACTGTGCCTTATAATCCCCAATAGAATGTTGTAGCTGAAAGAATGAATAGGAAAATCTTAAATATGGTACGATCCATGCTCTTCTTCAAAAATGTAAAGATAATGTTTTCGGCTGATGTTGTTCTATGTGCTGCATATATAAAGAATAGATGTCCATCTAATGCTATAAGAAACAAGACCCCATATGAAATGTGGTATGGATATGTTCCTTCGGTAAAGCATCTTAGGGTCTTTGGTTCCACCTGTTATGCCTTGATACCAAAGGTACATAGAAACAAACTTGGTGCTAGAAGTCGTTAGTGTATCTTTCTGGGGTATTCAAACACCTCCAAAGCATACTGCCTCTATGATGAAGTAAATAAGAATTTTTTGTGTCTGGAGATGTAATTTTTCTTGAATCATCCAAAACTGACAATGTTGTTGAGCGGAAACTTGATCGCTTGGATAGATTCGCAAAAGCAAAATCATTTCAAGAATTTTATAATCAGATTCCACATCTTGAAGGGGGGATTCCTATACTAGATCAACATGTGGAATCTTTTTCTGAAGAACACTCTCCCCCGCATGAAACTCCAACAACAGATGATGCTTTAAGTGTTGTGATTGATAGAATTGGGAGACCCAATCTTGATTCAGTCCCAACTCAATCAACGGAGCGACCCGGACCATATGAAAAAGGCCCCCCAAAGTGGCTAACAAAGACACTTGAAACTGTTCGTCCTGATGAGGTTGGAAAGACAGGAACTAGAAATTCGAACTGGCAAAATGGAGGTGATGTGGATGACTCTAATTCACCTGTTGATATGGATGTTTCTTATGATTGTGAATTGAACTTGTCTACAGATTTTGAACCAACTTACTTCAAAGAATCTTCTTCTCATGATGAATGGAAAGAAGCAATGCAAAAGGAGTATGATGCCCTCATAAAGAACGACACTTGGAAGTTGGTTGATCCTCCATTAGGAACCAAACCGATTGGCTGCAAGTGGGTCTACAAGAACAAGTATAAAGTTGATGGCTCACTTGACAAGAACAAAGCTAGGCTTGTGGCAAAAGGTTTTGCACAGAAGGAAGGGGTCGATTATGAGGAGACTTCTTCCCCCACAACAAAATGGGCTACCATTCGGACACTTTTTGCACTAGCAACTCATAACGGTTGGAAAGTCCACCAAATGGATGTAAAAACTGCTTTCTTAAATGGAGATCTAAAAGAGAATGTTTTTATGTCCCAGCCTGAAGGATTTTCTGTGAAAGGACATGAACATAAAGTATGCAAACTGGTGAATTCCTTGTATGGCCTCAAACAAGCACCGCGAGCCTGGTATGAAAAACTAACTGAACATCTTCTGAAACTCAATTTCAAACATTATGATCTTGATGATGCAACTTTATTTTTCAAGAAAGTTGGAAAAACAGTTGTATATCTTGTGGTATATGTAGATGATATTTTGATGATAGGGAACAATGAAAGCTACATTGCATCCATAAAGAAGGAATTGGGGAAAAGTTTTGAAATGAATGATTTGGGCTATGTTCATTACTATCTTGGCATTGAAGTAACCCAACATCTAAAGTCCATATTTCTTTCTCAAAAAAAATACATTGGATATCTGTTGAACAGGTTTGGCATGACCGAGTGTAATCCTCTTACTACTCCAATGGAACAAAACTTAAAGCTCGCATCTATTGAAGGAAAATAATTTGAAGATGCAACAAAGTATAGAAAGCTTGTAGGAAGTCTCAACTACCTAACTACTACCAGACCAGACATTTCATTTATTGTTGGAATCCTCTCCAGGTTTATGCAAAAGCCTTATGAGGGACATTGGTTTGCTACAAAAAAGTTCTAAGGTACTTGAAGGGAACTCAAGACTTTGGGATCAAGTATACACAGGTGGACGACTTCATCTTGATTGGATACTTTGATTCAAACTTCGATGGAGACAAAGAAACTGGGGTATCTATTTCAGGATATGTTATGAGTCTTGGATCAGGAGCTGTCTCCTGGAGATCACGCAAATAATCAGTTCCAGCAGATTCCACAACAGAAGTAGAATACATGGCAGCAGTTGAAGCAAAAAAAAAAAAAATTGTGTGGCTCAGGAAAATTCTTGAAGATTTGCAGGTAAAACAAGTACAATCAACTCCACTCATGATTGACAATACCTCTGCAATAAAGTTGGCCAAGAACCCAAAGTTCCATGATTGAATGAAGCACATCAATACTAAATATCATCTGATTTGACATCATGTTGAGCCCAAAACAATCCATCTCCATCATTGTTCCACAAATGAGAAAATTGCAAACGTCTTCACCAAAGCTCTTGGAAGAGAAAAGCTTGAACGATTCAGAATGATGCTTGGACTCACCAACATCCCTTCAAATTAAGGGGGGGAATGTTGACACCTAGTCCTTGTGATTGGGTAAATATATGTAAATAGATAAATAAGAAATATGAACAGTCATCGGGAGATGAACTGAACAGTCTCTCCCTCATGTATATAATGAAGACCTAACTGATGGAATAATAAATGAATCATTTTTGCCTTATGGAGTTACTGCCTGGTCTGACAGATTTCCTAGCTGGTTTGGACATGCATGGCTTTGAATGTTGGTGTATGGTTCTCTTTCTATCCGTGGCATGGTTTTGCCAGGTTTTGATAGTGGTTTTCAACCTAGCCTTGCCATTTTACGGATGCCATGGTATGTTGGCATGTTTATCTCAGTTTTTAGCTTTGGTTTGCCGGATGGATTTCAAACTCTGGGGCAAAGGTGGTCTCAAGGTTCATTTCCAAAGGCATTGGAATCCCTTGACCGGTTTTGGCGGGATACATGATAAATCCTAAGGGAGGAGTCTCGGCTAAGGGCCTAGTGATCCTAGTTTGGATTACAGTAAAGTCTGAGAGACTGGTCTCAGTTTAGGGTCCAGTGACTCAAGATTGGATTGTGATAAATCCTGAGAGACAAGGAGATAGAGAATCCCTCAAGGATAGTGATAGATTCTAGATGGAATTCCAAGTTCGGTTCGTTGTGATCGAAGCACCGGTTTTGGTGTGATCACGGATTGGTGAGGATGGAGGTGGTTTAACCTCTGGATTCCCTTGGTTATTCTTGGATTGGTTGATCTATGAGATCCCACATTCATGCTTGGAATATGGCATGGGGCTAACTGGCTGAAAGAGATAATTGGTTCAACCATGTCTACAGTCGAGTGGTACGTGGAAGTCCCGAACCTAGTTGAATTTACCTATGATTAATAAAATATAAGTCCTCTTACTTTTTCACTAGTTTATATGTGGATTTAATGGTTTTCATATCTCTAATATTTATATGGTTTGATGCTAGTTATAAGAATGGTTAAATGATTGGTTCATGTCATGGTTATTTCATGTATTTACTTGTAATTGTTGAATGGATGGATGCAAGACATAATTCATGATATAATAGTTAAATGGAGAAGGAGGTGATCCTTCTGGTTAAGTTTTATAATTTCTTTCAATCATTTATGTTGTGTCTTGTATCCTAGGCATGTAGGTTGAATTGATGCCAAGTGTTTAACATAATGTCTGTCCCGGTTGGGGATGCTCAGGCCTAGTCCTGAGGTTGATTTTGATTTATCAGCATTGTTATCATGTCTTTGATGGATTTTGAAGGTTGTAGCAAGCTCTGGGCAGAGGAAGATACTTTGGACTAGAAAAATGGCTCAATCTTAGGGTTGATGGCATAGGTTTGCTGAGAAAATTCCACAGTCGCTAACAGATAGGCCTATGAGAGTAACTTTTGGTTGTTGGATGCTATCATGCCTATAGCATGAGAGTGACCAGGGGTTAAAAGGATTAAATCATCAATGGGACTCAACGACAGGATGTTTGAGTGGTTGACATGTATCTTGAGGGTGTTGTTGCTAATGTGGATGGGTTTGTTTGATATGTTCCGTCAGCTCCATTTCCTTAAGGTCACCAAGGAAGTTGAATCCTTTATAGTAGCCTCTCATGTCACATGTTTAACCTGACTGGCTGGTTTCTTGGGTGGACCTAGGAGGAGGGGGTGTTACATTTAAGCAGTGTTCTGCTTTATTTTATGTGTCCCAACCAGTCTTTCTCTCCCACTGGTTGTAATTGGAAAATCATTGTCTTTCTCTCCCACAATATTTTCCTAAATAAAGCCAGTTTATGATGGAATTTATCTCCAACCATGGTTCAATTTCCTTTTTATTTTTTCTTGGTGTTTTCTCTCTTCCCTCTGAATTATATTCAGAATGGAAAAAAATTCTTCTTGTCTTGTTTTCCCCCCTTTCTGGGCATAACTGTTTCCCTAACAATAGGTTTAGTTCCACCTAACTACTCTTAACACATTCTTAGGAGTGTTAACAATACACATAAATTTTATTTTATCCACTACAAAAATGTGCATACTTTTATATTAAAAGTATAAATATTTACCACCATTGTCTTTTCCTAAATTCTACTTTTCCAGTCATATTAAAAGAAAGAAAAAGTTATGAGTCATTCAATCAAGGGTGTTACACTTAGCATGATTAAAGTGCCATAGATGAATCTGCAATATTTTTCCACTTGGGAGTCTTTTAGGGATGCTATTAAGAAATAATATTATCCTAAATTCTACTTTTTCACTTGGGACTCTTTTAGGGATGCTACTATGAAATAACGTTATCCTATTGGAATCTACAAATATCAATACATGAGATGGACCACAATAAAACATTAAAGGGACCAAGTAGTGTTATAATTCACAAATATCTTTCATACCTAGTGTACCAAGCTAGGTATTAAAGAATATGAGTGACATATGGTGCTAAAGTACCATGGATGCAAGGAAAAATTTAAGGATGGAAGTTTATCTTAAAGTTTAGAAACCTTCACAAATTTTACTAGTCACTAATATGTAAATTGTAAAATGTTTGGCAATATTTTTGTAAAAATATTTCTATTTCTAATGATTTTATATTAGTCTATATAAAATTTTAGTTATTTCTAAGGTAAATTAATTTTATACTATAAAATGTGGGCAAATCATTTTTAGAAAAATGGAAATTGGCAAATCTTTTTTTATTTTTAAAAACATGGAACATTAACCCACCTGTGAATATTAGCCCTTAAAATTTTCCCTACATGGATGTCTACATAGATACATCTACAAATAAATGGAGTTCTTGGACATCTCCTCACTTGGCGCAACACACTGATATGTCTTCAAAATCAAGAAAAAATTTAAACAAAAGTAGGGCAAGGGCATCCCTTAATCATAGAACAAAGGATTGAGCTAGGGTGGACAACCTCAGGATAACCCATCTAAGTTGTAAAACAAGAATGGTAATGGGAATATGAAGAAATACATGGGAAATTTCCATGAGTTCCACAAGAGCCCCTCTCATAACACTAATGAATGACACATAAGGTAATCGTTGGTAGCCGAGCTAAAAGCCTCAAAGTGAGATGTAGGGTTTGACTGTTAACTAAACCTAGACAAGGGAAAAGAGTTAATTTATGTATAATATAGTTATATTATTATCATTGTCAAGGTCTAACAAAGTGAGCTCAAAGATTCAGAAGAAGGTGAGTACCTCTTTCACTAACAAATGTTGGTGAAGGGTGCACCACTCTATTCCATTATCAATAGTGGGAGTCAAAAGAACCACATCTCAGTAGAGGCTATTAAGAAGATGGATCTTCTAACAACACCACACCCATAGACATACACCATCAGGTGGCTTCACCAAGGGTAAGATCTTCATGACAACCAATAGGGCTACCTTCCTTATAGGATCAAGGATTTCATAGATGAGGTATTGTGATGTTTCTACCCTTGAAATTTGTGATGTTTTTTAAGGCTAACCATACTTTTGGAAGCATCATGTTGTATATTAGTCTAGACCTCATAGTGTTATTATCATTTTGGGAAGAAAAATATACATGATATCATATGCAGTCTTGCCTACTACCACTTCTTTGATCTTTGTTAAGTGATACAAAAAGGTCATCTCCTATGCTGAAAACTTTATCTTATTCCTAATTCACTTTAAAAGAAAGGAGAATATTATGGCCACATCCAAGGTCTCCACACAGGGCTCCTCCATGCATCAAAGGAAACTATATGAAGTCATAGAAGAATACATAAACATATTCTCCTCACCCAATGGGATACCTCTGCACTATGAGGTCAAGCATTCAATCTATATGACCCATGGTGCATCTCTACTCAATGGGCCGATAGACCACCACTCTCTTTTAGAAAATGAGGAAATCAAGTGAGAGATTGAAGAGCTTCTCTAAAATCGACACATTCGACCAAGTTACTCACCCTGTGGAAGCCTAATTATACTTATGTAGAATAAAGATGGAACCTAAAGACTCTTAATTGATTATCAAGCCCTGAACAAAATCACAGTGAAGAACCAGTTCCTAATTCCCCATATTGATGACCTTCTTCACCGACTTAAGGGGTCCAAGTACTTTAGTAAGATTGATTTGAATTTTGGCTACCACCAAGTCCCAATATAAGCAATTGATGTGTAGAAGAATGCTTTCAAGTCCAAGGAGCATCTTTTTCAATGGTTGGTCATGCCCTTTGGTTTGACAAATTTCCCAACAACTTTCATGAGGCTGATGGATGACATCTTGCAACATTTCACCAACTCTTTCATGGTTGAATATTTGGATGATATCCTCATCTTTAGCAAGAGTTAAAAATAATATTCGTGGCATATTCAACAAGTCCTTCACACTTTGTAGTAGCACAAGTTATGTACTAACTTGCAAAAATGCTCTTCGGCATGGAAAAGGTCCAATACGTAGGCTACATTATTGATGAGCGAGGTGTGCATGTGGGTCCGACCAAAATCCAAGTCATTTGATATTGGTTGACCTCGACAAATCTAACATAATTTCATGGCTTCTTGGGCCTTGCTAACTTCTACTAAATATTTGTGTTGAGGTTCTCTTGTATTACTTGGCCCTTAAGTCAAGTGACCGAGGGAAAAGAAAAATATATTTTTTCTTGGTTTAAGTAAAAAAAAGGAATTCAATGAATTGAAATAATGCCTTTGATTTGCACTTTTCTTCAACCTCCAAACCTACACCAACAATTTGAAATTGAGACAAATTCCTCTGACAATTCAATTGGTGCAATCATCATTCAACAAGGACATTCAGTGACCTATCATAATGAGACACTCTCTGATGCTATCCAAAGATATCCCACCTATGATAAGGAGATGTATTCCATTGTGTAAGCCTACCAAAAATGGAAACATTATATTCTTGGTAAGGAGATGAACATCCACGCAGATCACAAAACTCTTCAAATTCCATAGACATAAGGGAAGTTACAGAGTTACTGCCATAAAAAAGGTCCAAATACCCACAACAATTCCATTTTAACATAAAATAGAAGAATTGTAGCACCAGTCATGTCACATGATATCAAAATTGCCCCTTAGTTGTGACATTGACCACAATTCCTAAGTTTTGTGGGAACAAGGCCTTTGGATGACCACAACTATATAATAGTGACTTTAAATTCACTACCATGTACTAGATTTTGATGAAAGGAAAACAAGTTGTATACATCCATCTCTAGGATGCACTGTTGTGCTCTCTGGGACACCTTTGCATTTCTTTAAGCGAGTGTTCCAAGTTGATATGGGAGACACATTATCATTAGGTAGGAGGGTGGGAACAAGGCCTTTGGATGACCACAACTATATAATAGTGACTTTAAATTCACTACCATGTACTAGATTTTGATGAAAGGAAAACAAGTTGTATACATCCATCTCTAGGATGCACTGTTGTGCTCTCTGGGACACCTTTGCATTTCTTTAAGCGAGTGTTCCAAGTTGATATGGGAGACACATTATCATTAGGTAGGAGGGTGCTTTGGTGTGAAGAAAAAAGTTAGATTACTATAGGAGTTTTTTTATCTAAAACTTCGATAGGTTGTTGCAAGTATATTAGGTCTTACATCTTCTATGCCATCACCAAACCAATTGTTAAGAATCAAGGCTTGTACACAACCTTGGGAATCCAAATGAATGGACTATATGTCTAGTCTTCCTTCTACCAAGTAATGACTACGTGTTTGTGGTCATTTATAGATTTTCTAAGATGGTCATTTTGAATACCTACAAGAAGAATATCACATTAGAAGCCAACAATAAACTCTTCTACCAATGGGTGTGGGTACATTTTGGGATCTCATAGACCATCATATCAGATCAGGATAACAGATTCCTAAGCACATTTTGGTCATTGTTGGACACCAATATCACCAAATCAACTTCCTTCCACCCCGAGACTGATGACTAGATAGAGTTCATCAATATGACGATCATGCAAATTTTGTGCATGTACAACTCCAACCATCCACAAAAATGGGATGGGAGTCTTCTCTATGTTCAACACAACTACAACAGATCTTTCCAT
The DNA here is from genome assembly GCA_031772625.1 of Pinus tabuliformis. Taxonomy (NCBI): domain Eukaryota; kingdom Viridiplantae; phylum Streptophyta; class Pinopsida; order Pinales; family Pinaceae; genus Pinus; species Pinus tabuliformis. Next base: position 712,005,096 of record CM062809.1, read on the forward strand.
ATCTCAACTAGCCATAACCCCTTTCAATTGTTCCTAGAATTTCAACCATTGGGTCCCATTGATGTCACAATGCCCCTTCCAAGTACAAGGAGACAATCTACACATGTTGAATATGAAGATGACAAAGCTACCAAGTTAATTAAATGAATTTAGCACATCTTCTAGTAGGTCCATGATATATTGCAAAAATCCAATGCTAAGTTGAAACAATGCCATGATAATCACTGAGTACCACACAAGTTTAAAGTGGGAGATAAGGTTTGGTTGCACTTGCAAAAGGAACACCTGCGGCAGGGACCCATTGGAAATTTCAACCACTCTAGTATGGACCTTACGCCATTTCCAACGCTATTGGTGACAATTCTTTTGAGTTAAGCATTCCCCCCTTCCTTGGGTTGCACCCATTTTTCAATGTGAACTACTTTCTAACATAATTTCCACCATTGTTGGACACATCGGATATCTTAGAGAAAATCACATAGACAAATCTCAACCCAGATAGCATTGAACATGCCATAATTGATTAAATTATGGACACACAAATTAATAACACACATCAATAGAGGTTCCATATTTATTTGGTTGTAAAAGAAGGGCAACTCCTACACCAAGGAAAGTGGCGCACTAAGGGCCAAGTTCAGCAGAAGATTCACCATCTCATGAAGACACCCAATGCAATGGATACCATTGCATCATAAGGGGGGAGGACTAATCTAGGTGGATATTGATGACTACCAACCTATACAACTGTCTCACAAAAAAGTTTTTTATTTTGGTAGTTTTTCTACAATTTTTAGGTCCTAAACTTCTAGAGCCATTTTGAAGCCCTAAACAACATTTTTGGGGAAATGGGATGATGCTGGTTGTAGACTACCTTCAAAAGATGAAAAATGTATTTCTTAGACCGACCTTTCCAATAGGCTATTATGTGTGTCAGTCAAAGATCGCAGGTCAAAGTTACAACCTCGAGAATTTGATGTTCCAACTTACCCTATTGGGACCCACAACCATTTCGCGCTTCATCTCCTAAGGTTAGGTTTTTGGATGTTTAAGGTTTCTCATTGATTATTTATGATAAAAAGGTCTACGAGCCTCATTGTAAGACAACTTGATGAATACATGTATCTGTCACATCTCTTCTTCGAGATAAGCTACCATCATTCAAGCTATTTTCTTTTAATTTTGCATGTCTACAATTTCATCATTTTTCATTTATTAATAGAAGTTAAATTTCATTGTATCTCTATGTTTTGGTTATAAATTTGTATATCATTCCCTTGATAAATTTAAAGTAATTGTCATTTTTTTTAAATAATAAAACTATTTTCTTAATTTCTACAGAGACATGCATCTTTCTTATATTCACATGTAACTAAAATAACATTCTCTATAGAAGAAGTCTCTTCCTCATTTAAGGAAAATTTTGGTAGATAAGAATTATTAATGTTCACAGGTACTTCTTCCAAAATATCATGTTCCTCTTGGTCCACGTTCATGAGAACGTAATAAAGTTGTAAAACAATGTTGTTCGCCTAAAACTTCCAAATCGTCCAAGTTTTCATGTAAATCTAGATCACCATATAAATCACTATAATAACATGATTTAAATTTTTTTAATAATTTATTAATCTTATTTATCAAAAAGATAAATAAGTTATTGAAACCAGCCACTAAAAAAATCATATCATTTAAAAGGAATCTATAGAAAATATATAAAACCCTCGTCAAAAAATATTTTAATGATTCATCAGGTGCACATTCACTTAGATGTGCATTTCGTAATAGGGAAGCATAGAACATTTAGTTAGAGATGCAATATCACAAGTCTTGTTATTTTTGTTTTAGTTTAAAAACTCGGTCATATATTAGAGAGAAGTTCTAATTACTCTCGTTTCGAAATACATATACCTATTACTGAAACTGAACAAGCATAAAATATCGAATTGGGAATAGCTTATCACAAAATTCGAGAGAAATTTGCTCCAGATGGGACCATAGATGGTTATTTTTGGGAGGTAGGTTAATTATGGTCCGAGCTGTTTTTCAAGGGATCCCAGTGTTCTGGATGTACATTTTCCAAATTCCGCATGCTACCATAAATAAGATTGAGTAAATTTTTTATGGTCTGGATCTGGTCCATATAAAAAGATTTCGCTAGCTAGGCTAAATCTCATCTCTAAACTAGTAAATATGGGAGGTTGGGCAATCTGAAACATTAAAAGCTTCAATCAAGCACTCCTAATGACAAGTATATGGTGTATGTTTAGAGATAGAGGTCTTTGGCATTCCATCACGATGGACAAGTACATTCCCTAGGGTGTGTTGGAGGCGTGGATAGTAGCATTAACCCCATCGAAATCCTACATTTTAGTCATCTAGAGAAGCCTAAGGTTTGTGGTGCCATGGTTATGTAACAACCTGTGTTGGGCTGTTGGGGATGAACATAAAATAGAAGTGGGTTTGGATGCCATCAAAGGAATGTTGGGTAGCCACCTTCTATCTAATCCATTAATCAATTTCCTCATACAATGGGGGCTAAACAATCTGGCCAGTATTGGAAGGGGTCAATTGTTGCTTCATTCCTCAATTTTGCTACCACATGCAAGCGAAATTTGGATTCCGGTGTTCATGGATGCTGAATTGGAAGCATACAGAGATAATCTTTTTCAATCTGGTATTTCTCTGTCCATACGGCCAGACATACTCAAATGGGGAGGAAAAATATTTGATGGCTGCATTGTAGCAGTAGAAGCATATGAACACATTATTTCGTGTTCACTATCCCTTCTCTTTGCTGATCAAACTGATCCTATGTGGAGATGGGGGGTCCCACTTAAGATTGTATGTTTCACATGGTTAACCCTTCATAATTGTATTCTCACTTCGGACTCCCTTTTGAAGAAGGGTTTTATTGGCCCTGATATATGTACACTTTGTAAGTTTGCGACAGAGGATTGGTTACATCTATTCTTCCTCTACCCTTTTTCCCAGGACATTTGGAACAGGCGATTTCACTCCTAGGATTACAGATAGATGTGGACTATTCTTCTGTGGCAGTTTGCATTATCTCTTGGGAATGACAAAATCAGGGTTATAGAGTGTTTCATCTCTATGTTTTTTTGGAGTATTTGTCGTGCTTGAAATGTAAACATCTTTGTAGTCTCCTTCCCATACGCTTTTCATATTTCCATCCATACCGTGTCATATTTCATGGAGGTGGGGCCATAGTTCCCTAAGGTTTCTTCCCACTCTGCTATTTTTGTTGATCTCGCTAACATATTTCCTATTTGTTTCTTCGATGGGACCTCTGCTAATGCGCGATGCAGGTGTCGAGTCACTCTCCATATTGACTCTCATCTATCCTTTCACTTTAGATGGTTAGGGGTATAGGAAACAACTGCAGGGATGAGATGTTGGCATTGTGAGGAGCTTTTCAGGTGGTGCTCTAGCTCAACATTGACAATATTTTGTTTGTTGGGGGCTCCCATTCTACAATATGTTGGATACAAGACTGCTTTGTTTTACAGGTCCCAGTGCTCTTCAACAGGATGCAGCATATCTTAGATCTCAAGGCACTCTTCTCATGTTGGGGATTTTTCTGAGAAAATCCCAAAAACAAACAAAATAAACTCCACAGAGACAATGCTCTGTTTCCTCTCCTCAGGATCTTTTGTGCACAGGGAAGCTTTTTAAAAAAATGACTGAAGAACAGAGTATTACATAGCCATAAAAATCCTTGTATTCATTAAAATATAAAATTCCTGAAACAACATTCATCCTCTTTTACTGAGAGGGATTCACCAAATTACTTTCACCCATCAAAAACAAAACTCTGTCTCCACCTGAGAATTTACTGTGCCGGGTTTACTGCTGTAAGACTCCCATTTACATTACTGCTGTAAAACCCCTTTTACAATTACTGGTGTAAAACTGTTTTTACACACAGCTGTAAAACAAAAAAAAATTACATATACTTCCTCAGAAATATTATGTGCTCCACTTCATTTGAACAAAAAAAAACTTACATTTCAACCTGGTTGTTTTTACGTTGCACTGCTGTGCATTCACATTCACACTGTTGTGTGAAAAACCTATATTCCATTTGAAAGCTGCTCCCTGTTCTCTTCACTCGCACTGCTATGCATTCATTTCCTCCTTGCAAAATCAACAAAGGTCAACACATAAAAACATTCACAAAAACATATGCGCTCCTCTGTTTTCTTTATCTTCATGCACTGCTGTGCATTTCCTTTGGTCTTTCGCTACCGCGAGCTTCACCACCATTCAACATTTTATTTTATTAACCCCCACACACTCTTGCACTGTTGTGCGTTTTATATATCGTGCTCACACAATGGTCAACGCACATTAACAAAGCATATTTAAACCTTTATGCAAAAACATAAAAACATTACAACGCACGAGCCCTTTTCATTTTGCTCGTTATATATGTAAAAACATTTTTACAAAACATATACAAAATCATTTTTAAATATATGTTGACTTGCCCATACCTCCGTGTAATTGAAATTTAATGTTCTGCCAAAACTTACAAACCAGGTTTAATTTCCATTTAATTCCCTTTGTAGACAGGGCCGGCAGTCAAACTCAAACGTTTGATTTACTCCACGCTATGTAATTAATGCAAGCTTGTACGCAGGTAGGAGCGATGGACGACAGATATCAATCACGCAAATCGGACGGCGGTGGAGGATTTCGGAAGGCCTCATTATGCTGAACATTAGCACCCGAAAAGTCAGAATTGCTTACGTATGTTGAGAGCCACGTGTCTGCACTATATTGTATCGGGCTCTTGTGTACGGAAACTACCTTATGCTCAAAGGCGGTCCGATATGCCCTGGTGGTTTTGCTAAGCGGTTTCGGGGTTGTGCGCTGGCCAACTCTCGGCGTCCGCAACCTGCAGTTGGAATTAATATTCCAACACTCCCCTTTAATTTCAACTGCTGGGCATTCTGTCATACCCAAACACTTCCTCACATAGAGGGATTCACCAACACTGCTGTTACAAAAATATCTTCCTCACATAGAGGGATTCACCAACACTGCTTCTGATGCAGTTCCACAACCAATCAAAATAGTCTTCCTCTTAACAGAGGGATTCACCTGAGACTGTGCTGAAGAGCACCTTCCTCTTGACAAAGGGATTCACCAGTGTATGCTAAAAAGCATCTTCCTCTTGACAAAGGGATTTACCACACTATGCTGAAAAGCATCTTCCTCTTGACTGAGGGATTCACCATGACACTGTGCTGAAAAGAACCTTCCTCTTTAACAGAGGGATTACAACCAGACACTGCTTTAGATGCAGTTCTAAAACAAAACATTCATTGCAATGTTGTGCATACCCATTACATTGTTCTTTTATGCTGCTGCATATTCTCTGTTGCGTGGGTTACAATGAACTGTTGTCCATACCCATAACCATAGACTCTGTCTCCCCTGGGTTTTTACTTGCTACTGTGATGCCTCTACAATTTGCACTGCTGTGCGTATTTCATTTCATCACACTGTTGTGCCCATACACTAACTCTTTACTCTGCATTACATTTCACTTGCGCTACTGCGCATTCCCTTCCTGTTGTTTTCATAATGAACAACAACCAAAACTTCACGCTGCTGCCTGCTCCCCTTCATTGATTACAATCGTACTTCTGCTGTGTCTCACTTGCATTTCAGATGCAAACAACACACTCACTGCACTTACATTTGCTGCTGTAAAGAAAAATTTCTTTTACATGTGCTGCTGCCCATTACATTTCGTTTTCGTTTTTTTTAACAAAAAAAATCTTCATGCTGCTGCATTTTTCATATTCACACTGCTGTGTGAAAAATTTCATTGCATTCTCAAACACTGGGCATTTACGCTCTGCTGCGTTTTGCCCTCCTCTCATTTTCCTCTCACTGCTTTGCATTTTCATTGCCAATACAAAACATTTCCATCTACTGTGTATTACACTCACTCTGCTGTGAGTATATTCTCTCATATTACATAAAAGGAAAACTACATTCCATTGCTATGCATTTCAATGCATGTGCTCCACAAAAAAAAATTCTATGCTGCTGTGCATTCTAATCCATGTGCTCCACACACAAAAGTTTCCACGCTGCCCCTGTTCTATGTTCTGCCTTCGCACTGCTATGCGGGTCTCCTTGCTTTGCATTTTTCTTATCGCGCTGCTGCACTTCACATTTCAACGCTGCCCATTTTTCCTTTTCCGCACTTCTGTGCATATTGCATTGCATATGTAAAAAAAAATTACATTTTTCAACACTGCTGCATATTACATTTCAGAGGGATTAACAACAAAAAAAAATTCATTTGCGCTCTGCTTCGCTGCAATACATCCTCCATGCAATCTCCATGCCCTGCAGTTTTTTTTCTCTGCTTTTATGGCAGATTTAATTCCAGATTTTTCTCTGCTTTTATGGCAGATTTAATTCCATATCTCTCCCCAATAAGAAGATCTTCATAAAAAAAATCACTGTTAATATATTTCAGCAATAATGTTCAAGAATTACAGGCTCCCCTTTAATGTATGTCTTGTTTTCTTTTAGCAAAGTTTTCTCAAAAGAAACTTAGATCAACTAGGGAGCTCAAGGGGCTTTCAGGCTGTATTTCCTTCCTTCTCCATACTTGTGTAACTTTCTTCTTTTGTGTGGGTCTAGCTTGCATAGGAGCCCATCTTAAGTTACAGTCACGTGCCATATGCCCAATGTTATGACACTTGAAACATTCAACATTGTTCATGAATAAGAATTCATGATTTCTTCTTGTAAAATTATTTCTTGGAGGTTGTCTGACACCATAACATCTATCTCTATGAAATGCTCTACAGTCTTTTGCCATATGACCAAAGTTTGAACAAGAGTAACAATAACCATAAAATGAACTTTGGTACCTGAGAGATGGAGGTTTCCTTGATGTACTTCTGAAACCTTGCTGCCTTGAGATTCTTTGATGATAACCATTGCATCTTGCCTCTTTGACATCAGCTACATTTCTTTTTAGAGTTGGTTTTCTACTTGAAGTAGGATTTCTTCTATTGTACCTATGATCTTTCTCCTTGCCTTTGCTGGAACTAGGAGCATCACCATTTCTTTCTGGCTTCTTCACATCTCCTTTTCTTAAAGCATCTTCATTCTTGTTTGAGGGTTCACCTACATACCCGAGTCCTTATTTATCAGATGGGGATCTGTGATAGCTGAGCATGTCATCCAAGGCTTGAGAGCTCTTCATGATTTTGTTCATCCCTTCAACCTTTTTCCTGAGGAGGACAATTTCTTCTTCTAATTTTTCATACTCATTATTCTTCTTTGCAAGTTGTTCCTCAGTTTCTTCCTTGCTACGAGTAGCTTCAGGTGCTGCTATTTTAAGAGAGATGATATCTGTCTTCATTTTGGAGATTTCTGCTTGACTGCTCTCCATTTTCTTTTCAGCTCCTTGTGCCTACTTCCTGGCTTCTTGTAGTTCAGACTTAAGGGAGGAGACCTCTACCTTGTACTGTCCAATATCTTCTACAAGCTTGTTCACTCTCTTGTGCCTTTGTTAAAGCTGACTTGACAATATATCTTCCTGCTTATTTGCTTTATTCAACTGATTTGTCATTGATATGACTTCTTCATGATGCTTCCTCTTGCTTTCATCAAGTTCCTTCTTAAGCTTGATGAGCTCTTCATCCCTTTCTTTTACTTGAAGTTTGATGAGGTCAACCTTCTCACATTCAGCTTCTATGATGGGTTCAAAATTTTCTTCTTCACTGATGGTCATGGTCAGTGCTCCCTTTGCATGAAGGTCATGAAGTCTGTCCCATATCTCCTTTGCTGATGAATATTTTCCTAGATTCTTCTTCACAGAATCAGGAAGCCCATCCAAGATAGTCTTTGCTACCTTTGCATTGTACTCCTTGGATTCTTTATCCTTCTTGCTATCATCAATCACTGATTCCCAGATTTCAATCCCTTGAGACTGTAAGACAGCCCTCATTTTTATTTCCCACATATCAAAATTTCCATTAAACTTTGAAGCCTCAAATAGAATGCTTTCAAATAGATTGTTTTCTATTTTAATAGAAGCGGGAGACACAACCTTAGGAGGATTGGAGGCTTTCTTCTTTGACCTTGCCATTCTTAACTATTTTTAAAATACCTGACTGTGTTTTTTAAATGACTCACTGTTTCTTCAACAGCAACACAGAAAATTAATCTGAGAAATACCTGGATTTTTTTGCTGAGTCTTCACACTGCTGGAGAAGCTTTCTCTGCTGCACCAAGAATCTTTCCTTCAGCTTCTTTAACACCTTCAAAGAGCCTAAGCCTGCTTTGATACCACTGTTGGGGATTTTTCTAAGAAAATCCCAAAAACAAACAAAATAAACTGCACAGAGACAATGCTCTGTTTCCTCTCCTCAGGATCTTTTGTGCACAGGGAAGCTTTTTAAAAAAATGACTGAAGAACAGAGTATTACATAGCCATAAAAATCCTTGTATTCATTAAAATATAAAATGCCTGAAACAACATTCATCCTCTTTTACTGAGAGGGATTCACCAAAATTACTTTCACCCATCAAAAACAAAACTTTGCCTCCACCTGAGAATTTACTGTGCTGGGTTTATTGCTGTAAGACTCCCATTTACATTATTGCTGTAAAACCCCTTTTACAATTACTGGTGTAAAACTGTTTTTACACACAGCTGTAAAACAAAAAAAAATTACATATACTTCCTCAGAAATATTATGTGCTCCACTTCGTTTGAACAAAAAAAAACTTACATTTCAACCTGGTTGTTTTTACGTTGCACTGCTGTGCATTCACATTCACACTGCTGTGTGAAAAAACTATATTCCATTTGCAAGCTGCTCCCTGTTCTCTTCACTCGCACTGTTGTGCATTCATTTCCTCCTTGCAAAATCAACAAAGGTCAACACATAAAAACATTCACAAAAACATATGCGCTCCTCTGTTTTCTTTATCTTCATGCACTGTTGTGCATTTCCTTTGGTCTTTCGCTGCCGCGAGCTTCACCACCATTCAACATTTTATTTCATTAACCCCCACACACTCTTGCACTGCTATGCGTTTTATATATCGTGCTCACACAATGGTCAACGCACATTAACAAAACATATTACAACCTTTATGCAAAAACATAAAAACATTACAACGCACGAGCCCTTTTCATTTTGCTCGTTATATATGTAAAAACATTTTTACAAAACATATACAAAATCATTTTTAAATATATGTTGACTTGCCCATACCTCCGTGTAATTGAAATTTAATGTTTTGCCAAAACTTACGAACCAGGTTTAATTTCCATTTAATTCCCTTTGCAGACAGGGCCAGCAGTCAAACTCAAACATTTGATTTACTCCACGCTATGTAATTAATGCAAGCTTGTACGCAGGTAGGAGCGATGGACGGCGGATATCAATCAGGCAGATCGGACGGCGGTGGAGGATTTCAGAAGGCCTCATTATGCTGAACATTAGCACCCGATAAGTCAGACTTGCTTACCTACGCTGAGAGCCACACGTCTGCACTATATTGTATCGGGCTATTGTGTACGGAAACTATCTTGTGCTCAAAGGCGGTCCGATATGCCCTGGTGGTTTTGCTGAGCGGTTTCAGGGTTGCGTGCTGGCCAACTCTCGGCGTCCGCAACCTGCAGTTGGAATTAATATTCCAACATCTCAGAGGTTTCCTTTCAACATATGTACAGAGAGCAGAATGTTGATGCTAAAACCCTCTCCAAGCGTGCTCGCTCACTTTTGTTTGGCTATATGTTTGTTGAACAGATCGTGGACGAATCTATTTGTAATGAGGACTCTTTTGCTTTTGTCTGATTCACTTTGTCTTTCTATTTATGGCCTTCATTACCTTTCACGGGGCAGTTCCATGTTTTCTGTCTTAGTTTTGATTCTCTTTCTATATTTCTTACAGTTTCACTCGATGGCATGTTTGTTGAGCATAATACTGTTTCTTTATGAAGTGTTGGAGAACATTAATGTTCTGTTTTTTGTCGAATGTGAATCAAGGATCTTTTTGATTGACCTGTCATAAGATGGATGTCTGCAATATTTGCCAAAGTCTAAAGTTTACTGGAACCATGAATATGTAAAACATTTCATCTATATATGAAAAAATGTTTAGGTTTTTACTTTTTGAAAAAAAGTCTCTTAAATCAGAAAAAATATGGAAAAATATTTCGTTCACTGGATATAAAAAATGAATAGTATGTAAGGAACTTGACCTCGCTACTCTCCGTTCAGTGAGTATATACACAATGGCGAAATTTTTCTTACTACTCGAAATTATCTAATGCTACTGTTATCGCACCCTGCTCCTTTGGGGTCACGTAATTCCTGCAATAGCCTATTTCAGCGCTAAAACGACCTGACTTACCGAAATACTGATCCCGCTGAACACATCTAGTGGCTAGATTAGCGACACTAATAATGGATTTCATTTCACAATTTCCACTGAGCCTTTTGTCTATGATTTATGTTATTTTCTCTGGATTTTCTTCCTTTTCCAGGTACGGTCTCACCTATAAAGATGCCTAAGATGCCAGTAATCTTGATTATTAGTCTAAGACGGATTACAAATTACGAAGATACTCTATTATGTTTATGATAGTGAGATTGACGTGAGTATAATTGGAATTTAGGTTTTACAATTAATTTATAAAAGTCCATTCAAATCATTGAGTTTATTTCTATTCATTAAATTTTTTAAATATTTAGAAATCTATAATCAAGATATACGATACAGTATGTTTAGAAATAATTTGAATTTATCATTAATATATAATATTTTTTAGATATGAGTTATATTTCTGAAATATTTAGAAATCTAAATATGAGATATAATATGTTTTTCAGAAATCTATAATCAAGATATACGATACAGTATGTTTAGAAATAATTTGAATTTATCATTAATATATAATATTTTTTAGATATGAGTTATATTTCTGAAATATTTAGAAATCTAAATATGAGATATAATATGTTTTTCTATTAAATATAATACGTTTTAACGGAAAAAGATAAGATTCCTCCCTTATTGGAATTGCAACCAAGATATAATATGTTTTGGATGAAAAAATCTAAGATTCCTTACCCATCGAACCAGGTTTCGTTATGCTGCACCTAGTTTTGTATCTACGGCTTGTCTACCACCTATAATTTCCACTAAAACCACTCCAAAACATACACATCACTCTTGTCAGTGAATATTTGAGTGTGAAAATCACTGTGAAAAGCATCGAAACAAAGCTTAAGCCAATTATTGAGAAAATAAAAAAAAAATGTTGGAAAGGTAGAAAGGAGAAACACAAAAGTTAACACACAAAACACACATGAGCTGTGGTTTTTCGATTGATCAATCAAACTTGATTCTTATAATGAACCCACTGAAGGGTATTCAAACTTTTTAGTCTAGTAACCCACCCAAAATAGCTTCACATGCACAGACACTCTAAATTAGATTTTTCCCAAAATATAACTTAACTTGAACTCACTTGACTTGACTCAGTTAACCAACTCTCCTAAATTTAGCCAACTCCGGCATGAGTATTTATAATTTGTAACACTCACTTTTAATTATAACCGTATGGCTCAACATAACTCAAACATGAGTCAACTATGTCTGCTATGTCTATACCTCAACTAAGTTTACAATGACTCAAAAATTTTACAATTTTGCATTTTATTTTTCTCTGCTTCGAGATTCTATATCCTCGAAATTGCTTCATTCTTTGTTGTAGGCTCCATATTTCTTTACTTGTTGCTGCTACAATTTTTCTTTGAATTTTCTTAAATTTGTGCTGAAACACAATCTAATATTGTTTTCTACATCTTCCTATTCAAATATTCGTTCAACCATGGACTACTTCCACAACATTACATCTTCAAATTGTCTTATTCACTCTACTTCTTGCACTTCATATACTTGTCTTTATTTTTTCCATATTTCTTGATAGCAGAATCTTATCTCTTTTTGACCCCATTGCTGAAAAATGGTTTTAATGCATTCTTCCTTGTTTTTAGAAACTTCCATATCTTTCTTTTCATCATCGCTGCTGCTTCTTTCCTGTACTCTACACATTCAAAATCAAAGTTAAAAACATCTTCATTATGCTCTTCAGTGAGAGCTTCCTGCTTTACCTCTTCCTTGTCTGCCTTCTCTGCTTCTTCACAAACCTCTGTTGCTGCAAACACACTGTCTTCCACTCAGCTTCTTGAAACAAGTGGGATTCTCTCACCAAATTACAACATATGAATAGGAAATTTTTGTTGCATCATGTGCAATAACTCATCACCAGCAAATGGTTCTTCATCAAATTTAGCATCAACATAATTTCCATCCACTCTATTGTGGGATATCCAAGTATGCATGTGCCATTATCAATTTCAACTTCACCAAATTCATCAGTTGTGACTCGATTCACCATTTCACATCTCAATTTGCAGTGATCATCCACATGCGTTTCGTCATAGTGGGATTCACCATCATTTGAACCATCCACATTAGAGTGGAGTCCTTTAGCATTTATATGATCTTGCTCTGCTTCACACATAGAGGCTTCAACTTCTCTCTTTGCAATCTTCGTTGCATCTTCATCATCCATATATATGCTTACATGATGAGTTTCAATTTTATAGTATTCACGACCGTCATCCACTTTTGAGTGGGATTCTGTGGTGTCCTCTCACAGTCCTACTTATCTACTCTCAAATATGTGGCTGACTCAACAAATTGTAACACGTCTTATTGTTGCATGTCACTCCCTCTTGCACCAAGTTCTTCTTCCAATATGTTCCATGCTTCCATGGAAATTGTAGTTTTTGCTACATTTCACATAATGGTTTCATCATTTGCTGGTTGAATGAAACTCAAAGCTAGGGAATCAATAAATATAGGAGGTGGTAGAAGATCCACACTACACCAATCAACCTCAATTTATTCTTTTTCTTCCGCTAGACTTCTCAGTTCCTCGCTTGCAGCATGAACCTCTCTAAACACGACAACAATCTTTGTCTCTTTTTTTTTATCACTTTTCTTAGTATTCTTTAGTCGTGCTTTGTGACCCATGACTGTTGTCTTTCCTCTGTCTTATAGTTTCTTTCCTGATTGCAAGAGGTTATCTTCCATATCACCCATGAAAAAAATATGAGTTTTAATATGCACCCCATAAGACACAATCTTCACCCAAAAACTGTCATGCTTGACAAAACACCAAAAAAAATTATAGACGAAAAAACTTATACAAAATCCTAAACTCTCTTCAAATATACATATATATAAAAGATATATATATATATATATATATATATATATATATATATAAAATTCTCTTTTATAAAGAAAATAAAAAATCGCTTCATAAATTTTTATATAAACTTTTCATATCATGCAAATTTTCCAATAATTTTTTTTTCAAAAAACCTCTAAGTTCCAAAAACTCCTTTTATAAACTTTTTAAGAACTTTTTCCCAAATACCCTTTTAAAAAAACCCTTTAATAAACTCTTTCCACAACTTTATCAAAATACCCTTTTGAAAAAAATTCAATAAACTCTTTCCGCAAGAAAACCTCGCTTCACAATAGACTTTATAAAAAAATCCGTTTTAAAACACCACTGATATATTTTCAAAGGTATCGGATGACCTTTCATATATTCCACCCTCATGTTTATGTGAAATCCTTAAAAATAAAATCGAAATTTTTTGTAACTTTGACTTTGCTAACGCCCAGGGACATGTAGTTACAACGTGTGATAACGCTGTCCACGGTGATTACTAAACGCGTTAGTGTTCTAACGCTCTCTGCGGAGCCAAAAACCTGCGTCTACAGGAGGCCGCTGGATCAAGGCTACGACACTTTATATCGTAGGAAATCGGTGGCTACTGTAGCTTCGCGTCTACAGGAGGCCGCTGGATCAACGCTACGACACGTTATATCGTAGGAAATCGGTGGCTGCTGTAGGTTCTAAATATAGCGGCGGCTTTGCAAGCTGTTGTTCACTTCTTCGACAGCACCGGGCGATGGGTGTTCAGGGAAGCTGCGGTTGCTTTCTCAAAACTGATGGGTTTTCTACACTGACTGCAGACCAAACGAGCTCGGCTACTGAGAAACTTTCAATTCTCTTATAATTCACACAATGGATGGGTTTTATACGCTGTCTTCAGACCAAACGAGCTCGGCTACTGAGAAACTTTCGATTCTTTTATAATTCACACAATGCGGCCTTGAAAACTGCAACTGCATATTTTCTTTTCCTCAAATCTAGATCTGATACCAATTTATTGCAAAGGAAAATAGGAAAAACAAAAAAATTAACACATATTAGTTGTGGTTATTTTATTAACTCTTTTATTGATCAACCAAATTTAATTCTTATCCTGAATAGAGTAAAAGGTCAACTAAACTGAATTTTTCAAAGTGTATTTAAACTTTTTAGTCTAATAACTAGGTTAAAATAACTTCACATAAATATACATTAAATTCAACTTTTCCCAAAATACAACTTAAATTAAACCCACTCTACCGAAATCAATAACTCACTCTCATGAATTTAACCACCTCTATTACAATTTCTAACGCAAAAATATGCTCTCCGCACATAAATACAAATAAACCATCATCTATTAAATCCAATTACTCAGACTGAAGAATGAAAAGAGATATCCTGGATAGAGGTATCCTGCCGTTCTTTTCCCCGCATTGGTAATGTGAGAAACCTCCCCGTCAATTGTCATCCTTAACAGACCGAAATCGCCCAATATTCCATTCAAATTGCTGTCTAAAAGAATGTTGGCAGTCTTGACATCGGTGTATTTATCTTTGGAATGCAACCCATGTGCAAGAATTCCAATCCTTCAAATATGGCATTACAAGTGGATCAAAGGAAAACATGGTCAGCGTTTATATCGGAGAAAGACATACCTTAGCCTACGTCTATAGCTATTTTCAGCCTTATTTTTCCAATTTAGTTCGGAATATTGCGCACTAGGACCTGCAAGAGAAAATAAGAACCAACACAAATTTGTGTTTGTAAAGTTTCCTAATAGGCTTATATAAAAGTAAGTACCATAAAGGTGGTCTTTGAGAGATCGTCCAAACACGTGGTCGTAGATTAGCATAAGTTCTCTGGACTCGTTACAATAACCCAATAATGATACTACGTTCCTATGATTGACTCTAGAAAGAATATTGACCTGCTCAAGGTAAATCCATTGTTAATATATGTATAAAAAATAGACTAATATGGGTAGCAAAATCAATTGATCTTTAGTTCAAATTTAGTGAGATCATTCTGGGTAAATTCATTTTTATATTTAACATAGTATCTGCGACATAGCATCATAATAGATTTTCCATGAACGTTAGTTGAACCCTGAGATTAATCATTATGTCAAAGATATTTTTATTATTTACTATAGTTTTCCCAGTATAAATGAAATTCTCAGTTTCAAAATCTTCCTTTTTATTTGAATTGTAATCGGTATTGATCTATTTTAATTAAAGATCTAAAGATTTAATATGAGTTGATATATAATATGTGCATTGACTAGTTTTTTGTTATTAATATATATTTTAAGTATATGTAAATATTAATTTATATTAAAATGTTTTATTCATAATTTAAATTGGATATTTTATTCTATACAATATTAAAATAATTTTTTTAATTTTTTTTTCTATGATAAAATTTGATATCTCATATTAAAATATTTTTGTAAAGTGTAAGTTTTAATTTTTTTTTAGTTCTAATTGCTTTAAATAAATTTATATTAGGTCACATAAACAACTAATTAAGCATGTATAACATAATTTTATTTTCTCTTTATTAAAGAAATAAAAAGTTACATAGCAGATGAGTCAAAAAATTCAAAACCAAACTATAAATCCATCCTAATAATCATATGCAATAAAAACTATACCGAAATTAAAAACTGGGTCTCTCTGAACATTCGAGAAAACGACCCATTAAAAAAAAATATAGTAGCATATCCATAGTCAAAACTTCGAAAAAAACATGGGTACAACAGTTGTAAAGTGGTAATCCAAAAAACTGTTCTACCCCATAGTAATGGGTTCTGCCCGTTTCGAACAACGGGCAAGTCACTGAGTTGGATCAACTTCCATACTTTTAAAAATCTAGGGTTCATTGGGTTGTTATTTATTATAACAAACATATTTTTATTTAGAAAATAATTTATTTTTATTTTTAAGAAAATTGAGCAAACGCCACTGAAATTATTGTTCTCTATAAACCTGTTACACTAAAAATACTCATTTAGATTTTCATAATTAATTCTTTTGACGTTGAAACCAAAAGTGACAACAAAAATTGAAAAATGAGATATGGATATTTACAACTCCTCCTTGAGGTTTTTGAATTGAGATAGAGAATCTGAGACACTGCCACTTAGGTTGTTATTTTGCAGATGTTTGAAAAGTAAACTTAGTAAATCAGTTGGATTTCTCTTCTTGAAAATGATGATGATAAATCCTTGTTCTGTGAAAATGCACAGGGTTGCGAGTAAAATGCTAGCAAAGAGAAAAAAATGTGTTCACGAGAAACTTACAAACACTCCAACATGGTTAAATTGGAGAATCGGGCAACGGTCTGATCAAATTATTATTTTCAAGTGACCTATTAATTTCCTTTTTGCTTAAGCAAGAGTTGTTCATTCTATATCATTAAGCCAAAAATATTTTACATAGTTTACAACCATCCACCAAGCACTGTGGACTCAGAAAAAAGAGTGCTAACCGCCTAAGGCATGTCCCCCAAACCCAACACATATAACCTATAAAACCTTTGGGATACAAACAGTGTTTGTGTTGAAAGATTAGCCGAACTTTTGAGAATCCTTACATTTACCCGTGCAATCGCTCACCAGATATGCCTCTTTAATCGTGACTGTCCATTCCACTTTCTCAATCCGACGGCGGAGGAGGATATCGCCCCAAGAAGGCGCAGGGTGATTATCTCTCTGCCCCTGCCAAACTGCACGATCAATCCTGATCGTTGATCCACACCGCGAAATCCAACGGATGAGAGAGATATTGCGCGGTTCAAGGGTATCGAACTTTAGTGTGCGACATGGGTGGTTTATGATCATGGCCCCCCACCATGTGTCAGAAGCTATATGGAATCGCTTCCAAATCGCAAAAACCGCTTCCTGCTTGAGAGGGGTGCGATCAACCACAAACCACTCGGTAAGCGGTTTTGCCTCCCGAAAAGGGAAATAAGGGGTAATACGGCTGCTGGAAAAGACCGGATTCCCATCCATCGCCTTCTTGCCACTACTCCTGAACCCGAAACCAAGATTAGTGCTGAATCTTCCCTCTGGGCGGCCACCTACTAAACTGAGAAATCCGTCCAACAAACACCAGGGATTTCTGAAGTTGAAATTACCAGTGCTGCTGAGGCCGACTGGGGCCTGCCTCTCACCAAAGACCTGTCTAACAAAAATTAGTGAAACATACAGAGAACTAATCATTGAGACCTTGCCTCTATAGCTTTGTTTTGATACACTTCTCTATCCTCTTCCGCTTAGTTGTGACAGAGTACTTTTAGATTGCCCTGAGGCAATACTTGCCACCCCATTGAAACTCTGCGTTCATTATAGTTCACACCTTGGTTTGCCAGTATATCCACCAGTTTGTTGGCCTTTCTACGCACATGGTTGAATCTTACCGTGCGTAGTCCCTGAAGGTGACCCTGAATTCTTTGGAATACCCGGATTAACCTCCAGTGTTTTGAGACTTTCTCCGGCCCTGTTCCACAACTAATTCTCTTGACCGAGTTAATGACTAACTCAGAGTCAGCTTCTATAATCACATTTAGGTAGTTATCTTGCTTTAGAAATTCTAAACATTGCTCCAAAGCCATTAATTCCACCATGTTGTTGGTGGCTTTTCCTAAATGACAATGGAAGAGGAAGAGAATGCTTCCATCTTCATCTCGTAGAACCCCTCCAAAACCCATAGTTCTCGGGTTGCCTTTTGAAGCTCCATCTATGTTGTATTTCAAAAAACCTTTCAGGGGAGGATGCCAGAACTCCTTCTCAGTTTCCCTTAGGATTACTTTCCTGTCCAGGCCTTGTGGAATGAGCCCCTGCATGCCCAACTACCTGAGAATTCTCTTTTCAGCCTCTGAGGGAGGATTTTTGGGGAGATTCCTCACTGTGGTGCCGACCGTCTCCTTAAGTTGTTTTAAGATCTGTTCAAACAGGCAAAGAGAGTGATTCTTTTCATTTTTGAAGATTCTCTTGTTCCTTTCTTTCCAGACATTCCATATAATGAAGCTTTGCATAAGAGCCCAAACAGAGTTAAAAACTTCATTATCTGAAAGATTTCTTCTCCAACTGCTTAGGGTGTTAATGATACTCTTTGTCCCTGTCAGTCTTTTGGAAAATGGTGGCAAATGTATCCCATAACCTGAATGTGAAAGTGTAGCTATTGAGAAGATGTTCCATTGTCTTCTCTCGAGTTTCACAGAGTTGGCATCTGGAAGGCCCCAGCACACCCCTCTTTTTGATATTGTCTTAAGTTAAGATTTTCTTGTTATGCACCAGCCACATGAAGAGTTTGATCTTCATCCGACCTTGGTGTCTCCATAGGTTCTGCCAGATCCTATTCGAAACATAGGACTCCAACTCAAGGAGAATACCTTTTGCTTCCTTAATATTAAAGATGTCTTCTTTGTTGTTGCCCCATCTTAGTTGGTCCTACCCCAATTACTAAAATCATCCTTTATTCCAATATTCTCATAAGAGCTAGGTGACCTATTAATTTCAAAACGAAGGGATCAAGGCCATTTTCAATATAATTTCCGAAGACAAATAATGTTCCATTCATCGAAAGGCGAAATATTTTTATCCACTAATATATTTAGCATTGTATCGAGCATATTACCATGCCTATTATTATGCATTTTGCAACTTTTGACTACATAACGGGATTTAATCTAATGGGTTAAAGATGGGATAAGGGACAAAAGCATAAATATTCTTACCCGTTAACTAGGGCAGTCATCTGTACAATATGCTCTAGCACCGGTCCTGAGAGATTCCATCCTAAAAAATGGCTGGTAACGTAGGGTCATGGTAAGCTTTTATAAGTACCATCAGATTTACAATTTCTGGTATAAGTAGTGAAGTATAAAAAATTAAACTTACATTCCCGAGATTCTTACTACCAAAGAGTTATTATCACATCCAATTCCTTTCCACGATATCAAATAACAAGGATCAGAAATACAATATCTTCTATCGAACCTGCTTTTGATGGCTTCAAGAGCTTGAACTGCAATTTAAAAAATTTATGGTTATACATTGAATTATGACGTCAATAATTTCAGCTTGAGAAAGATTAGTCAGGGTGTTAATGATCTTGGGGATAGGTTGTCGGTTGCGTATCAATTATGAAGTAATACTAAGCGTTGACTATAGGACCATGCATGGAGCCAGGAGCCTCAACCAGATGAAATTCAAAGGTCCTTGTTGGATTGTATATAAATTGTAGTTCTAGGGTGGAAAAATTTCTGACCAAAGTAATGATTCCAAACTGTGTTTCACCATTTACACTGACATAAAAGGATCTCGATTCTGACACTTTTAGCTTCTGGATGTCAGCAAATTACAACAACATCAATGGTTTGCTTCCTCGGGATGTTAGTTGATTGCACTAATAGGGGTTGGGCCTGATTTGAAATCACCGATTTTGCATGACAGCAGTTGGATGAAGGTCTTCTATATTGTTTGCTGAAATGGGATCTTGTGAACTTATATATTGTAGATCTGGTGAATTTGGATATACGACTAACGTCCATATCCGGCTGAAGTCGTATTGAGGGTACTGCCTAATTCACTGGACGAGGTTAAAACAATCGTACTACATAAAATTAGCAAATTGCTGAGATATTTGATACATTAAATTTATGTTTTTAAGTGTGAGGTTTGCATTTTGAGAGATTTGATTCCTATGAAGAATTGTTAAATTAGGACTAGAAATTTTTGATATCAGAATTAAAGATTGATTTTTATAAACATGGTGTGTATATTCAAAAGAATATTTATTATTGTTTAATAAAAAATCTAATTAAATTTATTAAGTTATTTGTATTTTATAAATGATGATTTTTATTATATTTATTGTTGAATTTTTTTTATTTACACAGTTGATTTTCAACTTTAAAGAGCGAATTCTAAAAAGTAAATTCCTACCAACTCTATTGCCAGAGTGGTCCTTATTTGCACTTATACCCTGATCTTATAAACAATCATTATATATATATAGTTAAAAGCTAAGTACATTTTTCTCTATTATATGAAGTTAAAATTTTCATCATAAAAAAAAAATGATGTTATTAATGAAATATGACACTAGGGGTAATCAACCATAATTCCCTACACATTATAGGGTATCCCATTAACATCATATACATAAACACGACAAAGCAAAGGTAGTTTATCCTATGAAATTAAAATTTTCATCATAAATAAGAAGATGATGGACCCTACCCATTATAGGGGTATTCCATTAACATCATATCAATAAACACCACAAGCCAAAGGTGGTTTAAAATGCATGAAAACAATACATAAATATAAAGAAAAGGTTCATGTGTTATCTAGGACTATAGAGTCAACTTGTTAATGCTACCTCAATGTCCATCATTGACATCTAGTAATTGAAGATAGAAAGTTGATGTACAATAGCATAACTAACAACTGACTAAGAGTCATTATGTTGACTCGAAGGAATCTTTCAATGTTAAGATAGAAAGTTGATGCATGGTAGCCTAACTAACAAGTGACTAAGAGTCATTATGTCATCTTGAAGAAAACTTTCAATGTTTAGCTAAAACCCTCCTAACAACTAATGTATTCACTAAGTATGTGTATAATGAGTGAAGAGCTCCTAATAACTTGAATGATCTCGCAAAGAAGAAATCATCATTAGTGCACTTGTAAATTCTTTATTGTGTTTTATTCAACAATTGGAATGTCTCCAAACATTCTTCTACTACAAATAATTTATTATTATTGATTATACTCCAACAGTCCCATGGAGTCATTATCCATGATTAAATTGTTGACAATATTTAGATGACTTCTATGTGCCTTGAATTTCAAATGACTAGGTGTGGATTATTTTTATACGTCGTTTTAGTTTTAGGTCAAGTCAAGAGTTTTAGGTCAAGTCAAGTTCATGAGAAGCGGATCAAATACTAAAATATATATAGAATTTTCTCTACAAATCAGCTAGCTCACTGATATCATGTAGAAATTTCACCTGCAGATCAAATAGATATATGCAATGTACTAAAGCATAATACTAGATTTACATCTTCCATAAACTTTGCGGAAGCTTAATTAAACATGAGCAACATCAAGCATGACCAGATATAACCGAGAATGAAAAGTTTTCAACCATAACACAAAAGATATAACCTGGGGAAAGCACCAGCCTAAGTCCCCATCTCTGTATTATCAATCAAGTAGAAATCCTCAACAACATACAAAAGGAATCATCTCAAAAGCTATCATGCTTTCTCTGTACTCTGATGATAAAGATCATGGACTACCTAGGCTTGAATATATAGGCTACACAAGTCCTCAAAGCTCCTATATCCTTTCGCAGTTTTGATTGGGGTCTAATGTCATAACAAGTGTGAATTGGCTACATCATACCTACTGTAACCTCAAGTCCAACTACGCGATCCATAAGGAATAATATTCCTTCTGCATGCAAGGAATATTCACAAGGAATATCCTAGCAACTGTTAGTACACTATCCCTCCATCTGATCTCAACTGGGTCTCTGTCTGAACTGACATGCATGAGTTATCCATGAGTGAATACTCAGTTATCTAAAATACAATAGTTACATGCATGCAAGCATTAACTAACTGAACTCTCATTAATTTAACAACTTGTTAAATTAATCTAACTGGACTTGACTCAGTTAACTAAGCCAACTAATTACAACTCATCCTCATCCTTAAACTGATGGTTAAATCCCTCAATCAAAGGAGAAACTGTTGCATGTCCTCACATAGACTTCAAGTTCATAATTCCTTAACTAATTAACTCAAACTAAATTAATTAATTAATTTACAAACTACTGTTAATATCAAATTCGAATTTTACTTCCTATTTCTAGTCTAGGGACTGACTAAAATAGGAATCCACACTGAACTGCTAAAAATATAACTTCTATTTCTAGCACTTCCATTTTTCATTCCCTGTTGCCCAATCTAGCACTGGTACCGAAACTGCTATTTTTAGCAGTGCTTTTTTTAGCACTTATATTTTTAGCAATTTCTTGTTGCCATTTTCAACACTTTCTCTCAATAAGAAAGGCTTCCTCTCAAACTCGATCCTGTACCTTCGGAATGTTCCACATGCAACACTTCTACCAAGTGTGGTTGCTCCAGCAACTCTCGGAACAAAAAAACTCCCAACTAACCTCTCTGTTGGGCTAGAAACATACTCTGATGCTGAAGCTCTACCTGCTACTGAAAAGTGCTCCCTCTCTGACCTCTGTGCTACTACAACATCTCCATGCATCTCACACGGTTGCACACCTCTCTATGCTACACTACACTAGTGCAACACACTCGTGCCTCTCGCATTGCTGCAACCTGCTAGCTCTGCACTGTAGCTGTGTCTGCCGCTCCATCCGCATCTGTCTCTACCCAATCAGTCAGTTCTGCTACTCCTCATCGGGGCTCCTGTAGCAAACTCGAGTCAAAGAGGTTGGGTACCTCAAGGATCCTGCCCCTCCTCCTTGGGATGATCACTCCACATCACCCCACCTCCTACCTGGAGGTATGGTTGCATGTGATCCCTCTACCCACATGGCTCGAAGTTTACCCCTACTGGAGGTCTCTACATGAGTAGATGTCTCTACTCGATCTCCTCTCAGCTTCCCCTATTGTGGCTACTCCACAACCTCCTGAAGTTGCTGCACCAATCGTGGCTCCTCCACAATTGTCTGATACTTCTTCTGGCGCTGCATGTTGAGAGGTAATATACTCTCCCTCTTAACCACCAAGTCTCCATCAGTTTCCCTACTACTCAAGGCTTTGCATGCATCTTGAACCTCAAGAGCATACAGATTCTTGACCCATGAACCAATTTGCTTCACCTATCGAGTGATGATGTGTCTAAGGAAAACCTTACCCTTACTGAAGACTACATCATAGCCTTTGTCTTCCAGCATCGCGATCGACACCATGTTTCTCTTCAGTCCTGGTACATACTTGACATCGGTCAAGGTAAGGCGAGCTCCACGCTCCCTCTGAAAAATAACCGTGCCTACACTTGAGACACTATAATTTTCATCATTGCCCATCGCTATGAGTATCTAGAGATCTTTCTCCTCCAAAGTACAGAACAAATTCTTGTCGTTGGTCATGTGGAAAGAAGCTCCACTGTCAAGAAACCAACCACTTCCCACCATGGATGAAACCATGCATGCGAAGAGTGTGAAATATAACTCGAACTTTGAAGCAAGTGCCTCACCTTCACGTCCTTCCCCGGATCCCTTCTTGGATTTACTCAATGGACAATTTGTAACAAAATGGCCCACCTCATGACAATGAAAGCATCGCACTTTTGATTTGTCAAACTTCTTCCCACCATGGGAAGAACTAGACTCAGAAAGAGAAACCTTATCCTTTCCCTTCTTCGCCTTACTTGCTAAGGCACAATTTTCTTCATTGTACATGGATGAAGAACCATCTCTGGTGCTTCTTCTTATCTCCTCTTGCATCAAATCTGACCAAACTCATTCCCAATCTAGCAGTTTCTCTCTTCCATTAACCGAGTCATGGTAGCTATGCCATCTCTTAGGAAGACCAAGGAGTGCAAGACTCACCATGTCATCATCAGCTGTCACAATCCCTACACTTCCCAGCTCATCTTTGCATGAGGTGAGCTTGTTCAGATACATAGAGATCGTGTCATCATTTTCACACTTGATCTTTCAAAGTTTTTCCTTCAGTGCCAGCTTCCTCTGATCACTGCTATTCTGATAAATATCTTTCAATGTTTTCCACATCGAAAATGAAGTCTCCTTCCCATGGAGGCTCGAGACAATGTGATCTCGAACTCCCTCCAGAAGGATTCTCCTTGTTCTAGCCACACACTTCTTCCATTCTGCCAGTTGAGTAGCATCAATCGGCTTCGGGACTTCTTGATCAATGAAGTCCTTAAGGCCATTATCTTCTAATATTGCCTCCATGTGATCCTTCCAGGCTATATAATTCAAATTGCCATCAAGGGCATATTTGAGTCTCAAACCATAGAATGCCATCGGTGAAATAGATGTGATAAGAACTCAATTCAATATTCAGAAACCACAAACTTCAACATCTTCCTTCTTGTATATTGTTCTTCCTTGATCACCTGTGCTCCGATACCATGTAGAATTGTCTCTACAAATCAGCTAGCTCACTGATATCATGTAGAAATTTCACCTGCAGATCAAACTAATATATGCAATGTAGTAAAGCATAATACTAGATCTACATCTACCATAAACTTTGTGGAAGCTTAATTGAACATGAGCAACATCAAGCATGAACAAATATAACTGATAATGAGAAGTAATCAACCATAACACAGAAGATATAACCTAGGGAAAGCACCAACCTAAAACCCCATCTTTGTATTATTAATCAAGTGGAAATCCTCAACAACATACAAAAAGAATTAGCTCGAAAGCTATCCTGCTCTCTCTGTACTCTGATGATAAAGCTCATGGACTACCTAAGCCTAAATATATAGGCTACACAAGTCTTCCGAGCTCCTATTTCCTTGCACAGTTTTGATTGGGGTCCCATGTCATAACAAGTGTGAATTGGCCACATAATACCTATTGTAACCTCAAGTCCAACTACACAATCCATAAGGAATAATATTCCTTCTGCATGTAAGGAATATTCACAAGGAATATCCTAGCAACTGATAGTACATTGTCCCTCCATCTGATCTCAACTGGGTCTCTGTCTCAACTGACATGGATGAATTATCCATGAGTGAATACTCAATTATCTGAAATACAGTAGTTACATGCATGCAAGCATTAACTAACTGAACTCTCATTAATTTAACAACTTGTTAAATTAATCTAACTAGACTTGACTTAGTTAACTGAGCCAACTAATTACAACTCATAATTACAACTCATCCTCATCCTTTAATTGATGGTTAAATCCCTTAATCAAAGGAGAAACTGTTGCATGTCCTCACATAGACTTCAAGTTCATAATTCCTTAACTAATTAACTCAAACTGAATCAATTAATTAATTTACAAACTGCTGTTAATATCAAACTCAAATTTTACTTCCTATTTCTAGTCCAGAGATTGACTAAAATAGGAATCCATACTGAACTGCTAAAAATAGAACTTCTATTTTTCATTCCCTGTTGCCAAATCTAGCACTAGTACCCACACTGCTATTTTTAGCAATTTCTTGTTGCCATTTTCAACATATTAATCATGTAAAACTGTATTTATAAGTACAAAGAGATAAAAAATAAATCTGGAAAAAGATTGAAAATTGTATCTTAATTTTTTTGAACATTTATAAATTTGGGGTTGACCTAAGTAAGTTAGAGAGAATTGTGAAAATAAATGTGATTTGGTGGTATATTATTAATATATTTTTCTAAAAATAACACAATTGTATATAATTAATTTCTTGGACATTAATTAACTTGTAGTTTCATTTTCGCAATTAACTTTCCTTCTCTTCATGGGACAGTTTGAAAACGATATGTGCTTGTATATGATTTGACATTTTTTCCCAAGTTAAAAGTAACACTATCTTTGTAATTGCTGAGAGTTATCTCATTAGTGTTTTCTTCCCTGCACTAAACATGCATTTTCTCTTGCACATTGTTTTTTCCTCATGAGGAACGATATGGCTTTAAAGCTTTCCTAACTTGGCAACAAGCTTTAGGTGAAAGTCCCTAGGTTGATGCAATGCCATCTTTTCCCTTCAGTAGTAACAACACCTCGTGGTTTTGCTTGTTAAATGGATCAATTTTGTGTAGTGGTTAGTTTAATTGTATGATGAAAATTTTGTGTAGCATCAAATTTCATTGTTGTGTGTTCTCTTGCAAAATGTAAGGTTACTAAATTCATGTTAATCATTTTTTCTGCAAATATGTATATTTTCCCACTCCAAAACAAATTGTGTTTTTCCTTTTCTTACTAACATATAATATGTATCTAAATCAAATTACCAACATGCTTTCTGAAATACAATTTTTTTTAATAGATAATTGTTGGAACTGTAAGGAAGGGAATAGTTAGAAACATAGGGAAGCTCATGAAGGACATTGGGTTCATCACGACAGAAGCAGGGATTGGAAATACAAATATATTTCATGGAAAAACTATATACAAAATGGAGATCATTGTTGGGGAAGTGTCAGTGGTTTTACTGTTTGCTTTTTCCAAATTCAAGATCAAAGGGAAGACGCAGGTACCCAATAATGCCTTTTTGCCTCCATCCCTACTTATTTTAGGTACCCATAATGGAATATTAACTCCAAATCATGTTAGAACAGTGGTGGAAAGTAGTGAGGCTTTCATATTAGTGCCAAAAACCACCCAAATTTTGAGTACATTTTCTTGTGTAGAAAAAAAAGTTAATTTTGTTTCACTGGAAAAATTTATCCACAAACTGCAAAGCGGAGAATGGCTATAGAACCTGTAGCTACAAATATGCTTCTACAACTATATTCCCAAGAGTAAGTTTTGAGAACTATGATTCAGAGGTTAGGGGAATTGGTTTGCGAGCATTTGTAAGTGATAATGAGGAGAAAGTTATGATTGTCTTGAGCAGGTCTCTATTATACTATTGTATTGTGGAAGTACTGGGATATCGAGAGATGAGTCAGTTAGATATTCATGGCTCAACATATATACCTGTTGGTGCTTGGTATGCACTTGTTCCTGCTTCTCCATACACAAAACCATTTGTTTCTATTTGTTGGAGGATCAAGAAGATGGTGATCAGAAAGCACTTCCGACAATTAGGGGAATTTTTAGGTTCCGAACGATTGTTATGCAAAGAGGGTAGGCATATGATCCCTCCAATGAAAATAATTGTGATGTAATTTTGGTTAATGCTTTATGGAAATTCTTTGCAAATACTTCCTTCTGAAATATTTTTGGAGGAATCCGAGAGTTTATAGATTTCAGGAAGTGAACCATGTCTCCTATGGAATATTGGAAAGGCCCCAATGGCTTTTGTTGCAATACATGTGTGTGGGTATGATGAGCAGATTAACTGGTTGTTCAATGGAGACCCAAATGCTTCGTCATACTATAATGCTGGAGGCAGAATCATGAGGAAGAGTTGAATGATCTGGTGAGATTTTGGGTTCAAATAAGTGGATTTGACAACATTGTTCTCTTTTTTTAAACCTTGTTTATGTTGTGAAAAAATATTCTTCTCATGGGGTTTCAAGTCTAGAGTCAGACAAGCAATGCCGGTTGGGAATCAATTCAAAAGCTTAATATTTATCTTAGTGGCCACCAATGCCTGTGAAGATGCAAGTTTAAAAGCTCCATCTCAATCATAATGGTATTACTCATAACCAAATTGTGCTACCCCATATTTTAGTTTTGGGGAGGGGAGATTATGGCTATCATGTTGGTAACATGACACAACATTCATAAAATCTTTTAATTTTGACTCCATTTATTTTCCTTTCACGCAAAAATTCATGTAATCAATTTATGTATAAGGGATGTCTCAATAATAATTGAAATAAAGCAATTTGACCACTTTGGGATAAGAGTTAGTTATAGTAAAAGTAAAACAAATCGTTGTTTGAGTTAAGTTGTTAAAATATCGATTTGCATATGTGCGTATATCTTTTTTTCTTCACAAGATTCTTTTATTTCTCTGTGGGAGTTGAATGATACTACTCCAAGGTGAGAATCAATAACAAGGTCTCCTAAGAACTATACGATTTTGATATGAAATTTCTAGCAACAAGCATATAATTTCTTCTACCAAAACAAGGTTGTGTTTTGGAAGAAGTTTGGATTCAGTGAAATGATATTAGTATTCACGGGGGATTGTTCATAAATAGAATTCCAAATATCGATCCTAAAATACTTACAAACTAAGTTCCCAGTGATACGATTTGCTCTATTGTTGCATTAAATCAATATATTACTACCACCTATCCTTCATAATTCACAGAAGATAATTTAAGGACTAAAACTAAGGACTTGCTACACGACTTAATCTGAGGACCTACTGACTGGATTCCTTGGTCAGTTCACTATTAGACACACCATTTTCATTCCAGAAGTGTTCATCATCTCCAATCAGGAACCTAGTATGATCTGTTGATAGAGTGGTCTTAACAGTACCTGTAATAGAAATTTTGAAGCGTCAATAGTGCGTGAAATTTGGATGAATATGTTTGGCCTGAGGCAGAAAAAAGAACACACTTTTTGAATCTCACAAGATTTGCAGCTCTCTTGTTTGATTCAAAATACCTGATAATCCAAAAAACAGGGTGACATCCCCGTCCTTTCCCATATTGGAGCCAGAATGCAGCGAAAGAATTTGTCTCTTCGGCATAAGATAGTGCATCACGCCGAACAAACCTTCTTCATTTCTCTGACATATTGCGTACACAAAATAACTATTTATCTCCTACGGAGATTAAGATCTATGTTGGTGGAGGATGTCATCTAGTGAAGGTTCCAGATCAGATCAACATAGAGTTTACCTATAACATCATAGACAAAGGTTCTCGAGCTCTCCACCCATAATTGAAGACCATGACGAGTTTCGCCCGTAACTGAATACCATGACGATATAGTTAAACACCTGTCAATGAAGTGGAATATTTTTTCCATTCATCTCTTTGTCTCATCGCACAATGGTCGATTTGTCTCGTTGCACTGCCACCCAAGGGACAATTGTCAAATTATAGTGAAAAAGGTAGATGAAATCTGGAGGTGCACTGATTCAAAAGGAAAGGCTATCGAGCTAAGTGGCCTTGAAAATGGATATTAGGTAACGTTTAAAAGTTAAAACTTGAAACACATGCCCTCAATATTCCATATCTACAAGAACTAACCCAAAAAAGGGAAGGTATAAAAAAAATACAATTATAGGCGGTCTGCATGAAGCCAAAAAAATATATTGAAAGGGAATCTGCACCAAGACTGTGCAACAGTCGAAAGTCCAGAGTTGACATTCACAAGTTCAAGATCAGGTTGAATAAACAATATATCAAAGAAAAAAACATGTTGAATAAGTTCGAAGAAAGGAATAAAAAAAAGAAATGAAGGACAATGCCATCACCAATGTAAGGAAAATAATATGGCCATAGCCATCCGTGAAAACAATCAACATTGAAATTATTGTTTCTGGGAGTCCTCAAGCGTTTAACCTAGCAAGAAAACCCTAAACCTTGAACGATTTCACAGGCATGTAAAAAATCATAATATATAGACAACAAAATTTGAACCCAAAACCTGTGTGAGAATAAGATTGTCGGTGTATTCGATAATCTATCCAAAAACCCGTATGCCCACACTGAAACTAATGATTCAAGACTTCCTGCCGGTGTTTCACCTGCAAAAAAAAACCCTAAACCTTGAACAATTTTACATGCTTATAAACAAATAGGACACAAAATAATATTGGAACCTAGAACCTATGTGAGGGTAAGCCTGTCGGTGCCTTCCATAATCTACAGACAAACACCAATCCACCTAAAATGAAAGAGAGTAAATAGGACGCAGAATTAGATAATAAGACGGCACCATCACCCTTCTCCGCCTACCGCAACGAAAATGGGGTGAAGAGGAATGAATGTGAACATGAGGGAATTAATTTATAGGTGGAGTAGAGTAAATGAAAGGTGATGATGAAGCGGTGGAAGAAGATGAAAAATAGCGATCAAAAGCTAGCGAAGAAAGAAAAATCAGCCAATCGCAGAGCCATCGATTTGTCTCATCGCACCGCCACCCAAGAGACATTTGTCAAATTGGAAGTGCATAGATTCAAAAGGAAAGCCTATGAGCATAAATATCTGATACCGAATATCTGATACCGATATGAAAGTTGTCCTTTAAATATGATAATCTTTCCTTTAAATGTGATAAGTGCCTTTAACCGTTATTAGAGAAACCCTGAATGAGAAACACAAAAATCAGAATAAAAATCTAAAGAAATTTTCAAAACATAACCCTGTAACACTTACCAGAATCCTTTGACATCAATATTTTCTTAGAACTATGTTGAAACAGAGATATAGTTTCTAAGAAGCAGTGAATGATATAATTTCATCACTCATATGAAAACGGATTAGCATGAATCTCAAAACCTAGATCTCTAGTATATGTGTAGATTTCGAAAAGTACAACATACAAAGTTAAAAATATTCACCTGATTATCGGAAAACTACTTATTCAAGCATTTTCTCTTGATGATAATCTCAACATTGAACGTAGTTTAGACTTTCTGTACATGCCATCTTGGATCCTCAACTGGATAGCATTGATAAACGGATCGACACTCTTCGAGGTTCTGATTAAGAAAACATACAACACTCTTTCGAACTAACAAAGATATTATCATTCAAAAAGAACTTTGAAGATACGACTATTACGTTGCTGAAAGCCAGCTTACCGAGTATCTCAATAGCAAAAGTGATATCTAGTGTAATTTCCAATGGAAAACCATGGTCTTAGAAGGCAAGGTACGTTCAAGGTCACCAACACCTCATAGCAAGACTTATTCGGAGGCTTTAAGAAGAAGCGTAGTGTTGAAAGGATTTTATCAGTGGTATCTCGTGTTATCGGTGTCACCGACCTCTATGTAATTAGCATCACTAATCCATGATATGTTATTGTTCGTAGTGTGAAATTTTTTTCTCCGCAATCTATACATAAAAATCCTACAACCCAAAATTCCATTGATTAGTGAAATAATATACTTTTATCGAAAGAATAGGAAGAGTAAAACATTGAAAATGTTAGAAAAATAATCATTCCTGATGTATGACGACGATAGTCATTGGAATTAGATAGGAAGTTAATGACCGTCCGTAAAACTTCTGTAGATTTACCCGCTAATTTTCGTATAAATATTTGTGTTTTGTAATGGAAATAAACAATCTCTTTCAAAGAGTCTTCTGTGTTTCTTTCATGGTATCAGACCTCAAGTGAGTTGTGGGAGAGGAGGAGAAGCCGAGTGGAGATGTAAATTATGTTGTTTGGTTTGAGTGGTGAATCTGACCAATGTGAGGAGTTGACGTAGTGGCGTAATGGTCTTCGACATCCCTGTTAAAAGATAGAATGCTCAAGTCCTTTGGCATGGTTGCATTGCCTGAGTCAAAGCCCAAGGCTTTCGCTGAGTTTTTGAAAGAGATTGGAGCATGGAAGTGCAATGGATGTGTCGATCAAACATGCAACAGGAGGGCCCGGTGGTGTGTGATGTGAAGACTGCTGAGGAGAGCAGGTCAGAGCGTTGTTGTGTGAAGAGGTGTTGGCGTATTTTGTTTGCAAGTTGTTGCAGTTGTGGTGTATCACTGCGTGGAGCTTGGATGTTGGAGCTGGAATGGATTTAGTGGCATGGAGTTTCTAGCCTGTGGTAGTCATGGAGGCATAGTCGAAGTGGTGGAGCATTGTGGCAGCCACCGTGTGAGGAGCTAGTGTGGCTTGAAGAACTATTGTGTGTGTGAAGGCTGAGTGTGAAGCCGTAAATCCAAGCCAGCGCTGGAGAATTCAGTGCTAGATAGTGTTGACTGTGGGGTATGTGCTAGGTAGAGGTTGTGAGAGAAATATTGCAGCGCAGTGGAGTTTGTCCTGTGGAGCAATTTGAAATTGTTGATTGTTGTTCTTGAGTAGTGTAAAGTGGCCATTGTTGCAGCTGCTGTGAAGTTGAGCGGTGTGCAAAGCACAAACCGTGAATCACTGGAATGGATAAAGTGTATGGGTTCCACACATCGTCGAAGGAGCCAAGCCCGGAGAGAACCTTTGTTTCTAAAGTCAGAAAAAGTGTGTTTGAAGTCTTTGCTTTAAAATAAAGTTTTAAGGAATTATATTGGGCCATTGTTTATGTTTGTTGGTCATGTGGATATATCCTCTGTTGAAAAACAAAGCAGTATTGAAATCCTTTGAATGAACGCGAGCCTTGTGTGGATTTGTATTGAAATTATTGTGTATAGAAATTTTGTGGAGCAGCTGCAAGGAAGTGAGAGTTTCTGAAACGTGGACGAATCTGGCCTGAGAACCGAGAAAGTTGGGTACCCCAAGTGATTTCTATTAAAGTGCATGAGCTTGATGAAGGATGTGTGTGTAACGACAGGTTCGAGCTATAGAGCTCACTGTGGGAGCTGATCGCTGAGCGTGGAGCTGCAACCTGTGACTAATGCATGTGTAGCGGAGTGCCAATTTTTTGAAAGGCATCTTCGTTTTGGGTTTGAGTAGTGTGTTCATGTGAAGGGAAGTCCATGTGTGGAGTTGACTGTGCTGACCGATGTGTGGAGAGCACTGTAGAAGCTCATTGGTCTAATTAGAGTTCCATTAGTGGGATAATGTTTGATAGTGATTTTTTTTATGATGTTTTCTTAGAGAGTTCTTTTGGAAGTATTTTTGGGCCAGGTAATATTTTTTATTCTGGTAGTATTTTTTAGTCATGTGAATTATTAGATAAACAAAATGATTTTATTGATGATCATGAATATCAAGAGCTCGTGTCTATTCCACATATTCTTGCAATCGCTGAGAGTAAAACTTGCTTCTCCCTTAACCTAATTGTTAGAAATTTGATTGGATCCGCTTCTAATATGACTGTGATAGTGGATGATACGACCATGGCTACTATTCAATGGCTGCTAATGATCGAAGATGAGTACATTTTGGTGGCTCCTTCTCATGGAAAATGTGGAGAGCATTAACTGTATTACCTTGTTCGGGATGTTGCTTTGCATCCCAACCAGGAAGAGGTTGCTGATGTTAAGTACTTAAGCAAGGAGCAAAAGAAGCTCATAATGAACGCAAGAAAGGTGAAGAAGAAACTACATCAGCGAATGAACAAACATGGACCCTTTAGCAAGAAGGAAAAAACGAAATATTTTGCTATAAGCTTAGCTGAGACTTAGATAAGTGAGCAAGTTAAAGTTTAGGTTGTGATTAAGGGAAGGGGTTAGAACAATAATCACACCTTATATATGACAGCGATAATCTGTAAAATTAGATAGGAAATTAATGACTGCATATTAAATATCTGTGTTTTATAATGCAATAAACAAGCTCTTTCATAAAGTCTTCGGTGTTTCTGTCAGAAAAGTGTTTGGGTCAGAGAACTGTTTCAAGATTATTATTCTGTGCATGCGAGTATGAGACTATTGGTGAGCTCTTTCTTAAGGTTGGAATGCGAATAAACTAGCTTGGGCGATGATAGCTTATATCTAAGAAGAGATGTGGCATCTACATGCCTCGTAAATATATGTAATAGTGAGGCTCCAAGGCCTATTTATTATTGAGAATCAATGGAAAACCCTAAAGATCTAGAAACCTAACGCTAGGAGATGAAGCGCCAAAACTGTGGGCCTTGTTTGGGTAAATTGGTACATCAATTTCCGGGGGTCGTAACTTTGGCATACGATCTCCATTTTGGCTATCATAATACATCATTTCTAAGATCTCAAAGAGTAGACCAAAAATATTTAGTCATCACTTTTTAGATTTCACCAATATCTATGTTTTCTCTAAAAACATCGTTTAGGGCCTCAAAACGGCTCTCAAAGTTCAGGACCCAGAAATTTGCCAAAAATAGTAAAATGTGCTACAATTAATGAAACTGACAAACTGAAAGAGACAATTATAGATTTGAGGCTTCTGCGATCTGTATTTTGTGTGGTATCTTCTGGATTCATCGCATTGATGTTTTTTGTAATTGACGTTTCGAACCAACCTCTATGGTTCATCATTAGGATCAGATGAGTGAATAAGTCAGAGAATAATAGGGTAATAAATAAAGGAGAGGGTTGGGATGGGAATGAATGGAGCCGACAAGTTTGATAATGATGTGAAACAAATTTAGTTTTATTTATTAATTTTATTAATGATTATTAAATTTTAATTAATAATTATTAAATTTTTGACAATTTTATTTTTAGTTTATTGATTAGATGATTAACATTAAATGTTATGATATAAATATCAACTAACTAGTTGTTTTCTACATAATTAATTAGTTTTTGTTAATTACAAGATTTTAATGACTAATTTTTAGTATTGACAATAATGTTTAATGTTGCATGATTAAAAATATTAAATAATAATTAAAACTTAATATTTAATAATGATTATGAACTAACTTAATCATATATGCATTACTAATTGAATTTTTATTATTTTCAAACCATGATTGAAATAATAAATAATAATTAGAACTTAATGTTATAATGATAATGAACTATCTTAATCTAATGTTCTCAAGTTTATGGAAATATATAATTTTCCTAATTAATAATTATTAAGATATTTTGTTAGTGATGTTCCTAAGTCTTGATGCTTATAGACTATTATTATATCTTTATTAATTATTAATTATTAAGATATTTTTTTAGTGATGTTCCTAAGTCTTTATGCTTATAGAGTATTATTATATCTTTATTAATTACTAGTTATTATTTATTGATTTATAAAGTTTTTTAGTTTTTAAAGTATACTTGATTGGGATTAAGTTAACTAAGGTTTAATTAAAATTAAAATAAGTTTAAAGATTGAAAGAGTAAATTAATGCATACTTGATTATTGTTATTATTCAAATAATATTTTAATAAATTTTAGGGTTGGTATACCATAAGGATAATGGGGTAGGGAGCATCTAGGAGAAGGTGGAATCCCTTGTTAGAGTGAGAATCCAATTATCACTTATCTTCCAACCATCATCGTGGTTGAGGTCGTTAGGGTGTTTTCCTATTTCAATAGCTTCTCTAAATTTTCTGTGGTGATAATGTTCAATTTTGGCCACAACACAAGAGTTTTTTATGCAAATGTGATGACTGGTTTTACTAGAGTGCTCAGTCAAAGATGAGGTTTTGGAGTGGTTTTGCATAATGTTGGTGGCATGCCCTTGAATCATAGTTGATATAGATCGACGGGTCTCTCCAATGTAGGCTTTTCCACAAGAACAAGGAACCAAATAAACCCCTTTGTGGTGTTTAGTATCAACAGGATGTTTTACCAATGTTGGGGGTCCAAGTGGAATAGGAGGGTAGCCACCAATATCCACTTGGATCAGTCCTCCCCCTTAGGAGGAAATGGTCCCCATTGCGTTGAGTGCCTCCATGAGATGGGGAAACTTCTGTTAAACTTGGTTCGTGGTGAGCCACTTTCCTTTGTGCAGGAGTTGGCCAACTTTAACAACCCGATATAGTTGGATCTTCTGTTGGAGCGTGTTCTTGATCTTTGTGTCGATGATCCGATTAATTGTGGCATGTTCCATGCAATCTGGGTTTATCTCTATTGGTGTGAGTTTTTCTTAAGTGTTGGTTGTGTCCAGCAATGGTGGAAAGTATGGTCGAAGGTGGTCTACATTTAACACTGGGTGCAGACCAAGGAATAGTGGAATGTTGAGCTCAAATTCATTGTCCCCTATAGCCTTGGTGATGGTGTATGGCCCATATCATAGCGGGCGAATCTTATGATGGGGTCCAGTGAGGCAGTCCTTCTACAAATGTAGTTAAACTTTGTCACCCACTTCGAACTTGTGCGGCACCCGATGTTGATCATGGTGTTGCTTGTACTTAGCATTGGCTCCGTCCAATATGTTATGGACCTGTTGGCGGATGTGTTGAATGTGCTCAATGAAGTTGTTAGCCCTGTCGGCTTCAGACAAGAAATGAGTTGTATCTACCTGAGTAGCTACAAATGGTATGGCCACATCAATGAGACATAATGGTTGAAATCCCAAACCTACGTGAAAGGATATGTGGCCCGTTGAGCTGTGGAGAGCTCTATTGTAGTTGTGTTGGACATATGGGAGGCTTTCATCCCATGTGCATCGGTGCTTCAAGTTGTACATGTGCAGAATGTATACAATCATCCCATTGACAACCTCTATTTCATCATGAGTTTGGCAATGGAAAGCCATGGACTTAGTAAGCTTTGTATCCAACATCAACCAGGGACTTGACCAAAATGCACTCAGTAATATGTTGTCTCAATCTGAGACAATGGAATATGGGATCCCAAAGTGTACCCATACTCACTCAAAGAAGAGATTAGCAGTGACCTCTACTGTGATATTCTTCTTGCAGACCGCCAAGATGGCCATCTTAGAAAATTTGTCAATGACCATGAAAACGCAATTGTTGTCATGCTTAATATAAGAAAGGTCTGACATGTAATCCATGGATATAAATTCCCAAGGTCGACTAGGAGTAGGTAGAGGAGTATATAGGCCTTTCTTCTTGATCGTTGGTTTGGCAATGACGCAGGTGGTGGAGGATCTAATGTACTACCGAACATCCTGTCGAAGTTTTGGCCAATAAAAATACTTTTGCAGTACTGCCACTATTTTCTCTACTACGAAATGTCCAGCGACTCAACTATAGTGCACCTCCCAAATCATCTTGGCACGCTCGCTTGAAGAAACACATATGTGTCCTAGGTGGGATAATAGTGCATCCTGAAGATGAAAATTTGGAACTTTCTTCCCTTCCAGGAGTGTCTGGTATGTGCTGTCAAATTCTGGACTGCTCTAATAAATATGAAACCACCCTGAAGCCTTGTGCCCACAAGATTCAAGCATTGTGATCAACGCCATAACTACTCGTTGGTTGAGGCAGTCTGCAACATTATTGATGCTACCCTTCTTGTACTTAATGTTCAAATGGAACAGTTTCAAGTAGGTGGACCATTTCCGATGGTGATAATTCTGCAACTTCCCTTGTGTCTATATGAACTGAAAGGGTCGGTGGTCTGTGTGGATGATTGTTTCCTTCCTCATAATGTAACGCTTCAATTGATGGCAAGACTGCACAATGAAATGAATTTATTTGTTGTAAGTGGGATAATTTTGGACTATGTCTGAAAGTGTCTCACTGTGGTAAGCCACTAGATGCCCCTGTTGAGTAAGAACTACACTAATAGCATAGTCAGAGGTGTCTGTCTCAATCTCAAATGGTTGTTGCAGGTCTAGTAATGTGAGAATTTTTTGAGAGAAGATGCGATGCTTGAACTCAAGAAATGCCTTTTGTTAGGTTTCAGACCAAAAGAAAATTGTTTTTTCTCTGCCCTTGGTGACTTGACTCAAAGGCCAAGTGATATGAGATAACCCAACATGAACCTATAGTAAAAATTGGCAAGACCCAGAAAGATGTAGATCTCTGTTAGAGTGGTTGGGGCTGGCCAATACCGAATGACTTGAATCTTTGTTGGGTCCACATGCACAACCTAATCATCAATGATGTACCCCAAATATTGAACCTGGGTCTTGCCAAAAGTGCATTTCTCCAAATTGCCACAAAACTTGTGTTATCGCACGGTTTGAAGGACCTGCCGAATATGGTAGAGGTGCTCTTCCCAACTCTGGCTGAAGATCAAGTTTTCATCTAAATACACCACCCCGAATGCATTGGTGAAGGGTCTTAAGATGTCTTCCATCAATCTCATGAAGGTTGTGGGGGAATGTGTCAACCTGAAAGGCATTACCAACCATTCAAAAAATCCCTCCTTGGATTTGAAGGTAGTGTTCCACACATCAGATGGCTTGATAAGCACCTAGTGATATCCAGACTTTAAGTTAATATTGGTAAAATATTTGGCCCCCTTGAGCTTGTCCAGAAGGTCATCAGTCTATGGGATTGGGTACCTATTCTAGATAGTGATCTTGTTCAGTGCCTGATAGTGAATACAGATTCTCCAGGTCTCATCCTTCTTTTGTACCAATACAATCGAGCTCTCACAGGGTGATGAGATTGGCCTAATGTGACATTTTTGCAACAACTATTAGATCTGCCTCTTAATCTCATTGTTCTCTAGAACAAAGCGTTGAGAGATCGATCCATTGGGTACTGATGCGACCGGGGTTAGATCGATGGAGTTCTTGACCTGATAGTGCATAGGTACCCCTGTAGGTGAGGTGAAAATGTCCCTGTACTCCTCCACAACCTTGTCCATCTACTGTTACTGTGTGATGGAGCTCTCTCTGGAAGTCGTGGCCGCAACCTTCTTCTTTCCCTGAGGGCGTATCATAAGGAAAGAAAATTTTCTGGTTTGGGAAATAATATTACTACATTGCTTTGTAGTGATCAAAGAGATGGTAGTAGGTGGTGCTAGCTCTCATATCCTATATAACTTATTTCCCAAAGTAATAATCACAGAGCAATGTATAGACTCATATACAACATGTCGGTTCCACAAGTATGGTTGTCCTAATACATCACAAACTTCAAGAGGAGAAACATCACATAATACCTCATCCGTGAAGGGCTTGATGATGTAGGGAAGGCAACACTGTTGGCTGACGTGAAGATCTCATCCTTGGTGAAGCCACCCAATGGTGTATGGTTGCGGATGTGTTGTCGTCGGTAGGCTCAACTAATTCATGACCTCTGCTGAAATGAGGTTCTTTTGGCTCCCGCTGTCGACAATGAAATACATCGTAGAACCCTTCACCCACATTTATGAGTGGAAGAGGCATTCCCCCTCCTCTGGATCTTTAGGCACATCTTTATGGATATTGGTGGTGGCCACAATGGCATTGGGTTCCACGTCAATGATTTTCTTCCCTTGGTCATTACCCTTTTTAAGTTCTGACTTAGAATCCAAACATGCGTCTGATTCTGAAGCCTTTAGCTTCACCAACAGTGACTGCTTGGCTTGACACTCACTTGTGTTGTGAGTGGAGCTCTTATGGAACTCACACCATTTTCCTGTGTCCTTCTTTGTCTTTGTGGTGTTGTTCTTTGCTTGCAGCTTCAGCGGGTTGTCCTGGGTCACCCCACCTTAGCTTTGGCCTTTTCTCTAAGGTTTGGGGGCACCCTTTCCTTGCTTTGGCTTCGCAGATCCAAAGTCTCGCCTCTTCTATTTAAATTTCTACTCGACCTTGATAGCATATCGGTATGTCGTGCTGAGCGAGTAGATGTCCAGGAACTCCATCTCGTCCTAGATGTACTTGTGTATACAGTTGTGGTATTTTAGTACCAAATTCTGCTTAGAATCCTTGATACCCAACTTCGTGCGGAGGGTATGGAAAACATTTGTGAACTCCTACACATCTTGGTCCCATCCTTGCAGTAGCGTGGTCCACTTTATGTATTTATCTTCATATCTCTCAATATGGTAATATTGTTCCTTGATGCCATCTCAGAAAGAATCCCAAGTGTGCGCGACTGAAAAAGTGAGGATTCACTCTCGTCCATTTGTTCATAGTAGGCTTCCCAACAGTCCTTGACGTGTGGGGCGAGTTAGAGAAGTGAAAAAGTAATCTTTTCTTGATTAGAAAAGTCATGAAATGAAAAATATCCTTCCAACAGATTCAACCATTTATCTATGACATCTGCATCTATCTGACCCTCAAGTATGTGAATATCAAAGTTAACTTGTATCTTAAAAGGGGTGGCACCTCCAGAGTGGCTACTAGATGAAGATGCATCGCTTGTGGGTAGTTGTCGAAGGATCTGGGAATATTTATCCATCATCGAGTTCCTCTGTTGCTCAAGGGCTTCCTCAAGAAATATTTTGAAAGGATCTCCTGCCCCCTCGTCTTTCTTTTCTTCCGCCATGGGAGTCCGTTGGGGTTTGTGAGGTTGATATTGCAAAGGCTCAACCAGATCGAGCCCTAACTCCTTATACCCTGACCTTGTTGGGGCCATGCAAAGAAAAACAAAGAATGGGAAAGACACTCTGATACCACTGATATGAACTTAAACAGGAATGCAACAAATTACAAATATGACCATAAAAATAGAGATGCAATAGAAACAACACTTCACTTCATTAATATCAGAATATTGAAATATGCTTACAAATAGAATTGAAATAAAATAGCTTATGCGATAGTAGATTATCTTTGAGAAGAGATGTGCCGGCTACATGACTCTGAAATCTATGTTACAATGAGGCGCCAAGGCATATTTATTATTGAGAAACAATGGAAAATCATAAACATCCAGAAACCCAACTGTAGGAGATGAAGCGCCAAAACCATGGGCCCCGTTTGGGTAAATTGGTACATCAATTTCCGAGGGTCATAACTTTGGCATATGATCTACATTTAGCTATCATAATACCTCATTTTGAATATCTTGAACAATAGACAAAAAAAAATAAGTTTCACCACTTGCAACATTTCCGGTATCTCTGGTTTCCCTAAAAATGTTGTTTAGGGCCTCAAAACGGCTTTGGAAGTTCAAGTCCTAAAAAACTACCAAAAATAGTAAATTGTGCTATAATTAAGGAAAATGAAAAATTGAAAGAGACAGTGTTGGGGGTCCAAGAGGAATAGGAGGGTGGCCACTAATATCCACCTGGATCAAACCCCCTCCTAATCTCAACTGTTACATGTAGTGGCACTTACAATGCCTAGTCTCTCTCTTTGAAATTTAAATACATTTTTGCCTAAATGCTTTGTGAAAATATCTACAAGTTGACCTTTTGAACCACAAAAATTAAGTAACATGTCTCCATCATTGACAAGCTCACAGATGAAATGAAAACGTGTTTCAATGTGCTTTCTATTTTTGTGAAAGACATGATTTTTTGGTAAACAAATTGTAGAACTATTATCACAGTAAATTGGTGTTGGTTGCTCCTGAACATTTGAAAGATCTACCAATAACCTTTTGAGCCACACTGCTTCACAAGCTACTGAAGTGGCAGTTACATATTCTGCCTCTACTGAATATATTGAAATGTTTGGTTGTTTCTTGGATGGCCATGAAATCATATTGCTTCCAAGATGAAAAACATAACTTGAGGTGTTTTTTTGTTCCTCTAAATTGCATGTATAATCGTTGTTCCTATGACCTGAAAGTGAGTTATCTTCAGAATGTGTGTAGAGAAAACCATAATCTAGGGTCCCTGCAATATATCTTAAGATCCTTTTTGCAACCTTCTAATGAGAAATCTTGGGTGACTACATAAACTTGGAGACAAAACTAGCTACAAACATGATATCAAGTCTAGTTGCAGTGAGATATAATAGACTACCAACTAGACTTTTATACAATGTGGAACCAACTGCTGGTGCTACATCTTGTGCGCTCAACTTGGTTTCTTGAGAAATTGGTGTATCATCTAGTTTGCAATTGGTCATTCTGAAATTTTAGATGACATCAGTGGCATATTTTTGTTTACCAATAAAAAATCCATTAGCATATTGGTGAATTTCAATGCCTAAGAAGTGTTTCATGACCCCTAGATCGGTCACATAAAACTTTGTTTTCATTGTTTCTTTGAACTCTTCTAACATCATATTGATTGTATAAAGAATATTGTCGATGTAAATGCATACAATGCAAATTTTACCTTCATGACTTTTGTTATACAATGTTGGCTCATGGCTGCTTCTGTAAAAACCACTTTTGATGAGATAGATGTCGATGTGACTGTACCGAGCTCAGGGAGCTTAATTCAATCCATACAAAGATTTATTCAACCTGTACACATTATGCTCTTGTCCTCGAACTTCAAAACCAAGAGGCTTCTCCACATAAACTTCTTCCTACAATATACCATTTAAAAAGAAGTTAGGTTTTACATCGAGTTGATAGACTTTCCATTTGTGTTGAGTTGTTGTGGATAAAATAGTTCTAATAGTGTCTAACCATGCTGCTAGAGAAAATGTTTCACCATAGTTCATAGCAAACTATTGTGAGAATCCTTTAGCAACCGATATGTTTCTCAATCTCTCCTTTCTCATCCTGTTTGGTCTTATATACCCATTTTACACCAATTTTCGTTTTGTCTCTTAGGAGATCACAATTTCTTGATTCATTGCATCAACCCAATTTTTTTCTTTAACTTCTGCTTGAAAATGGATTATTTGAAATAAAATAAACGAAAACGTATTATGATGATCAAACGCATGCTACTTCTCATATATTTCTCTAATGCTTCTTTTTTTATGATTGTCTTCTGAAGATGTTGAATCACTAGTGGATTCACTACTAGAAGAGGTGCCATTTTCAGAGTGGTATGACTCTTCCTGAATCTATAATCTTCTTATTTGTTGTGCATAAACAGGTTGATTTAAAGATTCATCAATATGATCAAACCAATATTTATTTTCAAAAAATTTAACATCTCTTCTTTAAAAAAAAAAAACTTTTTGGGAAATGGATTGTAAAGTCTATAGGCCTTTGATTGTTCACTATAGCCTACGAAAATACATCTTTCACTCCTATCATCAAGCTTATTTCTTATTTTCTCAGGAACATGTGAAAATGTTACTGATCAAAAAATTCTAAACTGAGACAAATTTACTCTCTTACCATAACAAGATTCTTGAGGTATTGCATCTTGGAGACTAGTTGTTGGAGATTTGTTGAGAACATATACTATTGACGAAACTACTTCAACAAAATAGTCATTAGATAAGTTCTTCTCGCGCAACATACATGTGGCCATATTCATGATTTTATGGTTTTTCCTTTCTGCTACTCCATTCCGTTGTGGAGTATATCTTGTTGTGTTTTGCATGATGATTCCTTTCCGTTGACAAAAACCTTTGAAGTAATTGGAGTTATACTCCCCTCCTGTGTCTGAAATGTGGACTTTTAAAGGCTTTCCACCTTGCTTTTCTGCTTCTTCTTTTCAACTTCTTCTTTGAATTATTTGAATCTTGAGAATGTACATTTGATTTATTTTTGAGAAAATAAACCCATATATTCCTACCACAGTCATCAATGAAGGTAAGAAAATAAAGACTACCACCAATGGATTTTGTTTGCATTGAGCCACATATATCTGTATGGAATAGATCTAAAGGCTCTTTTACTCTAGAGGAAGACGTGGGAAGGCTATCTCTTTTATGCTTGGATAGAATACAAATTTCACGATACAATCTTTTTCATTCATAACAGGGAGACCAGTGACTATAGAATGTTTCTGAAGCAGAATTATACTCTTTAGGGGAATATGCCCATACCTAGAATGCCATAGCTGAGACTCATCTATACTTGACACATTGTGGGAAAAAAACTACAAGAGATTTCGACTTCTAAGAGTCAATGGAAACATCCAATTCTTGGTTTTTTCAACCTTTGCTATCAATCTTCTATTAGGAGGTTTATCATAGATATAACATGTGTTCCCTTGGAATATTACATCATAACCATGTTCCATCAATTTACATTAAGTAATGAGGTCATGCTTAATATTTGGAACATAATAACATCATGTATGCATTTTTGTTGATTCTATTTGGTAAGAATAGAGACAATTCCTTTTCCTTAAGATTTAATAT
Source organism: Pinus tabuliformis (assembly GCA_031772625.1). NCBI lineage: Eukaryota > Viridiplantae > Streptophyta > Pinopsida > Pinales > Pinaceae > Pinus > Pinus tabuliformis. The sequence continues at coordinate 712,048,625 of CM062809.1, forward strand.
GGGAATGGTCTCTAAGAGTAATTTCAAATGTTATGAAATCAACAATGCAAGAAGGTAGATTTTTGTTACCTATCATATGATTGTTATAGCCATTGTTCAACAACCAAAGGTCCTCGTTGTGAGTATGTTCAAAAAGATGGCAAGAACGAAACATTGTCTCAAAGGATTATCCTTCATTGTTGGAGAGATGGACACTGCCTTTTTGTTTATATGATTGTCTTTCTACATTCATGTTCGTAATGCCCAAATTTCTTGTAGTAATAGCATTGAACATTATATTTTCTCCATGTTATGCTTCTTTGTGTTTGGTTTTGCTAATGTCTCCATTTCTTTGTTGTATGATGATGTTTTGTTTCGCCTCTGCTTTGGCCTCTACCTCACTTGGTACCGCTTCTATATCCTTTGCCTCTGCGTCTGTTAAGAGAGAGTTGTGCTTTGAAAGTTTGTTCCATGAAATATTTTTCTAAGTTGAGTCTTGTTTTGTGTGCCAGAAGTGATCCAGTAATTGTTCTACTGAGAACATTGTAAAATATTTGGATTCTATAATGATTGTTACAACTATGTCATATTTCCTAGGTAGGATATGAAGGAATTTTTGAACAATCTTCTGATATGTAATAGTTTCACCAATGAGTTTGATCTGATTGACTATTGCCATGACTCTAGTCACGAACTAGTCCACATTCTCCGTGTCAATCATCTTCAGGTTTTTGAATTGAGTTATCAATGTCTGTAATTTAACAATCTTCATTGTATCATTATCTCGATACACAACTTTCAAGATATCTCAAGCTTCTTCTGTTGTTGATGTGCTAATTATCTTGTCAAAGATAGAGTCATTAATTGAGTTTTGTATCAAAAATTTTGCTTCATTCTCTTTCTTTCTTAGTTCTATAGTGAATTCCTCTCATTATTATTGATGGCTGCTAATTGTTCTTAAGTTGGATCTACATAACTATTTTTCAAGGTATCTCAACAATCCCGGGATTACAAAAAAGTCTTCATTCTTAAAAACCAAAAATTGTATTTTTTTCTAAAAAAAAAATGAAATTTATAACAAAGCACGAGAAAAAACCATTTTTTTAATGCAGATATACGTAAATTTTTATAATTTTTTTTTTACAAAATTTAAATAAAAAATCCCTGTTTAAAGAAAAATGCAATGCCCTTTTCTTTTGAAGAAAAACTTTAATAAAATACCTTCTCTGTTTCAACTTTTCTTTTATTAAAAAAAATCTCCCTTTACACCGTTTTAAAAATAAAGAAGCCTTTCAAACTAGGATTAAAGCAGTCACTTCAAAATAAGAATAAAAAGGTCCTTTTAAAAGGAGGCCTCATTCACATGAACCTTTTATCGTGAAGAGAGACTCATTAAAACTGAGAAATCATTAAAATAAGGAACACCCTTAATCGTGAACCTTTAAAAAATATATCATGCACCTTTGAAAAATTGTTGAGGGTCCTTTCGATTGTGGCTTTGACCTTAGTTACATAACATGAACCTTTTATCGTGAAGAGAGACACATTAAAAATGAGAATTCAGTAAAATAAGGAACACCCTTAATCGTGAACCTTTAAAAAAAAATATCATACACCTAAATTTTTTTTTGAGGTTCCTTTCGATTATGGCTTTGACCTTCGTTACGTTGTTGTTTAGCGGGAAAAAAATGACCGTTGGTAGCATTATAAAATCGCTCTTTCCTTCAAAAATTTGTCCTCGTCCTTTGACCACTTCGTGACAGAGTTTGTGTGCGCAGTTTTGGGCACTTTGGTGCGAAAGTGACTGCGATTCCTATTTCCAATTTCATAGCATTATAAATGAGTGTTGATAAGTGAGGGAAATAGCGTTCGTCTTCTCTCTCTACAGTACATGAATAAATGGATGGAGTGTGGAGAGAGGGCGAGGGCTATTTCCCTTGCTTATTAGTGGCTATTTCCCTTGCTTATTAGTGGCATTTATAATGCTATAGCGCTATTTCCCTTGCTTGTTACTGGCATTTATAATGCTATAAGGTTGAAAATAACATTCGCCGAAAAGAACACACTGGGCTTTCTTCACACGTGTGAAAGTGACGTACTTTTATTTCCATAAAGGTGTGAAAGTGACGTACTTTTATTTCTTTAGAGGGTAAAATTCAACTGGTTGCACTTTCTCCTCGGCTTCTCGACCACCACTTCTGATGACACTACTTTCTCTGGACTGGTATTCGACCTAGTGCTTTGGTACCATGAAATAAAATGAAGAGGTGAAAAATGAAAATGGAGTCATATAGAAGAACTATCAACCATAAATGAAAACTGAAATAAACCGAATTAAATTTAAGAGAATCAAAATCAATTATAACACGTATGAGGAAATGAAATAAATATTATAACGGCTAACATACATCGAAATTAATATCTCAACATAATACAATACAAATTTAAAATCGACTTATGATAAAAAAAAAGGAAAAAAGGAAAGTGCAAATCGAATTTAGGTAACTTATTTTCGTTTTTGTTTTCACTATTCTCATTGATATCATCTCATTTTTGTTTTCACGGTGTTCGTTAGCTCACCTTCAATAGCGATTGTTTCAAGTATTTTTAACACACACACGTTAACCGAGAAGAGCGATGTGTATGATTTTTAGAGTGGTTTTACTAGAGATAATATGCGGTAGACAACCAATAGATGCAAAAGTAAGTGGAGGGGAAATAAACATCATTGCTTAGGTAAGAAATTTGTTAATAAGCTCTGCACCAACACCATTGACATTTGAATATTTAGTATGTGTAGAGCATCTTTACCTATCTTCTATATCTTTTACTGATCAACAATGGTCAATAATTATGTAGGTGACACCTTATGTGGATGTGGATTTGTCTGAAAATCTTTCAAAAAATGCAGAAATGATGGACAACAAGTTGGGCGAAAATTGCGACATGAAGACCATCATTCCTGTTTCTAGATTATCCATGAAATGTGTTGACATTGAGCCATACTCTAGGCCCAATTAGAGGGAGGTATTAATAGAGGTCAAAAAAGAGACCCTTGATATGGAATGTGGGTATATGCATGGCCAACGGGTCTCATTTTTGGATTCAAGTAGAGACATATCGATGCAGTGGGGCGACAATAGTTCCAACCTTTTGGAAATATAAGCCTGTTAGATGTGTCGTATGATTGCACCAATGGCGTGGGGCGACAGTGGTTCCAACCTCTTGGGAAGATAATCATGTTGATGTGTCATACGATTGCACCTTTGATTTCTTTGGCCATGTCCATTTTTAAATTGTGTTACTTATGATAATGGTGGTACTTATATACATTTAATAGATTTTTTAAACTTGTATATTTATATTGTTGTTTTGCTTATATAACTTTTTTATCTAAAATTTAAGTTGATAATTTCTACATTTTAATGGCAAATATATCATATATACTATAACATGATAATAATAAATAGAAAAAAAATAGATAAATACACAGATAAACTAAGAAAATAATCATGTGAATTATATCATGGAGTTAAGTTTTGTGAAATTCATATTTTCTTTAATTGTTTGATAATAGAAATATAAATAGAAAGAAAAATTATGCAGAGATTTTATATAAGGATTTTGGTTGGCTAGTGATAGCCATAACATCATTTTAAATTTTCTAGAGTTTTATACATGCATATTGAGACTCTTTCTTAAAATGAATCTCCTACATTTTTTTAATGCTTTCTATATGCATGTACATAGTTAACATGAATAAAAAACACATGCTAATAATCCCCCTAGATTATCACTACTAATAATATTAATACTAGCTATTCAATAACACATATATGGCCTTACAATCATGACATAATTTGTTCTTATGTTTCAAATATGCTTATAACACCTAAATTCCTTTTATGAAAGTAAAATACATCTTTGTGAATATGCTAGACAATTAGTGTTTTTATTTAAAAGGTTTCAAGTAGCTTTCTCCACTGTTTACAAGCTCTCTAATAAGGTGCAAACACATATCAATATGTTTATTTTTCTGATGAAATACATGGTTGTTTGATAGAGCTACTACTTAGTTTTTGTCACGATACACTAGTGTTGGTCCTTGTTCTTTTTGTAGATCACCTAATACATTACCTAACATAATTTATTAACAAGTTATTGTTGGTATTGTTATACTCAACTTTAGTTCATGAAATGGTCACAATGAAATTCTTTTGGATGCCCAGTAAATCACATCTTAACCAACATGGAAAACATATATTAAAGTAATATTCTTGTCAACCATATGATCTGCAAAATCATAGCCAATATATAGCCAACCAAAAAATCATTACGAGTGTTTAACCATAATGTATCATCTCTTGTTGTTTCAACAATATATTCCAAAATTCTTTTTCCAATTTGCAAAAGTGAGTCATTCATATATTTCATGATCTTGGAAATCAAACTAGTAGCATACATAATGTCTAGTCTAGTGGCAATGAGATACATGAGGCTACCAACCAACCTTTTGTATTGAATATATGTTGAATCACATTTTTTATCTACTAAGATTTGTTCCTCTTGCAATTGGATTTGTTGCTAGTTTGGAATTCATCATCCTAAATCTCTTCGTCACATCCATGGCATCCTTTGTTTGAAACCAAAAATTACTTGAATCTAATTAAGTAACTTGAATACCAAGGAAATATCTCATAACCAGAAATCATTTATTTCAAATTCTTGATTCATGGTTGATTTAAAGTTTTCCACTAATATATTTTCTATCAATATCATATTATTAATATAAAAACAAACTACTAGAATTTGACCTTATTCATTCAACTTTGTATGAAATATAGGTTCACTAATACTTCTTCTAGCTATGTTTCTAATGAGATATGAATCAATGCTACCATACCAAGCCTTATGAACTTCCTTATGTCCATAGATAGATTTATTCAACCTATCCACCTTATCATCATGTCATTTATTACATATCCTAGTTGCTAATATACATATTCTTATCACAAAAAATAAGCCCACCTAGCCCAAATTGATAGGATTACCAAAATACCATATTTTAGAATGTATTTCAGACGTTACAATCCACTTTCACATCATTATTTCATGAAAATAGGTTAGGGAAGCACTTTTCCTATGTTATTTTCATAGTTTTTACCCATATTTTCATCATTTTTACCCATATTTGATGAAAATAACCTTAAAACCACTTTTCCATTTTTTAATTAAAAGAACTCATTACCAATTAAAAAAATTCATAAAACATCTTTTTATGACTTATTCCTCCGACATTTAACCAAAAAAATTAAAATAATGATTAAAAAAGTGGGTTAATATTTGATTTGGGCAAATAATCACATTTTGTTATTTAGACCATATCAACCTAACCATTATTTTTCTATAAATATGAGATATTTTTAGGCTTCACCTCTTACCTTTTTCTAATACATTTTGAGTTGTTAAGTTTTTCTTTATCTTTGAAAGAAAACTAGTGATTCAGTCATTACACTTACTTCAAACTATTGGGGTCACCATAGCACATATCTAGGATTCACAAAGGACTCTCCCTTTGGGGAGATAAAGGGGAATCATATAATCTCTAGAGAAAAATCTTAGGTGATATAATAAAGTGTTTCTTTTGGGAAATTGGAGCTCAATTCTATTATTTATTGTTCCATTTATCTTATTAGAATTTTCCTTCCATATCTAGGAATATAGTAAGTAAATTAATATATCTGGCTATAGGGTTTCTTACCTAATCCATTGTTTTTGTTTATGCTCTAATTAAAAAAAGCTCGAGTAGTGTACTTGTTTCCTACATTTGTTGCATAAAACCACCAACACATATACTTATTCTTCTACAATATCATTGAAGAATGTCAATTTTACATCCATTTGATAAAATTTCTACCTATTTTGAGATGTTAAACTTAACAAAAATATAATTGTATCTAACCTTGAAAGTAGTGAGAACTTCTCACCATAATCCACTCCAGACTATTATGTAAATCCTTTTGCTACCAGTTTTTCATTTTAATTGTCTACTTCTCATTTTTCATTAACATTGGCTATGGAAACCAATTCTAAACCAATAAAATATCTCCTAAAAACTCTACCAGATCCCATCTACAATTTTCTCCATGGAATCCATCTCTTTATCCATCTTTTGTGACCTAATTTTAATCTTTTATTTCTTCTTCAAAACATGTGCATTGAGAAGTAAATAATGCAAAATTTGAATACACATTCAAGTCCTCATAAATTTATCTTAAACTTCTAGTCTTTCTAGATCTTAAGAAGGGAATTGTAGGATGAAATCCAATAATTAAGGATTAGGATTAGACAAGACTACTAGACTAGATGACTAACCTTAAACAAAATTTCTTGGAGTTATTATTGGAGTACCTTTGATTGATGGCTAGGTTTGTGAGTCTCATGTTCCTTCTTGTGCACTTTGTTCCTCTACTTCATCATCTACTTAAGGTACCGCCACTACCATAACTATAGTCTTGTTGATGCCTCCATCCCATTCTTCATCTTCTTTAAATTCAAAATCCATGTCAATTATTACATTTTGTGTGATTGATTTGTATAATATGTATCCCTTAGATTGATCAATATACCCGAGGAATTTTCATTTTTTACTTCTATCATCTACCTTCCTCCACAACTTTTTTGGCACATCGGCATATTCCACACAACCAGATACTACAAAATGTGCGACATTGTACCTCATACTTTTTTCATGCATCCCATGGTAATTTTCTCATCACACTTGTAGTGGGATATATTTTCAAAACATAAATAGAGTAATATACTATTTTTCATCACAAACCATTTAATAGATGTTTTTCCTTCAACATGCTTCTAGCCATAGTCATAATGGTTATGTTCTTCTTTTCAAATAAACCTCTTTTTGAATGTATCTACCTTATTGTGAACTATCTTTTAATGACATGATACATCTAGTGAATCGTACTCGCCCTTTATTTGTGTGGTCTTAACACATGAATTTGATAACCACTTTTCTTTTGTACCATTGATTTGAATTATTTGAAATTGTAAGAAGTTTTGGATTCCTTGCAAGGAAGTATACTTAATTTTTCTATTGTAATCATCTATGAATATTATTAAGTAGTAACTTCCTCTTAGTGACTAATTCTACGAAGGAACACACATATTTGTATGACCCAATTCCAATGGTTCCTTTTCTATATAAAATACTCTCTTAGGAAAACTATCCATGTGTTTCTTTACAAGAATGAAACTATCACGTGAATTGGATGGCTACTAAATGGGAGGAAAACATTTAACCATATTCTTTTGTTATAATAGTTTTATACCACCAAAGTGTAGATGACCAAATCTTAAGTTCCACAATGAAAAAACATTTAAACAAGGCACATTTTGAGAAAATGAGTCATCTTGTCTATAAAAACTCATGGTAAGACAATAAGGGGATTCATCCTATAATTTGTCATCCTCACTATGGTACTTAACATCTTACTGTGAGTTTCTCATATATAAAATAGTCACGCCCCTTAAATATTACATTATACCCATTTCGAGTAAGTTGACAACATTAAGAATATTATGTTTGGTAAGGATGTTAGCCATTCATGTTTGCATATGTTTTAGAACATTGTTTGATCCCAACTTGAATTTAGTCCTTATTGAATCATCCAAATTTGTAAGTAAGCTTATATTTCTTGTCACATGATTATTATATCCACTATCTATAATCCAAATATCATTACAAGTCACTTGTGAAACACTTCAAGTAAGGAACATTACGTCTTTATAGTTGTCGGAAGTGTTAGAATGCTTTTCATCTTATTTGCTAAGGTAAATGTTGTTCTTCCTATGTTTGTGTTCATAATAAATCAACTTATTAGAGTAAAATAATTTAACTTTTGATATATCATACCTCTAATTTGGTTGCAAGCTTATGATTTTTCTCCCCTTTAAGCTATGATGGTTTTGATCAAATATCCTTTTCTTTTATGAAGCATCCCTTCATTTGTTGCTTCTATTTCTTCTACTCTTGCCCCTTGATTTTCATCATTATCTACCTCTTTAGATAGAATCATCTCCTATGAATGCATGTTTAACATAATCATCATTCTATTTTATTATGAATGGATGGGATAGAAAGAATCCCAACAATTTCTTCAATAGTCATCCTTAACTTATTGGCAATTCTCATGTAACCATCCCACATTTTACCCCTATTTTTTGTATGTGTGATCATAGTTTATCTGAAACTGATTGCTAGTTAATGTTGTACTAGTATCATTTCCAAATATAAAATTTTCTTTGCTTTGGTTTACTTATCCATGAAGAGTTTATCCATGAGCATGTGATTGTTAATCCATCTAACTTGGTGAAATTTAGTGTTTTGCATGAACTTAAAAGCATGAATTTAAATGGCTAAACAACAGTATATAAAAATACATGAAGCACAAATAACAGAGCTCAATACAAAATTTTTTGTTGAAGGAGTTCACCGCTCTTGGGCTACATCTCCTTAGTTCGACTTCATAGTCCGAGACTTTATATTAGCTTCAATAGTGCTCAAATTGTTGTTACATGCATTTGATGATCTGGGAACCTATTCCAATGAGTTTAAAACATTCAATTCTATCATAAATGACTATTTTTTTACTCAATTTGGTTACCAACTGCTCTAGGAATGGCCTCCAACACCTGGTGGCCCTAGGCTTCAAAAATCTTCAAGTGAACGAAAACACCTGTAGATGACCTCTTATACCTCTGCAACCTGCTCCAATGAGTTCCTAGGCATGCCAATTAGCCAAAAATGACTATTCAGTTTCAGAACTTGGCTAAGGATTACCTCAGTTATGGAAAAACCAATTTTTCCTATAAAACCTTCGCTAAATCTGGAGAGACTCTAGTTAAGTCTGCCAAATTTGGTGGCAGTTTCGGATCTAGTGGCTCCTCAGAAATATCCGCCAAATTAATATGTCATTAAAGGAGATTTAATTAGCAGTTAACCATAATTATGGCGCTAAATGTGCTTAGCGTTGGCCCTCGGTCACATGTTTGAGGTTGCATGGAAAGGGGGCTAGCTCCCTCCTCTCTCGTCGATGGATCCTCTCTCTCATTAAATAAATAAATGTGGTAAATATTTTCAATGGTACTGTCGTGGTCCAATGGAAAAGACTTGGGTTCAGGTGGGGGAGGTCACAAGTTCAAACCCGCCTTCGCCCAGCCCATATAATTTTACCATAATATAATATATCCCATTTGAGATTTCAAAACTTTGGATGGTTTATATATATGGATTTTTGGAATTAATATATATATATATATATATATATATCTATATATATATATATATATATATATATATATATATATATATATATATATATATATATATATATATATATATATATATATATATATATATATATAGATATATATATATATATATATATATATAATTTAAAAAATCATATAATATAACATAATAATTATATATAAAATATATATAATAATATTTAAATAAATAAATAAAAATCAAATTCCACCTTAAAGGCCAATTAGGCAATTTCACCTTCCCTGAGACAAACTGGTCTGGAGGTGTCACTTGTCAAAGTGTCTCTCGATGAAACTGGAGAATATTCTCTGCATGCTGACTGGGCATCCAGTCAACCCTAGTCAAACTTTGACTATGACCTTTTTCTTTACCAAACATTTAGAAGCTCTAACTTTTGCATACAATATTGGTTTTTTAAACTGTTCATGGCGTTGGAATTCTGGAGATGAAATCTATCCAGTAGTTTTGGTTTGAAGCAATTCTTAACACTTGCATTTTTTAGCTAAAATATTGATCCCTGATCATTCCTCCCCACTAGAAGCCGTTTGGACCCCAAAAGCTCTCTTGATCATTGATTATGTTGATGAGGGGATTGTTCCCTCATCCTTTCACTCTTTATCCATTGGTATTTTCCTAATTTCATCATTTGGAGCTTTTCATAAAAAGTAAAAAAATTCCTTGATTCTGAAGACCATCGATTATTGTTTTTGACACCGTCATGCTGCAATATTTCTGAATTTGTAGAACAAAAATCTAATTTTGCAGAAAATAGCTTGTTCCCACCTTGGTCAACAATCAAAGGAAACATTGAATCTTTCTCACCTTGCACTTTGTCTCTATGGAAATTTTTAACTGTTTTTGCCTTGTACTTGAGTCGACTCTTGCCCAAGTTTCTTCGCCATTGTAATGTGCCTTTTGGAAACCAGCAATGAACACTTGTGAAACTCATGCATTCTTTTCCAAGCTTCTTTGTCCTCTTCTCTTTGACCTTTGCAACTTGTTGCACCGACACCTTGTGTTCAACACCACTCAACACCAATGTTCGCTGCTGCAAATGTTTTTCACCTTCTTTCAAAGGGAACCCATTATCATTCTGAAAAAATACATTACAAATATAATCATCTTTATTAAAAGTATGATTCAAAGCATCTCTTTGTTTGATCATCAACAATGTCAAGTTCTAGCTTGCATTCACTAGCCTCTTCATTTGCCCTGCGTTAACTAAAGAAATGTTCAGTTTCTTGCAATGACCTCTCACAATATACTTCACCCCATCTTTAAGAAAATGATATTTGTGCTCATAGCGATGATACACTGCTTTCTTGTCTTACAAATATGGACTTCCCAAGATAATTCCAAAAATATCAAGTGGATGTCTAACTCGATTTCATCAACAAAGTTTGTAGTAATAGAAAATCTAAAAATTCATTTCCTTGAAACCTCTAAATTGGCATCCTTAACTATCCAACCCAAAGGGTATGGTTTATGATGTGGTACGGTTTCAAGTTTAAGCTCTTTAACTAAGTCTTCCCAAATTAGGTTTTCCTATGATCCACTATCAAAGAGTTCATCAATCTTGGTATGATTTGAGATTACTCTGACAGTGAACAACTCTTCCCTTTTGTCTTCATTTGGATTGTTGTTGTGACTATATGAGGAACTAGTACTTTCAACATGTTCACCTTTCAAACCCATACCTGTAATTTTTATCTCATCTTCTGAATCTCACCGTGAGTCTTTTTCAGCTATAGCAACAATTTTTCCCTTCTCTTTGGCTTTCAATCTATCTGGTTTTAATTCTAGATGAAGTTGCCAACAGTGGTCTTCATCATGGCCAGTCTTTGAACAATTTTTTCATTTGAGTTTTTCCTTCTCTTTTTTGATACTTGCATTATTCTTTCCCTTCCATTTTTCTCCCTTCTCTTTTCCCTAACCCTCATTTTCACCTTTCTCCTCTATGTTTTTTCCCCTTGCCTCAAGATGTGTGGCTTGCACACATACTTTATATAAGTTGTTTGGGTTAAACATAAGGATAGTATGCTACAAATAGGAATGTAAACCTCCAATATATTTCAAGAGAGTGTCCTGTGAGTTCAAGTTTACTCCCAACAACAAGGCCCATTTCCTAAACTCCTGTGTATAATCTTAGACTGTTTGGCCTTTAAGCTGCCTAAAATTGTGCCAAATCATAATGGAATTTTGCATAAAAGATAAAGGATAAAGCTGCCTTTTAATTGCAAAAACAAATTCAACCCAAGAAATGGATATCTTACCATGGATTCTCATTTCCTCTTCAGTCTTTTCTTCCCACCAAAATAGTGCAACTCCTTCTAGCCACAATGAAGCCAACTAGATCTTTATGTAGTCTTCTTGAAGGTTTTGAATTCCGTAGTATACCTCCAACATTTGAATCCAAGTATCCAAATTTTCTGCATTCACTTCTCCATTGTAAATGGGAAGTTCAAATTTTATGTCCAATTTCAGTAATGGAATTTTTCATTTTGGGGTTTTGGAATGAGTATTGGTAGTGGTGGTAGTGGAAGATGATGTTATGTGAGACGGTGAAGATGATCAGGAAGATGATGAGGATGGTGGAGATGGAGGTGGCTTTCCACCATTCCCTTTGGAATCCTTCTTCTCATCTTTTTTTACCTCTGAGCTTCCTTCTCCATGTGGAGGTTTAGAATTCTCTCCAACCATTATTGTGTTCCTCTCTTCATAGAGGACGTCAACCATCTCAGTCCAAGTGTATAAAGATTTCTTGAATTCTTCCTCTTCTGAAGAGGTACCTCCAAGATCTCTTTCTCTGGACATAATGGATACGGATTCAAGCTCAGAAATTTGTATTGATTGTACCTCTTCAATCACTTCAGGCTCTTGTGCAATCTGTGCCTCTTCTATCTCAACTGATGGAGATGGAACTTGAGGTGATTGAGGTGCTGCCTTGAGTGGTCCTTTGGGTGAGGATGATTCTTTCTCAGCCTTCTTCCTTCTTGACCTAATCTGAGGACTAGCTATCAATAGCTTCCCTTCTCCTCTCTATAACTTCAACCTTGTAATCATAACAACAATTGTAATTGTTAAACCCTTCAAGCAAAAGAAGCAAGCAACCTTGTGCTTTGATACCATTTGATCTAAAATTTATTTCTAGTTAATGATGTGCTAGTATCATTTCTAGATATAATTTTTTCTTTGCTTTGGTTTGCTTATCCATGAAGAGTTTATCCATGAGCATGTGATTGCTAATTCATCCAACTTGGTGAAATTTAGTGTTTTGCATGAACTTAAAAGCATGAATTTAAATGGCTAAACAATAGAATATAAAAACATAGCAAGCATAAATAACAGAGCTCAATACACAAATTTTTGTTGAAGGAGTTCACCCCTCCTGGGCTACATCTCCCTAGTCCAGCTTCATAGTGTGGGCCTTTGTACTAGCTTCAATAGTGCTCAAATTACTGTCACATGCATCCAATGCTCTTGGAACCTATTCCAATGAGTTTAGAACATTAAAATTTATCAGAAATGACTATTTGTTTACTCAATTTGGTTACCAGATGCTCTGGGAATGGCCTCCAACACCTAGTGGCCCTAGGCTTCCAAAATCTTCAAGTGACCGAAAGCACCTATGGATGACTTATTCTGCCTCTGCAACCCGCTCCAATGAGTTACTAGCATGCCAATTAGCCAAAAATGACTATTCAGTTTCAAAATTTGGCTAAGAATTACCTCAGTTATGGGAAAACCAATTTTTCCTATAAAACCTCTGCTAAATTTGTAGAGACTCCAGTTAAGTCCGCCAAATTTGGTGCGAATTATGGATTTGGTGGCTCCTCCAAAATCTTCGCCAACTTAATCTGTCATTAATAGAGAGTTAATTAGTGGTTAACCATAATTATGGCGCTAAACGCGCTTAGCGTTGTCCCTCCGTCACATGTTTGAGGTTGCATGGAGAGGGGCTTGGCTCCCTCCTCTCCCACTGGTGGATCCACTCTCTCATTAAATAAATAAATGTGGCAAAGATTTTCAATGGTATTGTCGTGGTCCAATGGCAAAGACTTGGTTTAGGTGGGGGAGGTCACAGATTCAAACCCGCCTTTGCCCAACCCATATAATTTTACCATAATATATTATATGCCATTTGATATTTCGAAAATTTGGATGGCTTATATATATGGATTTTTGGAATTAATATATTAAATATGTATTAATATATATAATTTAAATAATCATATAATATAACATAATAATTATAATATATATATATATATATATATATATAATATTTAAATAAATAAATAAAAATCAAATTCCATCTTAAAGGCCAATTAGGCAATTTCACTTTCCCTCAGAAAAATTAGTGAATCCGGAGGTGACACTTGTCACAGTCTCAGTGGCTAAAATTGGAGAATATTCTCTACATGCTGACTAGGCATCCAGTCAACCCTAGTTAAACTTTGACTTTGACTTTTTTTTAACCAAACTTTCAAAAGCTCTAACTCTTGTATACGATGTCGGTTTTTTAAACCATTCACGACGCTGGAATCCTGGTGACAAACTCTATGGATTCATTCAGGGTTGAAGCAATTCTGAGCACTTTCATTTTTTAGCTAAAATACTAATCCATGATCAATAGTTGTGAAATCCAGTGAGGAAGCTACAACTCGATAGGACATACCTGATAAAAAAATTACGTATTAAATTATTCTCTTTAAAATAATGAAAAAATGGAATTTTGGCCTAAAGGACGAGATCCATGGATCCAAGCCTAAGGGAGAGTGGAGAAGTGGAGGATGACACACCTGACCCTTAAAGATGGAGGAAGTGTCACAACTGATTGTATATCCACCTAACATAATGCAAATGATGCCATGAGATGGTGGAGAAGTAGAGGATAGTACCCTCACCCTTTAATATGGAAGAAGTTGCACTACTAATCAAACCAGCATCTTGCAAATATCAAGAGATGTTATTGGACCAACGGGGAGTTCCCATAGTTTTGTTTTTCTTGTAACATGATGTAAGAAGGAGGTGGGAACTCTCTTAGGTAGATGAAGAGATGTGAGGAGGTCGGCAGAAAGAAGAAGTTGAAAAGAAAGGAACATAGAGGAGAGGTATGAAGGGTAGATGCTAAAACGAAATATGGTGAAAGGAGAACATAAGTGTAGAGAGAGAATCCCTTAAACAATGGGCACAAAGCACATGGAGAAATATTAGAGTTGTGTCTGAGCCCTATGATTTAAAATTGGGGTGTTATTCCATGTATTGATGTGTTTGAGTCCACCTGACTATGTGTGTCAAAACCTTATTAGTTAATGGGTGGCTTGGTGGATGACCAAATCATTGGGGTGCTAGTTCTATAGCTATTAACCACCTAAGCAGAGAAATATGAGTCATGGTGGTGCTTGCTAGAGAATTTTGAACCACCTTGATAATGGAATATATACCCCTTTGGTTCTTGTTATGAAAATACAACTGAGAGATCACTTGGATAATGGATTCAACCTCTTGCATTGAGAAATACCCCATCCTGACCATGGGTGAAGCCCTATCATTGAAATTAGAGGAGTAACTAACTCAATATGGTGCTTACTGGTAGAGGGCAGTTAAAAAACCACATGGATAGTGAACTCAATCTATTAAGTGTCTAACAAGATTTTGGTATGAATTCCTTGAGCAACCATTCCCTCACAATATGGATCCAGTTTGGGGGTTGTCATATGCAAGAGAGTTGTAGTGTAGTTGGCCTATGGTTGGGTGGAGAGTGGAAGTCCCTCCTATAGTTTTCAAGCATCTTTACATACTCAAATATGTCAAATGCACTAATATGATAAGTTATAAACTACAATCTTTCATGAACTACATGTGTGTGGAGTGAGCTCTTCTACAATCATGAATGTTAATGAATTCCCTTAATGGTGAAGATTATCATTATGCCTAGGATTTACACGATATCATAGATGATATGAATTTAATAAACAGAAAGATGCCTTGTATGCCTATATTTCTATTATATTAACTTGACTATCCTATGCATTACCGTGATATAAGAAATATTGTTTATGTGTGCTCTTATAGTAGAGATTGTGTTATCTAACATCATATATATGAATGCTTTACAAAAAGGTAGTTCATATCTTGAAAGATTTTAAATAAGTTGTATAGGAGACTTGTAGAACTGGGTCAATTGGTGCATTACTCCATGCACAACATAAACCACCCTCATACTATAAATCGTCGAACTTCACTGCCTTCCATAGTCCCTCATGGGATATCACCCCATCTTATTATATTCCTTAGTGATCATGCCACAAGACCACAAAAGGGGTTAAGTGAAGAAACTTTTTGGGGAAGGACTAAAAATAATGGTATGATGGACAAATGCATGAGGAGAAGGTATATGGACTCGAAGGTGAAACCATGTTTTGACGAAACCTTGCCACTGGGCATTGGATACCTAGGATAGTTGGGTGAATATTTGTGTATAGAGGTTGAGATCATTGGGACAATATCATCCATTGGCCATTGAATATAAAATGGAGGAGTGAGTTTGGATTCAAAATGGCATGATGACAATGGGTTAACCCTACCAAGCTCATGGGTCTTTGGGCCACTAGGTTTTCCAAAGGAACTAAGTGGAGAGAGGACCTCAAGATCGATGGTAGAGATTGATTGAGAGGACCCACCATGGTTGATTTTTAACAATCATAGGTGAGGGGTCATGTTTGGAATTAGTTCCAACACATCTCTCTATGATCAATGGATGAGATAAATTGGGGGGGGGGGTCGGCTTCCCAAAATTCAAAATCACCATTAGAGGGGTTCGTGATGCTAGTTTTTTTGTTCAAGGCTTGGATAAAACATAGCATACATGTGAAAAAAGGAAGAGAGTGGGACCAGGTCAAAACTCTAGTTACAGGAACTATGCCATCATATCATTGGACCTTAGGAAAAATCAAAAGATACAACCTTTGGAGAGATTGGATGTTGACAACCCAATATTAGTCCTTGGCCATTGGCATAAAGTGTTTATATATGAGGAGACTCAAGAGAGCCTAATGTTAAGACCTTGAGATGATGTGGGTCAATGGGGTCTACCTCGAGCACACAATATAATTGGGTGAAGCATCAATTTGGGTCTCAAAGCTTAGACCTAAGCATATTATTATCAATTTTGGAGCAAATGGAGGTGAGAAAACCAACTATCGAGAATTTTTTCTTCGTTATCCTTGAACTCGGTTAGAGACAATGGAGAATTGATCGATTTGTCCATGGTTCCAACTGTGGAACCATACCCATTAGGATACTACCCATCACCATTCCTTGTAACTTGTCAACTTGCAACTATGACCGCATTAAGTAGTGGGCGCTCTGGTATGACGTGGACCTAGACCTCTGTAACATTAGTGCCATTGGACCTGAAGCTTATGATTTGAAACTACCGTGCGAGCCTAGTAGAGGCTACATGGATGCCACATGGGTATTGTGATAACATGACTCCATTTAATATGCCAAAACTTCTAACACACATTACTTGTGATTTGGGACTTAGATTGAGATAAATTTTATATTGTCAGAAAGCTCTCAATGAGTTGTTCACAATGGTGTTATTAGAATTAAATTATGTACACTTTCAAAAATGATATTTTTCTTAACCCCATCTTCATAACAAATCTTGGAGATCACGTCAAATAGGTAACACCATCCTTAGCCCAAGAACCTTTAAGGGGGTAGAAGGGAGGTGGTTATATAATGGTATTAGAGTGAAGGCTAAATATTGTACCTCAAGATGCTCACACACAAATGATAGAATTTAATAGGATAATTAAATTATTATATATTCTAATTTTTAGATTGTAGTAGTTTTGTTGATAACATTCATAGAATATTGATATGTTCTTTACTCAAGCATGTATAATTGACATGGGTTTTTATTTTGTGAAAAACTTTAGATCAACATACTTAGTGTTGACAGATCATTGCAGAAACCTCTTAGGCCTATCTAAGTCATGATACCTATATTACTAAATCTATTTAATAAAAGGTAAAAGGCAAATGTATGGGTGATTTGTTGGAGTGGGTACAACTACTACAACAATATCTACTATGCATAAATGTGCATGAAGTTGGAATAAAAATAAGGTTGGATTTCCTTCTATGTTTGTCGTGTTTATTATATATATTTTTATTGTGTTCTCATGATGTAGTCCATTCTTGATGCATGTGAAGGATCTGTATTCAACACTAGTTTTGTTGTTGTTGGTATTGAGTTCAAGACCATAGAAATATTAAATGAAGATGGTGCAAACCTCTAAAAAGAAAAAGAAAAGAGGATTAATCTACAAGTAAAGATCTGGTTGAGAAGATGTTGCCCAAGAGTTGTTTTTCTATTGCATGAAAACATGAAGGCTCTATCAAAGGTTGAAACCTCAAAAAAGTGTTCATGAAAGTTCACAGATGTTGCTCAAAGAATTTGCACATTGAAAAAATCCATGCTCATGGCTCGAAGCTGAAGGAAAATGTGAGACTAAGGACCCACAATTTCATTTTTCATCGATTTCTAATTGTAATAAAGATTGCATAAAAGGGAAAGAAAATGTATTTAATTGACTACTAGGTCAAAGGGAGCTCCAAGTCAAATTGAATCAATCAACAAGAGAAAGGTTGCATGCACCTTGGATGTAGAGATGGTTGACTAGTTGGCCTGTTCCATTATTTGAAATAATTCCATATTGACGTATGTAGAATTGATCTACACTCATGAATTTGGATGTGTTGATCGAATATGAGATAAATATCATATAAGACATGTATAATAATTTAAAATCTCATGGAATCTTGTAAACAAAAATATGAAAATGTTGCTCCTCGAATGTGTAGAGTTTTACAATTGTGAAGGTGTCGTGATGAAAGTAATATTTTCTTGCTATTCGATGTTAGTCATCAAGCCCGTTTTTAGAAGAGCCAAAATTAAATGGATCAATCGAGTAAAAAAAGTTTGCATGTGCAAAATCTGCTCAGTGAAGATGGCTAATTGGCTAGTACAATACCGTAAAGTCATAAATTGCACATAGAAGACAACTACTCTAAAAAAAAAGTTAAAAATATAATCAAGAATATGTTTTCTTCATAATGAAGATTTTTACCATGGATGCAAGGTCTATTTAATGGATTTGAAGAGTACTTATGCTTATACTTACTCGATATGTGAAAATGAAGTGGATGGAAGTTGTAGAATTTCCAATGGTAGTTGACCAAAAGGGTTTGTGAATGTCAACAAGTTTTCTGGTGCATTATCACCAAATATGCATAGTCAATGAAGCCATATTGTTTCCTTCTTCGTCATATTGTTCTCTAGGCGAGGCAATTTTCTTGTGTCATGCACTAATTTGATTGAATTAATGACATCACATTTGTTTCCATCATTCCAATGATTTATTGCCTAAGATTGGAGACCTTGGAAATGTTGCGCCTGAATTTGTATGAGAGACAACAAAGAGGAGCAAGTAATGGGCATCCCAAATGGGTAAAACATGAGGACCATCTAACAACTCTTAGGCACATACAAACTATAGTAAACCTACCTTTTGCACTTAATGACACAATTTCCTAACTTAATGAGTTCTTAGGAAAGCCAATGATGCTTTTCATATTCTGTGTGCCTTAACATGTGTATTGTGTAGCATTTGAAGAGGTTTTGCACAAATTTTGAGGAGATTGAGGTATAGATATTCATGGGGTTGGTTCAATGCTTCAAGAGAGTCTCAACTTGGTTGGGTGAGGGTATTTAATGCCCCTTCCTGCTATTATGAGGTGGCCTAGTAAGCAATATCCCCTTTTCTAGGGATTTTTGGAGGGAAATGCAGTCCTTCCCTCAATGAGGTTGTCCCCTACTAATTGGATAAGGAAGAGGCTAAAGTATCCCAATAGAGATGTAGAGAATATGAAAATAACATCATTTAATTACATGCCAAAAGAGATTTCAAAAAATATAATAGTGAAGTGTAATGAAAAATTGTATTTACTTTACTCTATTAAAATATTCCTGCTTCATGATCTTCGACAAAAATCAATTATATCGAATATTTCAAAACCAAATCCTAGTTATAAAGTTAATGACAAAAACTTGGGATTAGAAAAGAACATTTTGTAATAAATGTCAATGGAGCAAGGTAGTAAATAACCAAGAAAGAAAAATGATAACAAGATATTGCCTGAATATATTTCAATGACGGCTCATGTTCCTCTTGAAATTGACATAGAATTTCATTACTAATTTATATTTTAAGAAGAACAAAAGTGAAATAGTAAAAGTGTAAAGGAAAATTTTTAAAACAATTGAAAACAAAATTAATTAATATACTCCTAAACCTATACTACATTAACTGATAGTACACTAGGTGAAATCATAATGCCACTGCAACCATTTATATAACTCCAAAGCTACAATGCCAATGCAACCATTCATATAACTCCAAAACTACAATCACATGTTCATAAAAAAGCATCAGTAAAAATTGGAGCAATAACAAACTAAATATAGAAAAATAAAAGGCATCTAAAACCATATCCATCATGTGTAAGTTAAGAACATTATTATATACCAGAAATCTTGCATGAAACCATTTCTCTAACCATGTTTCTATACTATCATGATATATACAATACTTAATGTAGAAATATTGGAAGGAATCTACAATTGAGTAGTGTACTTAATGAGAATCATGGGTAATAATGTTACGAAGAATATTTAGTGGAATAATTTTTGACATTATTGGTATGATTCATTTAAGAAATTGGAGTGAGATAATGAGAATCTGACATAACGATTAGTTGAAATCGAAGTGCCTCATTTTCTTAAGAAGCCTCCCTAGATTGGTGCTCTAAATAACCAAATTGTGATGAATTAATAAGATGAAATAATGTGTATAGGCTATCTTCCACCATTGCATAAAGTATTTTGGTTGTTACAAAGTAGAAACCACCAACATCATTTGTTTCATCAACTATTTCAATCTTATAACTTGATTACGAGGACAATAAGACTCTTCACTATTTATATATGTATTTGAATCAATAAAAGGCTCTCGTAATTCATTTTTCCATTTAATAAATTGATTAGGAGTAAAACTAACATATTTATGAAAATAGATTTCTTGTTTATCAACTCCTATATGCAAGTTCTTATAATTTTTTATTTTAATAGAGTCTTTCCATGTAAAATGAAAGTCAAAAGTTTCTAAAATGTTTACTTGTGTAACATAACCATCAAACATATCAGGGTACAAAGTATAATAAATGGAAGATAAAAGAAAAGAAAAGAAAAAACATCTCTTAAAAATGTCTCTTTTTTAAAGCACAACATCTTTTTATTATGGTATTGATATATAATTTCAATTTTGAAAATGATGTATTTTTCTTAATCTATAATTAATTGATAAATATTCTGGTTGTTCTCCCCTAAAGAATTTGAACAGAGAACATTCTTCAAAACATATTTATGTTTATTGTAAATAGACCTTAATTGTAAGATAAATCAATAAAATAATTAAAAATGGGGTTCGTATGAACTTTCTCTTGAATCTCTTCATTAAGATTAAGAAAATATTTTTTTAAACACAAATTTTAAATTCAATTTCTTTTATTCCTTTAATGGTTGTCATATCTAACGGGTAATTTTCTTAATTTCTACTCAAACTTACTTCTTCCCTCTATTCACAAGTAATAGAAACCACGTTCTTTATAAAAGAAGTCGGTTCCTCATTTTAAAAAAGTATTCACCTATAGTAGAAACCTCGTTTTTTTTTTTTATAGAAGAAGTCTTTTCCTCATTTAAGGAAAATTTTGGCATATGAAAATTGTACACGATCACATATAGTTCTTCCAAAATATCATATTCCTCTGGGTCCACATCCAAACAATATTTTCCACTTTAATCATCCAAATCCTTGAGTTTTCACGCAAATCTAGATGATCATATAACCGACTGTGAATACATGATTTAGATTTATTAATGAGTAATCGATCATACATCATTCAGAGGAAATCTATACCAAAAACGTACAAGTCTACTAAAAAATATTGTAATATTGTGTACATTTACATAAATGCTCATTCTAATATTGTAATATTAGTTTAAAAAGTAATATCATGAACGTTATTATTCTTTTTGTAGTTAGTGTAACAACTCTATGCCATAAACTAGGGAGAAAAGTCATAATTATTCTTGTTTCAAAATACACATACGAATGGTCAAGTAAAATAATTCCAACTGAAATAATTTTATGGTTTTGATTAACATTAATATGGAGATATTTATTAAATATTTTAATATATAATTAAATAAATAAAATTAAAATATAAAGTAAATTAACTAAATTTAATGGTAATATAAATTTTATATAAGTTAAATATTTGAAAAATTGTTTCTGAAATGAAAATAATTATATTTATAGATATGTTTATTTTGGAAATATTTTTGGGAGTAGTTATAAATTAAATGTTGATATTTATATTAAAAGTAGTTATGTCCTTTTAATTTCTTAAATAAAAAAAAAAAAAACAAAAAACAAAAAAAAAACCTATATAGATATGAATATTAGTTTTTTAAGTATGTGATATTAGACTATAATGATAAAATTGATAATAATATTGTAACAAAACTTATTTAATTATTTATAACTATTTACCAAACATTTAAATTAAATAACTACTCAATGTACTCCAAATTATTGAGAATTCCTTATAAATAATTATAAAAACGCCCGTATCTACGGAACTGAGATACCAAAATCCTATAACTACGGATATTCGTGAAAGTATCATGACTTAGTCTTGTAAATCAAAAATATATTGAAAAACCTTTTGTTCACTGGATTTCAATAATGCACGATACATAAAGAGCACGATATTTGTAAGGACCTATTGACCTTAACACGTTCCACCGAAGTGCAACCGTGGATGGAGGTTTGAACGAGCGTGCGATTTAGAAGAGTGCGAGCTCAGACTTGGGTATGCGAATTGTTATGCGAATAAAAAAAGGAGGGCGAGCTGTTTATGGAGGCGTGGGGAGCATGAATGCTCAACCCACGGCCGACCCACAAGGAAACAAAGGCCGACATGAAGTTAAGGGCTTTTGCGATGAAGTGAGGGCATTGGGTAATTCGGCTGGGTAGCCAAGACTTCGCCCTGCCTTGCGTATATATTGGAGGATCATGGAGCTCATTTCAGCATCGATCATTCGCTCAACATCTTCGCTCTTAAGAAGAAGTGCACAGATTTGGAGGTAGATGAAACAAGGAGTTAAGGCGCATGACTTGGTGATGCGCCCATTCTTGGGTGAGGCTACACAAGGAGTGAACGCACATCTTAGATTTGGGTGAAGGGCGCGGGCAAGGTTGCCTGCCGGTTGGAGAAAGGCGTGCACAAGTGAGTGGCGCCCAGATCGTGTGAAGGTGCACCCGACAGTGAGATGAAGGGTGAGCTCCCGGTTTGTGTGAAGACTTGGCACGGGTTCTTGGGTGACTCAGGTGAGCGCCCGCCCGTCGTGCAAGTGTGCACGATGACTCGGTGACGTGTTGAGATTGTGGACAAAGGCATGTCTCGGGTGGAGGCGCCCGTGTGTGGCGACTTGGAGGTGCACCCAAGTTGGGCAAACAACACGGTCGTGCGATTAGGTGAACGAAGGGTTGGTGAGTCGTGCGGCGACCATGCAAAGGCGCCGATGAGCTGGGTAACCAAGTTTGCCGAAGATTGTAAATTTGGCTAAGTATGAAACTTGGGGTTTCCAAGTATACTTGTAAAGCTTTGTAACTATTGTAAAAGACTATATAATATATTATTCGGGCAGACTCATTGTTAAGGGAGTTCCCCCTCCCTTTATACTGTGCAATTGTGTTCTTCATTTATAATCGCTGATGATAATGAATGTGTATGGGTGTTCATTGGTATAAAGGATAACATAATAATACTTGGTTGCGAAACACAAACTAAGTAGAAGTAAGTGGTTAGGCATAGTCCACGAACATAAGTTTTGGTGAAAAGAAAGTGTTCGATGGTGTTGCACCTCGCTAAGAGCGGTTGAAAGACTATCGCCGGCTTGGGGGCGTGACAGTTGGTATCAGAGCTCGGTTGGAGCTGGTGATTGAAGCTGATTCAGGGTTGAAGAAGCTTAACAGTTGGTGATTGAGTAGGGTTTCTTGTGACAGGTACTTGCAGGTGAAGGAAGTTGTTTCACATACAAGTGGAACAAGAGCTGGTTCATGTTTTGCAGGGAACTTGGAGAAGGCTGAAAGGCAAAGATGGTGGATGAACCTATGGCAGGTGAATCTATCCATGATGCAGGTGAAGTCTTTCGGTACAAAGTGTTGGAACAGATGGGTCGATAGAGTTCTAACTAGGTTTCGATGAAGGCTGAGAACATGAAGATTCGGGAAAGTTGTTTAGAACTAAGAAGGGAACTTGAAGAACTCAGGAGCCAATGCGGAAGTACGACAGATGTTGAACTCAAGGAACTTGATGAGGAGATCTGACAAAGTGGTCTTGGTCTTCAAGAGCTCTTGGATGAAAGAGCTCGGTTGAGGAAGAAAAGTGCCATGGTGGAAACCGAAATCAAGCAAGTTGAGGAAGAGATAAAGAAGAAGCGTCTTGATAAGAAGATCGTTGTAATTGAGCTGGAAGAGCTCGACTACATTGACAGGCTGGGAACTCACTACCGAGACAATCTAGAGGATGTTCGAAAGCTTAGTTCTATGGAAGTAGTCAATGGACACTTGGTTGGTGCACTTGAGCAGAATGCGATGGAGGACAAGCTTGAAGAGAGTCAAGCTAGGCCAGGATCAAGCTGCTTAGAAGAGCCAAGCAAGGAAGTGAAGTACCTTAGGAGGAATGTCAAGTTGGAGCACAAGCCAATTAACACTTCTGAGGCCGAATTCTTGAAGAAGGTTGCTGATGTGAGACACAAGATAAAGCCGACAGAAGGAGGTGATGCCTTGAGGCTGAGTTTTGTGCAGGTGACTGTAAAGGGCAAGAGATTTGCAGCTTTGGTGAATACGGGGGCTACTCTTAGCTTCTTAAGCAGGAAAGCAGCAAAGTCTTTTGGAAAGAAAGCTAATATGGAGAGGTAATGGAGTGCTTTCAAAGTAGTCAACTCTAGCATGAAAGTTGTTATTAGTGTGATGGAGAACACTCAGGTGAGAGTGGGATCGTGGTTTGGAAAGTTGGACTTGAGGATCGTGGACATGGATGATCATTCTATGGTGCTGGAGCAAGATTTCATGAGGCTTGCACAAGCCATACCAATGGTGGATCGGGACATTCTCTTGATCACAGCTGAAGGAAGAACCATGATGGTTCCGATGAATAGAAGGAGTTGCTTGGGGTATAGACCAAGGATGAATTCTATTACTTTGTATCCCAAAGATCCAAGTGTGAAGCATGAGGATGTGGAGCAAAGAGGACTTGGGAGTATGACTCAAACAACAAAGGAAGGGAAGTTGATTGACTTCGTTGCAAGAGCGAGGAAGAATGAAGTAAGTGAGAGGGCAGTCTCACAAACCTTGAAGCACTTGATAGAGACATCTTCTACTGATGATCTTCACAATGGAGTTGCGAATGAAGGGAGTCCGAATACTAATTCAGAGGCAGTGATTGATGAGGATTATGAAGGTAGAGATCCTGCTGGTATAGTGGATTTTTGCAGGTACGCTATGGGCATATATGACTTTCACATGGCCAAGGACAAGCTAGGTGAGCTTGGGTGTACATGTGAGGAGATTGAGGCTGTGCACATATACTTAAGGACAAAACATCAATCTGATACATGGGTGGATGAGATTCAGGGAGGAAACTTGTTGGCCCTCCTTTCTCTATAGACAACCTTAGAGAAGGGTTGGTGTAGGGACCTTGTTTGGGAGGGGCTACACCAACTTAGTAAGGGGCCTTGGGAGGAGGCTTCTTTATGACAGATTGCAGACTTGGATGCAGATGGCCAGATGTTGGGATGGAGTCTACATGGGTTGGACATCATGGACAACTAGAGTCATGGACATCAGGTTGGAGACGTGGAGCATGACAGTTATGCAGGTACATTATGCAAGAGCATGTGTCGAGGTGTCATTCATGGACGTTCTATGGGGAATGCCGAAGCAAGGATGTTGTGCAGATGCTGTTGTGACATGGAGATATATGAGCCAGTAGAGAGGTTGTACACTCTTCTGCAACAAGGCCATGGTTCGAACATGTTGCAGATGGGAGGGAGTTTCCATGGACCTAAGCATGGGAATTGGACAGATTCTTGATGAGTCCGAGATGTAGCAGAAGTCAGGGAAACACTGATGGGGACATAAGGATGTGCATTCTTATGATTTGAGCATGACAGTTGGACTGATCACCCGACTAATTCGAGTCATGAGGGGTACCAATGTGCAGAGATGTGTTCATATCAGGTGGAGTATCTTGATGGGCAGCCTACGGAGGGACGAGACGTGATGGAGGCGGTGGTTCTACATATGTTGCAGGGATGTTTGCAGTATGTGGAGGAGTTGATATCATGGATACGACTGTTCGGATATGAAAATCTTGATCTTGTTGGATGGCTACCAGGATGGTATGTTGTCAAGGACGAGAACAACTTTAGGTGGAGGAGGGTGTAAGGACCTACTATCCTTAACACGTTCCGCCGAAGTGCAACCGCAGATGGAGGCTTGAACGAGCGTGCGGTTTATAAGAGTGCGAGCTCAGACTTGGGTATGCGAAGTGTTGTGCGCATAACAAAAGGAGGGCGAGCTGTTTGTAGAGGCGTGGGGAGCATGAACGCTCAACCCGCGACCGATGTTAGGGTCCCACCCTAACCCCCTTATTTATGTCTTGGGATCACGTCATAGTCAAGAGTCAATAAAGCCCATATTAATATTTGTAAGTGGTTAACCCGCAATTAATGACGGGACCACAGTTAGTTGCAAATGGGCGGAAGTATTAGATAGATGGTAAATGGGCGGTAGTATTAGATAGATGGTATTAATAAAACCCACGATATTGGCCCATGGTATTGCATGTATGAGTCATATATAAAGGATAGAGACTCCCTACGAGGAGCATCATGTCTTGTTTTGTAATCGAGCTCTGCTCTATTGGAGGTTTCCCCCTCGAAGAGGCCTGTGAACATTTCTCTCTGAATAATAAAATCATTGCTATTCTGTGCTCTGGGTATATTTTCTTCGCATATTTTATGTTCTCGGTATCTTTTCTTCGCAAATTCTATGTTTGGGTATTACTTTGCAGGTTAAGAGCATAACAAGTGGTATCAGAGCACTTTCCAGGGCTCGGTGGGATCTCCAAATTTTAGCAAATTTTTTTTTGGCTAGAGACGTGTTCCGGCGTCTTTAAACCACGGGATCTGTCGTTAAGCGCATAAACCTGCGGATTTGGGGAGGCATGCACGCAGGAAATACAAGAGGTGGTCACGTCTGTTGGACTCCCTTGTAACCCCTGTGGGTACCCCTTCGAGTAGTAGCGCATTAGACAGAACCGCGCACGGACTGTCTTCCACGTACCCTCTGGGTATATAAGAAGCCTCCTAGCTCCCTTGAAACCTCGCCATATATAAACCTTCGGCCGTCTTGTGGCTACAGTACACCGAGAACAACACTCGGAGAGATTACTCGCCCGTACGATAGGGTAGTCGGGTTGTACAACTAAGGGTACGGTCGATCCTCCTTAGTTAGAGCCCTGAAACATTGGGCCGAGTACTGCTGTCAGACCCTTATGTATATTGCGATCTGTAGCACCTGACACTCCCCAAGACCATAGTTCCCTTTCTATCGGGGGATCACACATCACCTATTCCAGATTAGCAAGGGCAGCAGTAGCAGACATCAGTCCCGCAGCTCCATCAGATTAGCAGCAGCAGTTGTTCCACCATTCAGATCTCTCAGATCCACCAGATCGGAGTAGTTGTGAAGGGTTCCTGTCTCGGGATATAATTTTCGCAGGACTTTTGGCGGCATTGACATTCTGAGGATTTGGCGACTGCAGTATTGATCAGGACGACGAGCTGAGCAAGGTGGTACCATTCAATTTCTTAGTAAAAAAATTTTAGGCGGTCCCAATTTTTGTCCTCAGGTTGGTGTATGGTAGAAACTCGCGCCCAAGCGATGGCCAATGAAAGGATCGACAAAATTGAAGACCATGTGCACTCCCTCCAATCGGTGGTGAAGCTTATCGAACTTGAGCTTAAAGGAATAAGTAACCAGATAAATGATGCACTCCCAAAGGGCAAGGAGCCAGCCCACGAGGAGGCGTATAATGGCCATGAATACCATGAGGGTGAGTCTAGCCACTCTCATCACGTCTGGCACACCCATCCACCACCTAGTCAGCGACCTCCCAAGTTGGATACGCATAAATTTGACAGTTCTCACACGTCCGCATGGCTAGCACAAATGGAGCAGTATTTCCAATTGAATCATATCATAGATGAGGGGACTAAGCTTATGGTGGGCACCATGTACTTGGACAATGAACGATGGCAATGGAAGGAATGGCATCAGCGTTGCCATGGACAGTTTCGGGATTGGGCCCAATTTGCCAAAACTCTTCGCAGTCGCTTTGAACAGGAAGACTCTTTCTTGGGGCGTCTCACTAAGCTCCGACAGACGGGTACAGTGGAGGAATATATTACTGCTTTTGAAGCCTTAGCCTTCCACACTAGGGGTCTCATAGATGAGTTCTACATGGAATGCTTTATCAGCGGTCTTAAAGAAGCCATCAAAGCTCAGGTTCTACTCCACCACCCTCCCACATGGACAGAGGCTTGCCAGGTAGCCCATAAGGTGGAACGTGCATTAACAGCCCAATCCAGCCGCCCCAACTTCCCCGCTAAAGGTCGTCCCTCACAGGCTCCCAATACGACTCAGACACTTAAGATTCAAAAGGTGTCACCTGTGGAAATGGCCGAAAGAAGGAAGCAAGGACTATGTTACTACTGTGATGAAAAATATTCCCCGGGTCATAAATGCAAAGAGCACAAGTTTTTTCAAATAGATGCCACTGACTACAGCTCCACCGAGGAAGATCCACCACTTGAGGAACCGGAGGAGATCGAAGAAGATAACCAAAAGGAAATTGTATCTGATGAACCAATTATTTCACTAAATGCATTGGCAGGAATTTCTTCCCCTCAAACTCTCAAAATCAGGGGTTTTCTTAAACATCGCACAGTAGTAGTCTTGATTGATAGTGGAAGTACCCATAATTTCATCCATCAAAAGATCGCTGAAGCAGCACATTGTTTCGTCCGGGCAGTTTCTAACTTCCACGTCCAGATTGCAGATGGGGGCACAATGAAATGTGAAGGTCACTGTGAAAATGTCAAAATTCAAATGGGGGATTATCAATTGAAAACCCACATGTTTGCAATACACATGGGGGGTTGCGACATTGTCCTAGGCGCGGAATGGTTCCGCACTCTTGGGCCAATCACAATGGATTTCCAGGAGTTATATATGGGTTTTAAGCAGAACAACTCCACACATACCCTCCATGGACTACAGGCGGGAGCCCCCTCTATCATCAACTCGCATATGATGGAAAAATCGTTAAAAAAGGGCCATCATGGAGTGGTAGCTCAATTTAATGCCATCCAGGTAGTAGACACCATGTCTCCGCCAATTCATCCTGAGATGCAACAGATTTTAAATAAACATCGGACGGTCTTTGACAAGCCTCATGAGCTTCCACCCTCGTGAGGGGAACATGATCATAGCATCACATTGGTTCCAGGGGCCCAACCCCCAAATGTGCGGCCATACAGATGTCCGTTCACCCAAAAGAATGAAATAGAAAAAATCATCAAGGAATTGTTCGAAGCAGGTGTCATTCGTCCCAGCATTAGTCCTTATTCATCCCCAGTGGTCATGGTCCTCAAGAAAGATGGGGAGTGGCGGATGTGTCCCGACTTCAGGGCCCTCAATAAGTTAACAGTCAAAGATAAATTTTCCATCCCAGTGGTTGACGATTTGCTGGACGAACTCAATGGGGCTCAATTCTTCACTAAGTTGGATCTTCGCTCAGGCTATCACCAAATTCGCATGAAGGAAGTCGACATTCCCAAGACAGCTTTCAGAACTCATGAAGGCCATTATGAGTTCCTCGTCATGCCATTTGGTCTCTGTAATGCCCCCTCTACTTTTCAGAGCCTTATGAATCACCTCCTCAAACCATATCTCAGAAAATTTGCCCTTGTCTTCTTCGATGACATCCTAATCTATAGTGGCACTTGGGCGGCACATCTTCAGCATGTAGATCTACTCTTGCAATTGCTCCGAACGCATAAATTATTTGTCAAGATGTCTAATTGTTCGTTTGGCATGGAAGAAGTTGAGTATTTGGGCCACATTGTGGGGCGTGAAGGTGTCAAGGTGGACCCCAAAAAGATCCAGGCAATGCAAGAATGGCCTCAACCTAAGACCTTGAAAAGCTTGAGAGGATTTTTGGGTCTCACAGGCTATTATCATAAATTTGTCCGCAACTATGGCCACATAGCGAAGCCCCTAACGCAACTCCTAAAGAAAAATTCCTTCTTCTAGAATGAGGAAGCACAACAGGCATTTACCGCTCTCAAAACAGCCATGTGTTCCACTCCTGTCTTAGCACTACCGGACTTCACCAAATCATTTGTCATTGAATGTGATGCTTCGGGAACAGGTATTGGAGTGATCTTAATGCAAGAAGGGCGACCATTGGCCTTCACCAGCCAACAACTAAGTGGGAAGAATCTGGGCCAATCTACCTACGAGAAGGAAATGATGGCCATCTTACATGCAGTCGAGGCCTGGCGACCTTACTTGTTGGGGCGACATTTCCAAATCCGCACAGATCATCACAGTCTTAAATATTTTTTGGAGCAACGCCTATCTTCCCCACAACAAAATAAATGGTTAGCCAAAATGCTCGGATATGATTATGAGATCATTTACAAGAAAGGGAAAGACAACAGGGTAGCAGATGCATTGTCGCGCCAATTTGAGGAGGAAAGTACTCTGCTCGCAATTTCCCTCCCCATTCCCGACTGGATTGAAGAGGCTCGCAGGGAATGGTTTTCACATCCCGGGCTCTCCCAACTCATTTCTCAATTGCAGGTAGATCCTAATTCCAGCAAGGGCTACTCGTGGCAGAATGATATTCTTCGCTACAAGGACAGAGTCGTAATATCGCCAACATCCACCCTCAAAAGTTGCATTTTGGCAGAATTGCACTCATCTCCCGTTGCAGGACATTCGGGCTTTCAGAAGACGTATGCTCGCACCAGAAGATCATTTTTTTGGGCAGGCATGAAACAGGACATCCTTACTTTCGTAGCAGAATGTGACGTCTGTCAATGCCACAAAGGGGAAACCGTCAACACACCAGGCACATTACAACCATTGCCCATTCCGGCATCAATTTGGACAGAGGTCTCCATGGATCTCATTACTGGTCTTCCAAAGTGTGGGAACAAGTCAGTCATCATGGTGGTTGTGGACCGACTGTCGAAGTATGCTCATTTCTGCGCCCTACCCCACCCATTTACACCAACCTTGGTTGCTCAAACTTTCATGGATCAGATCTTCAAATTGCATGGCATGCCCACTTCTATTGTGTCCGACCGTGACCCAATCTTCACCAGTAATTTTTGGCAGGAGCTCTTCAGAATAAAAGGCACTCAACTCAAACTCAGTACTTCATATCATCCGCAAACAGATGGTCAAACCGAAGCCGTCAACAAATGTCTAGAAACCTACCTTAGGTGTTTCACTTCAGAAAAGCAACACCTTTGGGTACAGTGGTTACCTCTGGCGGAGTGGTGGTATAACACCAATTATCATGCCACCACCAAAATGACTCCCTATGAAGCATTCTATGGACAACTTCCGCCTTTCCCTACTTCTTATCTCACGGGGTGCTCCAAAGTACAAGTCGTGGATCAACTCCTACAACACCGCCCAACCATGCTTGCCCATCTGCGCGAGAATCTTCATCAAGCTCAGAACCGTATGAAGCAACAGGCTGACCAACATCGCTCAGAGCGCCAATTTCAAGAAGGGGATCAGGTCTTTTTGAGGCTGCAACCATATAAGCAAACATCACTCAAAGACAAGGGTTGTCAAAAGCTCTCCCCAAAATTCTACGGACCATACCAAGTACTTCAGCGCATTGGAGAAGTGGCTTACAAGTTGGCTTTGCCACCTACAGCAAAAATCCACCCAGTTTTCCATGTATCGTGCCTCAAGAAAGTGATTGGGAACAATTGCCGAGTTCAAACCAGTCTACCTGAATTGGACGAAGAAGGGTCAATCTGGCTTCAACCTGAACAGGTTCTAGACACACGAGACAAGCACCTACGCGGCCGCATGATTAAGGAGGTGCCGCATGATTAAGGAGGTCCTCGTCAAATGGAAATACACCTCTCCGGAAGATGCAACTTGGGAACCAGCCACTATTCTTCAGCAGTTTCCACAGCTTCAGCCTTGAGGACAAGGCTAGTCTTAAGGGGGAGGGCATGTTAAGGTCCCACCCTAACCCCCTTATTTATGCCTTGGGATCACGTCATAGTCAAGAGTCAATAAAGCCCATATTAATATTTGTAAGTGGTTAACCCGCAATTAATGACGGGACCACAGTTAGTTGCAAATGGGCAGAAGTATTAGATAGATGGTAAATGGGCGGTAGTATTAGATAGATGGTATTAATAAAACCCACGATATTGGCCCGTGGTATTGCATGTATGAGTCATATATAAAGGATAGAGACTCCCTGCGAGGAGCATCGTGTCTTGTTTTGTAATCGAGCTCTGCTCTATTGGAGGTTGCCCCCTCGAAGAGGCCTATGAACATTTCTCTCTGAATAATAAAATCATTGCTATTCTGTGCTCTGGGTATATTTTCTTCGCATATTTTATGTTCTCGGTATCTTTTCTTTGCAAATTCTATGTTTGGGTATTACTTTGCAGGTTAAGAGCATAACAACCGACCCACAAGGAGAAAAAGGCCGACATGAAGTTAAGGGCTTTTGCGATGAAGTGAGGGCATTGGGAAAGTTGGTTGGGCAGCCAAGACTTCGCCCTGCCTTGCGTATATATTGGAGGAGCATGGAGCTCATTTCAGCATTGATCATTCGCTCAACATCTCTGCTCATAAGAAGAAGTGCATAGATTTGGAGGTAGATGCAACAAGGAGTTAAGGCGCATGACTTGGTGATGCGCCCATTCTTGGGCGAGGCTACATGAGGAGTGAATGCACATCTTAGATTTGGGTGAAGGGCGCGGGCAGGGTTGCCCGTCGGTTCGAGAAAGGCGTGCACGGGTGAGTGGCGCCGAGATTGTCCGAAGGTGCACCCAATGGTGAGACGAAGGGTGAGCGCCCGGTTTGTGGGACGACTTGGCATGGGTTCTTCGGTGACTCGAGTGAGCGCCCGCCCGTCGTGCAAGTGTGCACGGTGACTCGGTGAAGTGTTGAGATTGTGGACAAAGGCGTGTCTCGGGTGGAGGCGCCCGTGTGTGGCAACTTGGAGGCGCGCCCAAGTTGGGAAAACAACACGATCGTACGACAAGGTGAACGAAGGGTTGGTGAGTCGTGCGTGACCGTGCAGAGGCGCCGATGAGCTGGGCAACAAAGTTTGCCAAAGATTGTAAATTTGGCTAAGTATGGAACTTGGGGTTTCCAAATATACTTGTAAAGCTTTGTAACTGTTGTAAAATACTATATAATATATTATTCGGGCAGACTCGTTGTTCAGGGAATTGCCCCTCCCTTTATAATGTGAAATTGTGTTCTTCATTTATAATTGCTGATGATAATGAATGTGTATGGGTGTTCATTGGTATAAAGGATCACATAATAATACTTGGTTGCGAAACACAAACTAAGTAGGAGTAAGTGGTTAGGCGTAGTCCACGAACATAAGTATTGGTGAAAAGAAAGTGTTCGATGGTGCCGCACCTCGCTAAGAGCGGCTGAAAGACTACCGCCGGCTTGGGGGCATGACAATTGGTATTAGAGCTCGGTTGGAGCTGGTGATTGAAGTTGATTTAGGGTTGAAGAAGCTTGACAGTTGGTGATTGAGCAGGGTTGCTCGTGACAGGTACTTGCAGGGGAAGGAAGTTGTTTCACATACAAATGGAACAAGATCTGGTTCATGTTTTGTAGGGAACTTGGAGAAGGCTGAAAGGCAAAGATGGTGGATGAACCTATGGCAGGTGAATCTAGCCATGATGCAGGTGAAGTCTTCCAGTACAAAGTGTTGGAAGAGATGGGTCGATGGAGTTCTAACTGGGTTTTGATGAAGGCTGAGAACATGAAGATTCAGGAAAGCTTTTCAGAACTAAGAAGGGAACTTGAAGAACTCAGGAGCCAATGCGGAAGTACGACAGATGTTGAACTCAAGGAACTTGATGAGGAGATTCAACAAAGTGGTCTTGGTCTTCAAGAGCTCTTGGATGAAAGAGCCCGGTTGAGGAAGAAAAGTGCCATGGTGGAGCCGAAATCAAGAAAGTTGAGGAAGAGATAAAGAAGAAGCTTCTTGGTAAGAAGATCGTTGTAATTGAGCAGGAAGAGCTCGACTACATTGACAGGCTGGGAACTCACTACCGAGAAAATCCAAAGGATGTTCGGAAGCTTAGTTCTATGGAAGTAGTCAATGGACACTTGGTTGGTGCACTTGAGCAGAATGCGATGGAGGACAAGCTTGAAGGGAGTTAAGCTAGGCTAGGATCAAGTTGCTTAGAAGAGCCAAGAAAGGAAGTGAAGTACCTTAGGAGGAATGTCAAGTTGGAGCACAAGCTAATTAACACTTCTGAGACCGAATTCTTGAAGAAGGTTGCTGATGTGAGACACAAGATAAAGCCGATAGAAGGAGGTGATGCCTTGAAGCTAAGTTTTGTGCAGGTGATCGTAAAGGGCAAGAGATTTGCAGCTTTGGTGGATACGAGGGCTACTCATAGCTTCTTAAGCAGGAAAGCAACAAAGTGTTTTGGAAAGAAAGCTAAGATTGAGAGGGAATGGAGTGCTTTCAAAGCAATCAACTCTACCATGAAAGCTGTTATTAGTGTGATGGAGAACACTCAGGTGAGAGTGGGATCGTGGTTTGGAAAGTTGGACTTGAGGATCGTGGACATGGATGATCATTCTATGGTGCTGGGGCAAGATTTCATGAGGCTTGCACAAGCCAGATCAATGGTGGACCGGGACATTCTCTTGATCACAGCTGAAATAGGAACCATGATGGTTCCGATGAATAGGAGGAGTTGCTTGGGGTATAGACCAAAGATGAATTTATGACTTTGTATCCCAAATATGCGAGTGTGAAGCATGAGGATGTGGAGCAAAGAGGACTTGGGAGTATGACTCAAACAACGAAGGAAGGGAAGCTGATTGACTTCGTTGCAAGAGCGAGGAAGAATGAAGTAAGTGAGAGGGCAGTCTCACGAACCTTGAAGCACTTGATAGAGACATCTTCTACTAATGATCTTTAAAATGGAGTTGCGAATGAAGGGAGTCCGAGTACTACTTCAGAGGCAGTGATTGATGAGGATTATGAAGGTAGAGATCCTGCTGGTATAGTGGATTTTTGCAGGTATGCTATGGGCATATATGACTTTCAGTTGACGAAGGACAAGCTAGGTGAGCTTGGGTTTACATGTGAGGAGATTGAGGTTGTGCACAGATACTTGAGGACACAACATAAATCTGATACATGGGTGGATGAGAGTCAGGGAGGAAACTTGTTGGCCCTCCTTTCTCTATAGACAACCTTGGAGAAGGGTTGGTGTAGGGACCTTGTTTGGGAGGGGCTACACCAACTTAGCAAGGGGTCTTGGGAGGAGGCTTCTTTATGACAGATTGCAGACTTGGATGCAGATGGCCAGATGTTGGGATGGAGTCTACATGGGACATCATGGACAACTAGAGTCATGGACATCAGGTTGGAGACATGGAGCATGGCAATTATGCAGGGACATTATGCAGGAGCATGTGTAGAGGTGTCATTCAGGGACATTCTATGGGGAATGCCGAAGCAAGGATGTTGTGCAGATGCTGTTGTGACATGGAGATATATGAGCCAGCGGAGAGGTTGTACACTCTTTTGCAACAAGGCCATGGTTCGAACATGTTGCAGATGGGATGGATTTTCCATGGACCTGAGCATGGGAATTGGACCGATTCTTGATGAGTCCGAGATGTTGCAGAAGCCAGGGAAACACTGATGGGGACATAAGGATGTGAATTCTTATGATTTGAGAGTGAGAGTTGGACTGATCATCCGACTAGTTCGAGTCATGAGGGGTTCCAATGTGCAGAGATGTATTCATATCAGGTGGAGTATCTTGACGGGCAACCTATGGAGGGACGAGACATGATGGAGACGGTGGTTCTACATATGTTGCAGGGATGTTTGCAATATGTGGAGGAGTTAATATCATGGATAAGACTGTTTAGATATGAAAATCTTTATCTTGATAGGATGGTATGTTGTCAAGGACGACAACGACTTTAGGTGGAGGAGGATGTAAGGACTTGCTGTCCTTAACATGTTCCGCCGAAGTGCAACTGTGGATGGAGGCTTGAACGAGCGTGCGGTTTAGAAGAGTGTGAGCTCAGACTTGGGTATGCAAAGTGTTGTGCGCATAACAAAAGGAGGGAGAGCTGTTTATAGAGGCGTGGGGAGCATGAACGCTCAACCCACGGCCGACCCACAAGGAAACAAAGGTCGACATGAAGTTAAGGGCTTTTGCGATGAAGTGAGGGCGTTGGGCAAGTCGGCTGGGCAGCCAAGACTTCGCCCTGCCTTGCATATATATTGGAGGAGTATGGAGCTCATTTCAGCATCGATCAATCGCTCAACATCTTCGCTCATAAGAGGAAGTGCACAGATTTGGAGGTAGACGCAACAAGGAGTTAAGGCGCATGACCTGGTGATGCGTCCGTTCTTGGGCGAGGCTACACGAGGAGTGAACGCACATCTTAGATTTGGGTGAAGGGCGCGGGCAAGGTTGCCCGCCAGTTGGAGAAAGGTGTGCACGGGTGAGTGGTGCCCAGATCGTGCGAAGGTGCGCCCGACGGTGAGACGAAGTGTTGAGATTGTGGACAAAGGCATGTCTCGGGTGGAGGCGCCCATGTGTGGCGACTTGGAGGCACGCCCAAGTTGGGCAAACAACATGATCGTGCGACAAGGTGAACGGATGGTTGGTGAGTTGTGCGGCGACCGTGTAGAGGCGCTGACGAGCTGGGCAACTAAGTTTGCTGAAGATTGTAAATTTGGCTAAGTATGAAACTTGGGGTTTCCAAGTATACTTGTAAAGCTTTGTAATTGTTGTAAAAGACTGTATAATATATTATTCGGGCAGACTCATTGTTAAGGGAGTTTCCCCTCCCTTTATACTGTGCAATTGCGTTCTTCATTTATAATTGCTGATGATAATGAAAGTGTATGGGTGTTCATTGGTATAAAGGATAACATAATAATAATTGGTTGCAAAACAC
This sequence comes from Pinus tabuliformis, assembly GCA_031772625.1. Taxonomy (NCBI): domain Eukaryota; kingdom Viridiplantae; phylum Streptophyta; class Pinopsida; order Pinales; family Pinaceae; genus Pinus; species Pinus tabuliformis. The sequence continues at coordinate 712,085,468 of CM062809.1, forward strand.
AAACTAAGTAGGAGTAAGTGGTTAGGCGTAGTCCACGAACATAAGTATTGGTGAAAAGAAAGTGTTCGGTGGTGCCGCACTTCGCTAAGAGCGGTTGAAAGACTACCGCTGGCTTGGGGGTGTGATGGTTGGTATCAGAGCTCCGTTGGAGCTAGTGATAGAAGCTGATTCAGGGTTGAAGAAGCTTGACAGTTGGTGATTGAGCAGGGTTGCTTGTGACAGGTACTTGCAGGGGAAGGAATCTGTTTCACATACAAGTGGAACAAGAGCTGGTTCATGTTTTGCAGGGAACTTGGAGAAGGCTGAAAGGCAAAGATGGTGGATGAACCTATGGCAGGTGAATCTAGCCATGACGCAGGTGAAGTCTTCCAGTACAAAGTGTTGGAATAGATGGGTCGATGGAGTTCTAACTAGGTTTGGATGAAGGTTGAGAACATAAAGATTCAGAACTAAGAAGGGAACTTGAAGAACTCAGGAGCCAATGCGGAAGTACAACAGATGTTGAACTCAAGGAACTTGATGAGGAGATTCGACAAGGTGGTCTTGGTCTTCAAGAGCTCTTGGATGAAGGAGCCCAGTTGAGGAAGAAAAGTGCCATGGTGAAAGCCGAAATCAAGAAAGTTAACGAAGAGATAAAGAAGAAGCTTCTTGGTAAGAAGATCGTTGTAATTGAGCAGGAAGAGCTCGATTACATTGACAGGCTGGAACTCAATATCGAGACAATCCAGAGGATGTTCGGAAGCTTCGTTCTATGGAAGTAGTCAATGGACACTTGGTTGGTGCACTTGAGCAGAATGCGATGGAGGACAAGCTTGAAGGGATTCAAGCTAGGCCAAGATCGAGTTGCTTAGAAGAGCCAAGTAAGGAAGTGAAGTACCTTAGGAGGAATGTCAAGTTGGAGCACAAGCCAATTACACTTCTGAGGCCGAATTCTTGAAGAAGGTTGCTGATGTGAGACACAAGATAAAGCTGACAGAAGGAGGTGATGCCTTAAAGTTGGGCTTTGTGCAGGTGACCGTAAAGGGCAAGAGATTTGTGGCTTTGGTGGATACGAGGGCTACTCATAACTTCTTAAGCAAGAAAGCAGCAAAGTCTTTTGTAAAGAAAGCTAAGATGGAGAGGGAATGGAGTGCTTTCAAAGAAGTCAACTCTACCATGAAAGATGTTATTAGTGTGATGGAGAACACTCAAGTGAGAGTGGTATCGTTGTTTGGAAAGTTGGACTTGAGGATCGTGGACATGGATGATCATTCTATGGTGTTGGGGCAAGATTTAATGAGGCTTGCGCAAGCCATACCAATGGTGGACCGAGACATTCTCTTGATCACAGCTGAAGGAAGAACCATGATGGTTCCGATGAATAGAAGGAGTTGCTTGGGGTATAGATCAAATATGAATTCTATGACTTTGTATCCAAAATATCCGAGTGTGAAGCATGAGGATGTGGAGCAAAGAGGACTTGGGAGTATGACTCAAACAACGAAGGAATAGAAGCTGATTGACTTCGTTGCAAGAGCGAGGAAGAATGAAGTAAGTGAGAGGGTAGTCTCACGAACCTTGAAGCACTTGACAAAGACATCTTCTACTGATGATCTTCACAATGGAGTTGGGAATGAAGGGAGTCTGAGTACTACTTCAGAGGCAGTGATTGATGAGGATTATGAAGGTTGAGATCCTGCTAGTATAGTGGATTTTTGTAGGTATGCTATGGGCATATATGACTTTCAGTTGACGAAGGACAAGCTAGGTGAGCTTGGGTCTACATGTGGCGAGATTGAGGCTGTGCACAGATACTTGAGGAAACAACATCAATCTGATACATGGGTGGATCAGATTCAGGGAGGAAACTTCCTTGCCCTCCTTTCTCTATAGACAACCTTGGAGAAGTGTTGGTGTAGGGACCTTATTTGGGAGGGGATACACCAACTTAGCAAGGGGCCTTGGGAGGAGGCTTCTTTATGATAGATTGCAGACTTGGATGCAAATGGCCAGATGCTGGGATGGAGTCTACATGGGTTGGACATCATGGACAACTAGAGTCATGGACTTCAGGTTGGAGACATGGAGCATGACAGTTATGCAGGGACATTATGCAGGAGCATGTGTAGAGGTGTCATTCATGGACGTTCTATGGGGAATGCCGAAGCAAGGATGTTGTGAAGATGATGTTGTGACATGGAGATATATGAGCCAGTGGAGAGGTTGTACACTCTTGTCCAACAAGGCCATGGTTCAAACATGTTGCAGATGGGATGGAGTTTCCATGGACCTAAGCATGGGAATTGGACAGATTCTTGATGAGTCCGAGATGTAGCAGAAGTCAGGGAAACATTGATGGGGACATAAGGATGTGCATTCTTATGATTTGAGCGTGATAGTTGGACTGATCACTGGACTAGTTCGAGTCATGAGGGGTACCAATGTGTAGAGATGTGTTCATATCAGGTGGAGTATCTTGACGGGCAACCTACGGAGGGATGAGACGTGATGGAGACGGTGGTTCTACATATGTTGCAGGGATGTTTACAGTATGTGGAGGAGTTGATATTATGGATAAGATTGTTCAGATATGAAAATCTTGATCTTGGTGGATGGATACCAGGATCGTATGTTGTCAAGGACGACAACGACTTTAGGTTGAGGAGGATGTAAGGACCTGGTGTCCATAACACATTCCACCAAAGTGCAACCGCGGATGGAGGCTTGAACGAGCGTGCGGTTTAGAAGAGTGTGAGCTCAGACTTGGGTATGCGAAGTGTTGTGCGCATAACAAAAGGAGGGCGGGCTGTTTATAGAGGCGTGGGGAGCATGAACGTTCAACCCACAGCCGACCCACAAGGAAACAAAGGCCGACATGAAGTTAAGGGCTTTTGCGATGAAGTGAGGGTGTTGGGCAAGTCGGCTGGGTAGCCATGACTTCGCCCTGCCTTGCGTATATATTGGAGGAGCATGGAGCTCATTTCAGCTTCAATCATTCGCTCAACATCTTCACTCATAAAAAGAATTGCGCAGATTTGGAGGTAGGTGCAACAAGGAGTTAAGGCGCATGACTTGGTGATGCGCCCATTCTTGGGCGAGGCTACACGAGGAGTGAACGCACATCTTAGATTTGGCTGAAGGGCGCGGACAGGGTTGCCCGCCGATTGGAGAAAGGCGTGCACGGGTGAGTGGCGCCTAGATCATGCGAAGGTCCGCCTGACGGTGAAATGAAGGGTGAGTGCCTGGTTTGTGCAACGACTTGGCATGGGTTCTTGGGTGACTTAGGTGAGCGCTTGCCCGTCATGCAAGTGTGCACGGTGACTCGGTGAAGTGTTGAGATTGTTGACAAAGGCGTGTCTCGGGTGGAGGCACCTGTGTGTGGTGACTTGGAGGCGCGCCCCCAAGTTGGGAAAACAACACGATCGTGCGACGAGGTGAACGAAGGGTTGGTGAGTTGTGCGGCAACCGTGCAGAGGCACCGACGAGCTAAGCAACCAAGTTTGCCGAAGATTGTAAATTTAGCTAAGTATGAAACTTGGGGTTTCCAAGTATACTTGTAAAGCTTTGTAACTGTTTTAAAAGACTGTATAATATATTATTCGGGCAGAATCATTGTTCGGGGAGTTGCCCCTCCCTTTATATTGTGCAATTGTGTTCTTCATTTATAATTGCAGATGATAATGAATGTGTATGGGTGTTCATTGGTATAAAGGATAACATAATAATACTTGGTTGCGAAACACAAACTAAGTAGGAGTAAGTGATTAGGCGTAGTCCACGAACATAAGTATTGGTGAAAAGAAAGTGTTCGGTGGTGCCACACCTCGTTAAGAGTGGTTGAAAGACTACCGCCGGCTTGGGGGTGTGACAATATCGCTCCATCAAAAGTTCTGTCACTGTGAAAATCTTTGTATTTAGCCTCTTCTTAGTAGTTGAAATAAACTAGTACTACTGTTAGTTCCTTTGTGTTCACGCAATTTCTGCAATAGCGTCTTTCAGCTCTGCCACTACCTGATTGACCGTTGGCCTGAAATACGGATCTCGCTGAACACATCTGATCGCTAGATTAGCAATGCGAGTAATGGATTTTATCTCATAATTTCCACGGAGCCTTTCGTCTCTGATTTCTATTATTTTGTTCTGATTTTCTTCATTCTCTGGGTATGGTCTCACCTACAAGGATTCCAATAGTCACGATTTTTGTTAATCTAATTTTCCAGTAATCACAAATATTGTTAATTTAAGGCGGATCACAAACTACAAAGTTACAATATTATAATTGGATTTTTATTTTTATAATTTTTCAGAGAAGGAAAGTCAAACCATTGCATCATTCTTATTTAGAAATTTACAATTAGAATATAAAATATACGTTTTGGATGAAAAGCTATCAGATTTCTTACCCAACAATATTTTGAAATTTATGATTAGAATATAAAATATAACATGCTTTGAATGAAATGCTATCAGATTCCCAAAATATGCAATGGATGGAAAAAATAAAAGATTCCTTACCCATCGAACAAGGTTTCGTTCTTCTGCTCCTAGTTTTGCATTAACAGCTTGTCTACACTGATACTCTCCAGAAAAACCACTCCAAAACTATACACATCACTCTGTCTGTCAACATTTGAGTTTGACAATAACTGTGGAAGAAAGCTTAACCCAATCATTGAAAAAATACAGTACAATTTTTTTTATCTGCTCTCTGTAGAAAAATACAAAGAATCCATCCTGTTCTAATAGTTAATCCAGTTACTCAGTGTGGAGAATGGAAAGAGATTGCGGGATGTATGTGGTTTACGCTGGATCAAGGTATCCTCAGTTCCTTTCACCGCAGCGACAATGTGAGAAGCATCCCCATCAATTGTCATCCTTGACAGACCGAAATTGCCCAATACTCCATTCAAATTGTTGTCTAAAAGAATGTTGGCAGTCTTGACATCCCTGTGAATTATCTTTGGAGTGCAACCCATGTGCAAGTATTCTGATCCTTCAAATATGGCAATACAGGTGGATCACAGGAAAACATGGTCAGCGTTTATGTCATTGAAAGTTAATGTGCAATACTATTCTGGGAAAGGCATACCCTGGCCTGCGTCTATAGCTATTTTCAGCCTTGTTTTCTAATTTAGTTCGGAACATTGTGCGTTAGGACCTGCAAAAGAAAAGAATTAGAACCAAATTTGTGTTGGTTAAGCTGCTTATATTTCTCTGAGAAACGTACGTACCATAAAGGTGGTCTTTGAGAGATCCTCCAGACAAGTGATCGTAGATTAGCATAAGTTCTCTGGACTTGTTACAGTAACCCAATAATGATACCAGGTTCCTATGATTGACTCTAGAAAGAAGATTGATCTGCTCAAGGTATAGCCACTGTTAATATATGTAGGAAAAATACAGTAATAAGGTTAGCAAAATCAATTGGTCTTTAGTTCAAATTTAGTCAGATCATTCCGGGTAAAAATAGGTGTAATTATTTCAATTATAATTTTAAATATCAAAATGAATTTACTATTTTAGAAATATTTGAAATATTGTAAAATTATTATTATATAGTTTTTAATCAAACTTTCAAACAAAATGAAGTGAAAATCTACCCAGCAATTCCAAAATGTCACCTCTTTAAACTGCTCTTATCTTCATGGAATGCTATAATTATTATTGATGAAACATATACCTTAGACTGAGTACTTTGTATATCTAACTGAATTATTTTGAAAAAACATTAAGATGAAAGTAAGAATTATATTGCAAAAATTACAAGAGTAGATTAAAAAAATGTAAAACATTTATTCTGAGCCTTGTAAATGGAGGTAGACATTTTCTGAACATGCGGATCTCTGTCTTTTTCATTTATTTAGAAAGTTGAGAGACAACCCTATTAGCATATAATTACATGGATTAAAATTTCCTGAATTAATTACCTCATTGAGGAAGTGATGGACGACGCCGTGACTAGAGAAGAAGGACAAGACTTTTATGGCTATATCTTTCTCGTCAGGCAATCGACCATAAAACACGGAACCAAAGCCCCCATGTCCAATCTTCCGACTAAAGTTATCTGTGGCAGCGATCATCTCAGACAGACTAAAGGTGCGAGACTTTATTAGATTCGGCACTGTAGTAATTATTGAAGAATCTGCAATTCCATTCATGTGTCCAGATAAAGTTATTATTTCGAAAACCAAAAGTTATGTATGATATTTTCAAAGTTATTACATGCAGTGACCTTGCTCCATCATCGTTTCCTTCTCGTCCTCGCTGCCTTCGGAAGACATATCACCAATAGCCATGCCCTCTTTTCTCCTCAAGTTCTTGCGACGTACAATAATACACACTGTCAGCGCTACAACGATAATCAGAACTCCCCCTAGTGTTATTCCCAAGATAACCCTCACAACGTTTTTATTTGAACGGGGAGGAATACATTCCCCCTTGTGCATACGCAGGTAAGGGTTCCATAGTAACTGGAACATAACATAATAATAGATTTGCCATCAACGTTGGCTGGAGCCTAAGATTAATCATTTTGTCAAAGAGATTTTTATTACATTCCGCAGTTCTGCAGTTTTGCCAGTATAAAATATCAAAGGAAATTCTGAACTCTAAAATCCTTTAATGGGATGCCTGTGGAACTGGGAAAGTAAGAAATACGGTTACCTGACTTTTAATGAAGGATTGAGCAGAAGCTGCTCAGGGATTACACCACTAAAATTATTGTTCTCTATAAACCTATTACAATGACAAACCATTACGATTTTCATAATTAATTCCTTTAGCATTGAAACCAAAAGTGACGATAGAAATTGAAAAATGAGATATGGATACGTACAACTCCTTAAGGTTTTTGAGTTGAGATAGAGAATCTGGGATACTACCACTTAGGTTATTATTTTGTAGATGTCTGCAAAGTAAACTCAGTAAATCAGTCAGATCTCTCTTCTTTAAAATGATGATAAATCCTTGTTTTGTGAAAATGCACAGGCTTGCGAGTAAAATGTCAACACAGAGAAAAAAATGTGTTCAAAAGAAACTTACAGACTCTCCAACATGGTTAAATTGGAGAAATCAGGCAAGGGTCCGATCAAATTATTATTGTCAAGTGACCTATTAATTTCAAAACGAATGGATTAACGCCATTTTCAATATAATTTTCAAAGACAAATAATGTTCCATTCATCGAAAAGTGAAAGATTTTTATCCAACAATATATTTAGCACTGCATCGAGCATATAACCATGACTATTGTTATGCATTCTGCAACTTTTTGTCGGGAATTTCTGGTTATTCCAAACAAAATACAGTGGAAAAATCCTTTGTTTCCACTGTTCAGAATTTTCTGATAAATTCCGAAACAACAAAAATATGAACAGAGAGCAATACTCTGTTTTCTGATAATTCAAAAACACAAGAACAGAGCATAAAATAATACTCTACTTTGCCTCAGGATCAAAAACTGATCAAAATAATACTTTGTCTTTGACACAGAAAAATACTCTGTTTTTAACTCAGAAAAACAGAAAAATTCGTTCTCTGGAAACGGTGTTGCAGCAACACAGTTTTTTTTCAGTTGCTGTTCGTGGTGTTGCAGCAACGCTGTTCGTGGTGTTGCAGCAACGTGATTTTTGACGTCAAGTATTTTTCGACTTACGGTGTAACAGCAATAGGAAATTTTTGACAAAATAACTTTTGGTGAAACAGCAACGCACAGAAAGAAACTTCTATTTATGAAAATAAACCAACAGATAAAACTAAGTCTTCCTCACGTAGAGGGATCTTCACAAAATATTATGCTAAAGAGCATCGTCCTCTTGACAGAGGGATTACAACAGGAATGCTTCAGTTCCACAAAACAACTATCTCAGAAAATTTCAGCACTGCTGTGCAATACAAAAAAAATTCTCTTGTTCTACACTGCTGTGTGTTACAAAAGGACTTTCAATCTATTTTCTCTCTATTTTCTACTTCTGTTTCTGTTTCTATTTATAGTGTGGGAAAGGGTCTTCACCGCTTTAACTTGCTGATGAAGTCTCTGCTGCTCATGATTAACAGATTTGATCTCTTGCTGTATTTTTGAGTCGGTTGTGATGAAATCTATGGCTGATAAATGCTGTGTCGGCTCGAGGCTGGTTCTTTTCTATTTCAGCCGTTCTGCTCATTAATATGGTTGTTGAAAAGTAACGGTGTGGCGCTAGATCTGATCTTCTTCCTTCTGGAAACACAAAAATAATTAAAGAGTGAAAAGATGGTAATGGCGGTGACATAAAAGATCAGGAGAAAATGTGGGGCGCCGGATCATGACAAATGAATAAAGTAGCTGCTGCTGTTCTGTTCACTGCAGTTGAAATTATAATTTCAACACTCCCCTTTAATTTCAACTGCTGGGTTATCAGTCATACCCAGAAGTTTCCTTAAAAACTCAAAACTTTTCTGATCCAATGGCTTTGTCATAATATCTGCAACCTGTTCCTGAGTCCTGCAATGTTGTAAAATGATTTCTCCATTGTTCACCAATTCTCTGATGTAGTGAAACTTTGTGTCTATGTGTTTTGTTCTCTTGTGGAATACAAAGTTCTTGGATAATGCAATAGCTGAGCTATTGTCACAAAAATAACAGTTGCTGTTGCCTGCTCCTGGCATAGACTTCTCAACATTCTCCTCATCCAAACCGCTTGACATGCTGCTGCTGTAGCTGCCACATACTCTGCTTCTGCTGTAGACAATGCCACAATTGGCTGTTTCTTGGAAGCCCATGACATGGCTCCTGAACCTATGTGAAAAATGTAACCAGATGTGCTTTTCCGGTCATCTACACTTCCAGCCCAATCACTATCTGTGTATCCAACTAAATCTGAACATTCTGAAACAATATAAAATATGCCATACCTTTTTGTACCTTTAACATACCTCAGAATTCTCTTTGCTGCCTGCCAATGTGTTTCTTTTGGCTTCCCCATGAATTTGGAAATTAAACTAACAGCATACATTATGTCTGGCCTAGTTGCAGTCAAATACATGAGGCTGCCAACTATGCTCTTGTACACACTAGGGTCAAAATCTTTGCTGTTGTCCTCTTTGCTGAGTTTTAATCCCATCACTGTGGGAGTGATTGCTGCCTTGCTGTCCTGCATGTTAAATCTGCTCAACACTTCATTTACATATTTTGCCTGTGAAATAAAAATTCCATTTTTATTTTGATCTACTTCTATTCCTAAGAAGTATCTCAGCAAACCCATGTCAGTCATCTCAAATTCTTCTTTCATGACTGATTTGAAATTTTCAATGAGGTAGTCATCATTACCTGTAAAAATCACATCATCAACATATAACACAACAATTAAAATTTTACAGTCTTTTTCTTTGATGTAAACAGTGGGTTCTCCCTCACACTTCTCAAATCCGTTCTCCAGTAGATAGGAATCTATCCTACTGTACCACGCTCTTGGTGCTTGCTTCAGCCCATAAAGAGCTTTCTTTAATCTGTAGACTTTGTGCTCTTGGCCTTTCTTTTCATAGCCTAGAGGTTGCTCAATGTAAACCTCTTCCATTAATACTCCATTTAAGAATGCTGACTTCACGTCCATTTGGTAAACTTTCCATTTGTTTTGTGCTGCTATGGACAGCACTGCTCTTACTGTTTCCATTCTTGCAACTGGTGCGAAAGTCTCCTCATAATCTCTCCCATATTGCTGCTTATATCCCTTGACAACAAGTCTTGCCTTATGCCTTTCTATCTTGCCTTCAGCATTACTCTTGGTCTTGTAGACCCATTTAACTCCAATGACTTCTTTACCTTTTGGTAGCTCTACTAAATCCCATGTCTTATTTCTTTCTATGGCATTCATCTCCTCATCCATAGCTTCTATCCATTTCTTATCCTTAATTGCATCTTCGAAATGAATAGGGTCATCAACATGACAATACAAGGCAAACAAAGAATTCATTCCTTCATCATAAATATCACTTAAATTTCTGAATTTCTTACCTCTTTCATTCGGTGTGCAAGTGCTTGTAGATGCACTTGAATTTCCTCCTTGTGGTGTGCTTGGAGAAGCACTCTCATTTCTCCTTAAGGGTGTCTCTTGCTGTTCTGTTGTTGGTGCTGCTGTTTGGGGATGTGTTTCAGCCAACTCCTCATCATCATCATCATGAGACAAACAGTTTTTAACATTAACTGTTTTCTCTATGCTTCCATCCCAAGCTTCCTCTTCAATAAATTGAACATCTCTGCTCACAAAAAACTTCTTGGTGGATGGGATATATAACCTGTAAGCTTTGGATTCTTCACTATATCCAATGAAAATACATTTCTCCCCTTTGCTGTCCAATTTCTTCCTTAGCTGATCTGCAATGTGTGCATAAGCCACACAACCAAAAACTTTCATGTGGGTGACTCCTTGCTTTCTCCTACTCCATGCTTCTTCTGGCACTTTGTTCATCACTGCTTTTGTAGGACATCTATTCAAAATATATACTGCACAGTGTACAGCTTCAGCCCAATAATCATTTGGCAAATGCTTTGCCTTCAACATGCTTCTCGCCATATCCATGATTGTTCTGTTTTTCCTTTCAGCAACTCCATTTTGCTGCGGGGTGTACCTTGCTGTAAATTGCTTATGAATTCCATTTTCTCTGCAAAAACGTAAAAATCCTTTGGAGATATACTCACCTCCTCTGTCAGTTCTCAAAACCTTGATACGCAGCCCACTCTGATTTTCTACAAGTGCTTTGAAATTTTGAAATTTTTCAAACACTTCACTCTTATTCTTCAGAAAATAAACCCAAGTCTTTCTGGTAAAGTCATCAATAAATGTTAGAAAATATTGGCTGCCTGCAAGTGATGGAGCTTGCATCGGTCCACATAAATCTGAGTGGACAATTTCTAAAGGTGCTTTTGCCCTTATGCTTTTCCCACTTGGAAAACTTTCTCTGTGTTGTTTTCCCAATATACAACCTTCACAAAGGCTGTCTGGCTTTTCTATCAATGGTAATCCTCTTACCATTCCTTTTCTACTCAACAAATTAAGACCTCCAAAGTTGAGATGTCCAAATCTCAAATGCCACAACCAATTTTCATCCTTTGGTACACTTTGGAGAGCCTCTTGTGTCACTGCTGCAATTACATCTTTATTTTTCAGATCTGCCCTTATTCTGAGAGGGAACATCCTGTTCCTTGTCATCTTCACTTCAGCAATACAACGTTTGCTGGGTAATCTGTCCATGATGGTGCATACATCATTCTCAAAGAAAACATTGTAACCCTTCTGAACAAGCCGTCCAATACTCAAGAGATTACACTTCATTCCAGGAACATAATAGACATCTACTATGGTTTTCTTTTCACCTTTCTTTGTAAATATTTTGACTTCTCCTTTTCCCATAACAGAAATTTTACTATCAGTCCCAAGTGTGACTTGTGACTGCACACTTTGATCTAAAGCAGAAAACAGGGCTATGTTTCCTGTCATATGGTTGCTGCAACCAGAATCTAAAAACCATATATCTTCACTGTTTGTTTCAGCCATATTACAAACTAACAACACATTATCTTGACTGATATTTTCTCTAGTGATGTTTGCACTAGATCTATTACTCATATCATGCTGCTTCTTCCTACATTCATTTGCATAGTGCCCATATTTTTTACAATAATAACATTGGACATTGGATTTTTCATACCTTTGTCCTTGAGCATGATGTTGTCCACTTTGCTGGCTGCTGCCATGGCCTTGGTTCTGATTTGGATTGCTGCCTCTTCCTTGAACGTTTGCTGGACTATTTCTTCCGCCTCTGTATTGGTTTCTTCCTCTTCCTCTCTTGTTTCCTCTGCCTTGACCTCTTCCTCTTCCAAATGACATCTGGGTCTTGAAGGCTTGCTCTAGAGATGAGTTTTCATTTCTACTCAACCTCTGCTCATGTGTTATCAGTGATGCATAAAGTTCATCAACTGAAAAATTTGAGAGATCCTTTGTCTCTTCTATGGTGGTGACAATCACATCAAACTTTGAGGGTAGGCACCTCAATAGTTTCTCCACAATCCTCCTTTCTTCAAGAGTTTCTCCATGAGACCTTATCTGTGTGACCAAACCAATTGCTTGTGTGAAGAATGAGTCAATATTGTCTGACTCCTTCATACGCAGGTTTTCAAAATCTTTCCTCAGCAACTGTAGTTTTGTTGTCCTCACTTTCTCCATGCCTTGATAGGCTGTCTTGAGAGTTTGCCATGCTTCTCTGGATGTATTGGCTGTTGCTATCCTCGAAAACACACTCTCATGCACTGCTTGATATAAGAATACAAGGGCTTTTGAGTCCTTCTTCTTATTGCTCTTCAACAGCTCTTTCTCTGCCTGAGTTAATCCAATAAACTCTTCTTCATTTGCTGGTTCTTCAAATCCATATTCAACAAGTTCCCATAAATCATGTGAGGCAAACACGGCTTTCATGGTTATTGCCTAGTAGTCATAATTTTTCCCATTGAACTGTGGGAGCTGGGTATTAAACATACCCACGCTGGTGCTGGCCATTCTTGCAATACTTGACTGTAAAAAAAATCACTTAATTGTCTTCAGCAGCTACACAAAAAACTAATCTGAAAAATACCTTGACAGCGTTTTCGCTTTGCTGGATAATCTGCTGCAGCAACAAATCTTCTTTCAGCTTCTTTGATGTCTTCAAAGAGCCTGGACAAGCTCTGATACCATGTCGGGAATTTCTGGTTATTCCAAACAAAATACAGTGGAAAAATCCTCTGTTTCCACTGTTCAGAATTTTCTGATAAATTCCGAAACAACAAAAATATGAACAGAGAGCAATACTCTGTTTTCTGATAATTCAAAAACACAAGAACAGAGCATAAAATAATACTCTACTTTGCCTCAGGATCAAAAACTGATCAAAATAATACTTTGTCTTTGACACAGAAAAATACTCTGTTTTTAACTCAGAAAAACAGAAAAATTCGTTCTTTGGAAACGGTGTTGAAGCAACACAGTTTTTTTTCAGTTGATGTTCGTGGTGTTGCAGCAACGCTGTTCGTGGTGTTACAGCAACAGGAAATTTTTGACAAAATAACTTTTGGTGAAACAACAACGCACAGAAAGAAACTTCTATTTATGAAAATAAACCAACAGATAAAACTAAGTCTTCCTCACGTAGAGGGATCTTCACAAAATATTATGCTAAAGAGCATCTTCCTCTTGACAAAGGGATTACAACAGGAATGCTTCAGTTCCACAAAACAACTATCTCAGAAAATTTCAGCACTGTTGTGCAATACAAAAAAAATTCTCTTGTTCTACACTGCTGTGTGTTACAAAAGGACTTTCAATCTATTTTCTCTCTATTTTCTACTTCTGTTTCTGTTTCTATTTATAGTGCGGGAAAGGGTCTTCACCGCTTTAACTTGCTGATGAAGTCTCTGCTGCTCATGATTAACAGATTTGATCTCTTGCTGTATTTTTGAGTCGGTGGTGATGAAATCTATGGCTGATAAATGCTGTGTCGGCTCGAGGCTGGTTCTTTTCTCTTTCAGCCGTTCTGCTCATTAATATGGTTGTTGAAAAGTAACGGTGTGGCGCTAGATCTGATCTTCTTCCTTCTGGAAACACAAAAATAATTAAAGAGTGAAAAGATGGTAATGGCGGTGACATAAAAGATCAGGAGAAAATGTGGGGCGCCGGATCACGACAAATGAATAAAGTAGCTGCTGCTGTTCTGTTCACTGCAGTTGAAATTATAATTTCAACACTTTTGACTCCTTAACGGGATTTAATCTGATGGGTTACAGAGGGGATAAGTGAGAAAAGCATATATCTTCTTACACGTTAACTAATGCAGTGATCTGTAGAACATGCTCAGGCACCGGTCCTGAGAGATTCCATCCTGACAAATCGCTTTTATAAGTATCATCAGATTTACAATTTCTGCTACAAGTTGTGAAGTGTAAAAAATTAAACTTACATTTCCAAGATTCTTACTGCCAAAGAGCTATTATCACATCCAATTCGTTTCCACGATATCAAATACCAAGTGTCGGAAATCCAATCTTTTATGTCGAACCTGCTTTTGATGGCTTCAAGAGCTTAACTGCAGTTTAAGAAATTCATGGTTATATAATGAATTATGACATCAATAATTTCAGCATGAGAAATTTTAGTGAGGGTACTTACGATCTTGGGGATATGTTGCCGGTTGTGTATCAATTATGAAGTAATACTCATAAGCGTTGATTATAGGAGCAAGCGTGGAGCCGACAGCCTTAACCAGATGAAATTCGAAGCTACCCGTCGGATTGTATATAAACTCTAGTTCTAGGGTGGAAAAATTTCTGACCATAGTAATGATTCCATATCGTGTTTCACCATTTATACTGACGTAAATGTTGAAATATTAATAATTTCAACTGCGCATTTAATTCAGTTGAAAACCACCTGTTTTTTATCGCACCGCCTTCACGCATCAGTGGTATTTTTCAGGAGGGTTCACCGGCTGATGCGTGTCCACAATACGGTTTCAAAACCACCCATTCCCCGGCCGGCAATGTTCATGCGATTTTGACCTCCGGGGAATTAATGTCAATCGTCCAATTAAATCAACGGACCTGCACCATTTGAACTTGCCTGAGGTTTTATGGTTTTATGGTTGACCGCCCGTTTCTCCGTAGAAGTAATTTAATGAATTTACCGTGGTTGGTAGAATCATAGGTAAAGATTTTAGTTCATTTGTACGGGAGTATGGCATGATTAAAAGAAAGGTATGGGCACAAGTAAACATTTCTAAAAACCATTTAATTTTAATGTTTTTTTTATGCACGAGAATATGGTAAGGTCAAAGTATTGTTATGTGGTATGAGCACAAGTAAACGTTGGTAAAAACCATTTAATTTTAATGTTTTTTTATGCACGGGAATATGGTATAGGTCAAAGTATTGTTATGTTTAGTTTTTGTTCATAGTATATGGAATGCTCATAGTTCATTAAGGGAAATGTGTGGGACGCAACCGCAAAAAGATGTTCTGGTGTTCGTTGGTTGAACCAGCATTGTAAGGGAATGCGCAACAGTGCAACTGTAATAATTTTTGGATGTTTCATATGAAATGTAAAGGGAGAAACTTGCCGCAGCAAATGTAAATATTTTTTTTTTATTCCAGCAGTGAATGTAAGTGATTTTTACAGCAGTAAATGTAAGTTTTATTTTTACACACAGTAGTGTAAAAATAAAGTTTTGGAGCTGAAACAGGGTAAATTTTTTTTACTACATCTCAAGCAGTCTTAGTGAATCCCTATGAGAGAGAGGAAGAAATATGTAACAGGCAGTTTATTAATGAATGGAAAGTTTTTATGTGTGTTGCTGAAACTCTGTTCTCTGGAGAAATTTTTTTTGCTTCCCTGTGTAAAGATCTTGTGAAAACAGAGCATTTTCTCTATTCAGTCTTTTGTTTGAAATTACCAAAAATTTCCAACATGGTATTAGAGCTTGTCCAGGCTCTTTGAAGGTGTCAAAGAAGCTGAAGGAAGGATTTCTAACTGCATCAGCTTCTCCAGCAGAGTGAAGACTCAGTCAAAAAATCCAAGGTATTTCTCAAGCTAATTTTTTGTGTTGTTGTTGAAGAAACACTCAGTTATTTTAAATACATAGTCAGGTATTTGAAGCATAGTTAAGAATGGCAAGGTCAAGGAAGAAAGTCTCCAATCCTCCTAAGGATGTGTCTCCCTCTACTACTAAAATAGAAGACAATCAATTTGAAAGCATTCTATTTGAGGCTCCAAGGTTCAATGGGAACTTTGATATATGGGAAGTAAAAATGAGGACTTTCTTACAGTCTCAAGGGATTGAAATTTGGGAATCAGTGATTGATGATAGCAGGATGGATAGAGAATCCAAGGAGTACAATGCAAAAGTAGCAAAGACAATCTTGAATGGGCTACCTGATTCTGTAAAGAAGAATCTAGGAAAATATTCATCAGCAAAGGATATATGGGACAAACTTCATGACCTTCACTCAAAAGGAGCACTGACCATGACCATCAATCAAGAAGGAGATCCTGAACCCATCATAGAAGATGAAGAGAATGAAAAGGACTTTGTAGAAGAACTCCTTGCTCGACTTATGACTGCCATGGAAGAGATTAACAATTTGAAAAAGGAAAATGAGGCACTTAAGAAGATAGCTCTAGTTGGTAACCAAGATCAAACAAGGAAGAAAGTTGACCTCATCAAGCTTCAAGTACAAGAGAGGGATGAAGAGCTTTGCCAAACTTAAGAAGGAATTTCAGGAAAGAAAAAGGAAGCATCATGAAGAAGTCATATCCATGACAAATCAATTGAATAAAGCAAAGAAGCAGGAAAATACCTTGTCAAGTCAACTTGAACAAAGGCACAAGAGCGTGAACAAACTTGAAGAAGAGATTGGTCAGTACAAGGTAGAGGTCTCCTCCCTTAAGTCTCAATTACAAGAAGCCAGGAAACAGGCACAAGAAGCTGAGAAGAAAATGGAGAGCAGTCAAGAAAAGAGTGAAGAAATATTCAAAATGAAGTCAGATGTCATCTCCCTTAAAATATTAGCAGCTGAAGCTACTCGTAGCAAGGAAGAAACTGAGGAACAACTTGCAAGGAAGAATAATGAGTGTGAAAGATTGGAAGAAGAGGTTTTCCTCCTCAGAAAAAAGGTTGAAGGGATGAACAAAATAATGAAGAGCTCTCAAGCCTTGGATGACATGCTCAGCTATCACAGATGTCCATCTGATAAATCAGGACTCGGGTATGCAGGTGAACCCTCAAACAAGAATGAAAATGCTTTAAGCAAAAGAGATGTGAAGAAGCCAGAAAGAAATTGTGATGCTCCTAGTTCCAGCAAAGGCAAGGAGAAAAATCAAGGCTACAATAGAAGAAATCTTGCTCCAAGTAGAAAACCAGCTCCAAAATGAAATGTAGATGATGTCAAAGAGGCAAGAGGAAATGGTTATCACTAAAGGATCTCAAGGCAAAAAGGTTTCAGAAGTACATCAAGGAAACTTCCATCTTCCAGGTACCAAAGTTCATTTTTTGGTTATTGTTATTCTTGTTCAAACTTTGGTCATATGGCAAAAGACTCTAAAGCATCTCATAGAGATAGATGTTATAGTCTCCGACAACCTCCAAGAAATAATTTTATATTAAGAAATCATGAAATCTTATTCATGAACAATGTAGAATACTTCAAGTGTCATAACATTGGTCATATGGCACGTGATTGTAACTTAACATGGGCTCTTACACAAGCTATAACCATGCAAAAGAAGAAAGTTACACAAGTATGGAGAAGGAAGGAAATACAGTCCGAAAGTCCTTTGAGCTCTCCCGCCAATCTAAGATTTTTTTAGAAGACTCTGCCAAAAGGAGACGATGCATACAGTTAGGGGGAGCCTATAATTCTTGATCATTATCGTTGAAGCTATTAGTGAACAGGTCCTTACGAAATCCTTGCTGAACTATATTAACAGTCATTCTTTGATGGAGATCATGTTTCATGAGCCATTTCATGGGCTTTTAAGAAACAGCCTATTGTGGCATCGTCTACAGCAGAGGCTGAATATGTGGCAGCTACAACAGCAGCATGTCAAGCAGTTTGGATGAGAAGAATGTTAAGGAGCTTATGCCAAGAGCAGGTAAAAGGAATGTGATTTTTTGTGACAATAGCTCAGCTATTGCATTATCCAAGAATTCAGTGTTTCATAAGAGAACGAAACACATTGACACAAAGTTTCATTACATCAGAGAATTGGTAAGCAATGGAGAAATTGTTTTAAAACATTGCAGGACTCAAGAACAGGTTGCAGACATTCTGACCAAGCCACTGGACCAGAAAAGTTTTGAATTTTTGAGGAAATCTCTGGGTATGACTGATAACCCAGCAGTTGAAATTAAAGGGGAGTGTTGAAATATTAATAATTTCAACTACGCATTTAATTCAGCTGAAAACCACATGTTTTTTATCGCACCGCCTTCACGCATCAGTGGTATTTTTCAGGAGGGCTCCGATCACACCAACCAGCTGACGCGTGTCCACAGTACGGTTTCAAAACCACCCATTCCTCGACCTACAATGTTCGTGTGATTTTGACCTCTCGGGAATTAATGTCAATCGTCCGATTAAATCAACGGACCTGCACCATTTGAACTTGCGTGAAGTAAATTTTTGGTTGACCGCCAGTTTCTCCGTAGAAGTAATTTAATGAATTTACCGTGGTTGGTAGAATTATAGGTAAAGATTTTAGTTCATTTTGTACGGGAGTATGGCACGATTAAAAGAAAGGTATGGGCACAAGTAAACGTTGGTAAAAACCATTTAATTTTAATGTTTTTTTTATGCACGGGAATATGGTATAGGTCAACGTATTGTTATGTTTAGTTTTTGTTCATAGTATATGGAATGCTCATAGTTCATTAAGGGAAATGTGTGGGACGCAGTGGAAAAAAGATGTTCTGGTGTTCGTTGGTTGAACCAGCATTGTAAGGGAATGTGCAGCAGCGCAACTGTAATAATTTTTGGATGTTTCATATGAAATGTAAAGGGAGAAACTTGCCGCAGCAAATGTAAGGAATTTTTTTTATTCCAACAGTGAATGTAAGTGATTTTTACAGCAGTAAATGTAAGTTTTATTTTTACACACAGTAGTGTAAAAATAAATTTTTGGAGCTGAAATAGGGTAAATTTTTCTTACTACATCTGAAGCAGTCTTGGTGAATCCCTCTGAGAGAGAGGAAGAAATATGTAACAGGCAGTTTATTAATGAATAGAAAGTTTTTATGTGTGTCACTGAAACTCTATTTTGTGGAGAAATTTTTTTTGCTTCCGTGGAAAGATCCTGTGAAAACAGAACATTTTCTCTATTCAGTCTTTTGTTTGAAATTACCAGAAATTTCCAAACAGTAAAAGGATCTCGATTCTAACAAATTTAGGGGGATGTTTGTTGATTGAATTGATAGGGATTGGGGCTGATTTGAAGCCACCCATTTTGCATGACAGCAGTGTGGGGAAGGTCTTCTGTATTGTTTGTTGAAATGGGATCTTGTGAACTTATATACTGTAGATCTGGTGAATTTGGATATACGACTAACGTCCAGATGTGGTCGAACTCGTCTTGAGAGTACCTGGCTAATTCACCGTACAAAGTTATCCACTTCAATCATAGTACATAAAAATATCTGATACCAACCTGAAAGTTCTCCTTTAAATGTGATAAGCGCCTTTAACCATTATTAGAAAACCCCGAATGAAAAACACAAAAATCAGATTAAAAATCTAAAGAAATTTTCAAAACATAGCCCTATAACACAGACCGGAATCCTTTCACATCAATATTTTCTCAGAACTATGTTGAAACAGAGAGATAGTTTCTGAGAAGCGGTGAATGATATCATTTCATCACTCATACGAAAACGGATTGGGATGAATCTCAAAACCTAGATCTCCAGTTTATGCGTAGGTTTCGAAAGGTACAAGATATAATAAAGTTCAAAATCTTCACCTGATTATCGGTGAATTACTTGTTCCAGCATTATCTCTTGATGATAATCTCAACATGGAAACTTGCTTAGCCTGTCCGTACATGCCATCTCAGAGGATCTTCAACTCGATAGCATTGATAAAGGGATCGTCACTCTCAGAGGTTCTGATGAAGCAAACATACAGCACTCTGCGAGAACTAACGAAGATATTATCATTGAAAAAGAAATCTGAAGATACGACTGTTACGTTGCTGAAAGCCAGCATACCCAGTGTGTCAATAGTGAAAGTGAAGGTGGGGTAATTTTGATATCCAGTGTAATTTCCGATGGAAAACCATAGTCTTAAAGGTAAGGTACATTCGGGGTCACCCGCAACTCATAGCAAGACTTATTGAGAGGCTTTAGGAAGAAGCGTAGTGTTGAAAGGATTTGATCAGTGGTATCTCCTGTTACTGCTATGTCACCGATGTCTATGTAATTATTGTTCGCGGTGTGATTTGTTTTTGCTCTGCAATCTATACTTAGAAATACTGCGACCCAAAATTCCCTCGATTAGTGAAAGAATATATTTTTATCGAAAGAATATGAACAGTAAAACATTGAAAACTGCTGGATTATTATTCTCTGGATGTGAGTATGTTATTGCTGGATCGCTCTTTCTTAATGTTGGAATGTGAATCACCTTGTTGAACACTGATAGGATCCAATAACCGCAAGAGAAAAGTGATAGTTTTCCAACAGACCCATTTGGCATAACAAAATTTGGCCATCGATCGCACAAACTTTTAAAAAGTAGGATTCAGAGATATGGCTGCTTATGCATAACAAACGTTGGAGTGTTGAATTTACATATGAAAGTTGTAAATGATCCTTTGTTCACGCTTCAAAGGAAAAGTTAGAGATATGTCTGCTTATGCATAACAGACGTTGGAGTGTTGAATTTACATATGAAAGTTGTAAATGATCCTTTGTTCACGCTTTCAAAGGCATTTTCAGTGTATATTTTTATGGCCATCTTTAAGTTGATTGCAGATTCCCTGAATATCGGACATAGTATGTTTATCGAATTCTCAATATTCCAAGAATCTGCAATTGACTTAAACTCACCTCATTTTTATATTCTTAATTTTCAAAAAATAGATAATCGAAATTATTATAAAATTTATGCACGTCTGTGATAAAGTTCCCACAACTGAAACTGTGAGCTGTAAACGATAAAAACCTTCCTTCGATGACCGCATCCAGTAACTCGATGGGCATTTTTAATTTGACTAAGGATTTTTAAACTTTTTTAATTTAATTGTAAATTTTGGGATTTTTAATTTTTTTAATTTAATTGTAAATTTTGAAATATTTTAAAATTTTAATTAAATATAACACTAGGGAATCATTTATTTAAATTCTTTAAAAAATAATTAAATTTAAAAATAAAGTCAAACTAAGTTTGTGAATGTCCTATACAATGCGATGCGATCAAAGTCCCTCGCAAAAAAATCCCGTGGTAATGAAAAAACAGTTTTAATGGGCTCTCCAAAGGTAAAATGCTACGTTTGACTTGTATTTTACACTACCATGATGAGGTAGATTACGCTGCACGAAAGTGGAAATGAAGAATAATAAAACTAGCAATTGTCCCAAAAGGTACAAATAGAGGCCGATAGGATTATTAAATTGGAATTGTTGAATTTTTTTAGAAGAGATATTGGTTCAATCAGCCTGGTTTCCTACACTGCCACAACTCTTCCCGGTAAACCCTGACAACGATTCTGCTTTTGTGAAAAATTAAAATTTGCACCAGTAAACGTCACACATATACCTATACAGCTGGATTGTTGATTGATATCTTTGGACGTTGAATAATTTAAGGTAAATCTATTCGCTATTACGCATTTGTGAAAAAATGAAAATTTGTACCAGTGAGCATCACAAATATATACAGTTGGATTGTTGATTCATACCTTTGGACATGCTCGATTAATGAATAATTTAGGGTATAATCTATTACGTAAACAAAGTATCAAAGGGGGAAGGGGTGGGGTTTGTGTACTGGATCAAGCCTTTGAGATTCATGGGAGAAATGAAGGAAGAATCCCCGCCCAAAACCTCCTCTGCAATCATCCACTGTACCCTCTCAGTTGGATGAAATTTGTCCCAGTAAACATATTCCTTGGGATCCTTGCAGATTGAGCACCCTGGATCCAACCCACAGCCTACATGGCCATTGTATGGACCATCTCCACAGAAAACCTATTGACCCACCCTGTACCTCCTAGTCTTCGTCATCCAAAATGAGGTCTAGTCTGCAGCACCCTAGGCCGATGGCCTAGGTTGCCCTGGTTCGAGTCCTCCTGCCGACAGAGCCCTCATTGCTCTCTTTTTCACATCCCCCCTCAAGTGAGAAAGGATTCATAACCCTATATAATCTTATTAATGAATATTATTATATATAATATTATATTAATATTAAGGTTTAATCCTATTCATATAACCAAAAATAATTTAAGAGAGTCATAAACTAAGCAATATGGGGATTAACAAAAAAAATTAATTAATTAATCTATAAATAAATAAAAATAATTTTTTAGGAAGAAAGCACAGGAATCTAGCATCTGTTGATACTCCAGCCATCATCTCTATTTAAATTAACAAGTCTTTTTTTTTCAATTTCTAAGGCCTCTCTAAATTTACGATAATGAAAATGGTCAATCCTCGCAATGACTTTAGCCTCTTCAATGGAGATGTGATGATTAATTTTTTCTACATGCTCTACCAAAGCGGAGGAGCGAGACCTTCCATGCCTGATGTCGGCAGCATGTTCACAAATCCTTTGGTTAATGGATTGACCGGTCTCACCATAATAAGGAGCTCGACAAGAACAGGGAATGATATAAACACCCTTCTAATCCTTGGGGTTAATTGGGTCCTTAACAAAATGAAGAGAACTTCATATAGTGTTAAGAGGTCTAAAAGAAGAATGAATCTCATGCTTCCTCAAGATCCTAGCAATTTTATCCGTGGTCCCTTGAATAAAGGGAAGATGAACACCGGAAGACCAATCCTTGGGGTCAATCTTACTCTTAGGACCCTTTTCAGCATTTTGAAAAGCCTTAAGACCTTGAGACCTACTATAACCATTCTTATTAAAACTTCCAGGAGGTAAGTTTTCTCATCTTCAAGGTGATTTTCGTCATAAACTTGCAACACCCGCCGAAGTAGCTAAGGTGTTGAGAACGCCTATCTTTTGAGCAGGAAAATGATGGGAGCTAGCATGGAATTAAATTGAATTTAATTATTTTAGAGAGATGTTACAATGTTTAACATTTTGACTTAGTCAAATTAAAATTAAAATATAAAATATAAAATTTTCCAACCCATGGTTTTTCCTTATCATATTTTTAATCTATGGTTTTTTCCCATGGTATTTTTCTCTAATGTGAGTTATTTAAAGGTTAATATTTAAACTAATCTAAATTCATTTTAACTCTACATCTACCAAATGCCAAAAAAATCAAATCTCTTTTCACTCTTAAAAAATCAAAGTGTCAAAAAAAATCCCTCTTAACCCATAATAAACTTACAACTAAAAATAAATCTAAACTAATTTTTAAATTTAAAATTTAAAATTTATATTTCAATTAAATTATAAAAATAAATTAATAATACATTGCATTTAAAAATTAAAAATCCTCAAAAATCTTTGCTTTTCTGAGCTTTTTTCTTTCGATCTTTGATTTTTATGATCTTTTTCGTGCTTTCTTGATTTTTTTTGCATAGAATCTTTTTTGAGCTTTTGTGCTTTCTTGACTTTCCGTGCTTTCTTGATTTTCCATTGTTTTGTTTTCTGGTTCAGATCAACGGTTGAAAGTGTTTCATCTCATCTAACGGATCAAAGTAAAAGTGTTGACGAAAAGTTGATGCATAGGAAAGGCCTATCGGCCTAATTATTTAAAAAAACATAATAATTGAATTAATAAAATTTAATTATTTTATAAAAATAGATTATAAAAATGATTAATTTAAATACGGATGGAGTAATGAGTATTAAGTGGATTATTTAAAAATCACGAAAAATAGTCTGTTATTATTACTTTTTATGGAAATAGTGATAAATGATGACTTACTTAAAATATTGAATCCCAAAAAATATATTTAAAATAATTAATTAATTTTTTATAATAAAAAATGAAATTATATTTCTTAATAAAAATTATAAAATATCTATTTGTAACTTTAAAATAATTATTTTATAAAAACCAATTTTAAAAAAATAATTAACTATTTTTTTATAATATAAAAATAAAAGTTATTTGTCACCATAAAAATTATAAAATATTTATTTATAACTTTAAAATTTTTGGTTAATAAAAATTCTTGGATCGTAGTTGTATGGAAAATATTTTTAAAAATTATGAACATGACAAAAATTTTAAAAATTATGAACATGACAAAAATCATAATTTTTTTATTTTAATTTAAAAAAAATCTTGATTTTATACACCTATTTATATAAAAATAATTAAAATAGTTAGATTTTTTTATTTTAATTTAAAAAATAAATCTTGATTTTATACACCATTCAATTTTGTATTATATTTAAATAAAAATAATTGAAAATGGTTAAGTTGTGGTAGTCGGAATATATTTTTAAACAAAGTAGTTTAAAATTAATATTATTTTAATTTAAACAAAATCAAATATGTTATTTCACATATTTAATTAGAGTTAGTTTTTATTATTATTTTTTTGGTAAATACTCAGAGAGGATTTGTACTAGTGACCTCTTTAACATGAAGTGCATAAATAGTAAATTCATAACATTAATTTAAAAGTCTATGAGTATATTTAGTTTTCATTATTATATTTTCATATTAAGAATATTGATTAACATTTAAATATTAGTTTATATAAAGAAAGAGTGTGTGTTTTAATTATTGATTAACAAAATATATTATGTATTTATAATAATTGCATTTATCTATAATAATTGGTTTATTACTAGAGAAACAAAACCATTAACCTATAAAAACGCTTGAAGTTATAAAAAATACTTTACATATCTAATAATATTTTTCCAAATAAATAAGTCTATCTTTATCTATATAATCAAAGGAATAAACACAATATAAACTAACTAAAAAAACCAGGAATGACTTTTTAAACATGAAAAATCATTAGAAAGAAACATTATCTTGGGAGAACTCATCTAAGTGGGAGTGGGATCTTGGCCATTATCCTTGTTGTTGAACTCCAAGTTGCCTAGAGATTTTCTTAAAATTGATATTTTTGTATCCAATTTGTTAAATTTCTCCTCTAGAGCTATCAATACAAAGGAGAATTTCTTCTTGCAACCTTGTTGTGCTTAGAAAATTTCTTCCTAGACCTTCTTGCATTCAACCAAGAATTTCCTTATCGTCATTTTTATTTTCTAATACAAATCAATAGTCTACATTCAATGTGTCTATCTGGACCTTATCTTTCTTGTGTCATGAATTGAACACCCAAGCAGGAAAAATCTTAATAAATCCTCCAAAATCTATATCTATAATAAATGAGTGAATCCCATGGCACATATAAAAATGTATAATAATAATAATGAATAGCTAAACTATAACATATTTATTTTCCATATTTGGGAAAATAAACATCATGGGTTGGGTTGTGTTGTAGAAATTTTTAATATACACTCCTATAAATAAATGTGTGATGGTTTCTCGTTTCCTCAACTTTTCTCTTACTTATTATATATTCATATTCAAAACTGACATATGGACATTCCTACATAATATAGAATCTTTGAATATATTTATAGTTATTATCTTTTTTGTCATTCCTGCATAATATAGAATCTTTGAATATATTTATAGTTATTATCTTTTTTGGAAACCAAATTATATGAGGAAAAAACATTTAAAAATAAAATCCACAAAACATGAGTTTACATCAATAAAAGGGTTGATGCTACATTTATTAAGGAAGGAAAAATAACATTAGAAATTTTTTTCAAGCTACATGTTGTTTCTTAAACTCTTGGTGAAAGAAATGTTCTATCCCATATGTTACAATGGAGGAGAAACTAGAGAAACTATTAGGCAAGCCATCCACTATCACCTAGGTCACCTTGCCCCTCACTTTTAAACCAAATGAAAAGTCAGACGAACTACATTATTCATATTAAAATTATATTTAGCTTTTTAATCACTAGCTAAATCTATTTTAGGATAAGGAGAACAAAGACTGAGTCGAAGAAAAATGTAACCTAACCATAAATACAAAACATGGACAAAGAATAAAAAAGATAAATAGTCACTTGAACAAGAAGAAATAAAATTAACTTAATATTATTATCATAAATAAAAATATAATCATAATATAATAATGCTATAAAATAATATATTATCATACCTAATAATATTAATAAAAAATTATTATTATAAAATAGTATTGATGTATTTGTAATATAGTAATACAATAATAATATTATAATAAGATATATTAATAGTATTGTTATAGTATAATAAGATATATTAATAGTATTGTTACAGTATTACGGTTATGTTAATTACAGTAATATTATTGTTAAAAATATATTAGTGATAATTAACCCTACAATACTAATATAATATTAATATATTATTAATATAGATAAATGTTTATTATTATGATTAAAAATAGTATTAATATAATAAAATAATATTTATGTATTATTCACAACTTTTTTATAATATTAATATAATATATTAGTATTATTATTTTAATAATTTTATTGTATTTTATTTTTATAATATTATTATTATTATGACATTAATAAATATATTAGTGGGATTATTGTTAATGTATCTTATTATAATAATATTATATTTATCTCAACACTAGATTTATCATGTGTCAAGATGGATGTGTAAATATTTTATCAAAATTTGCAACTTAAAATGAGGTTTGAAAACCATTTCATTCTCTTTCATCGCATTTCTTGTGATATGTTTGTCACAATTTCACTATATTTTTTCTTCATCTCTTCACTTGTTATTTTTTTTAAGAGCATTATCCTACTTAGATTTTGTTTAAGGAAAAACTGTAGGAATTTACAAGGTAAGTTCCTCAAATAGAACACCAAAGGGCCCCGCTCACAAATAGAACATAGATCAATACACCAATATTATTGATGTGGTTAAAACCCTCAAAGTGAGAAATAGTCCATGGCTTGAGCCAACGCGACCACTTCAGGAACTTTATTAATGTAAAAGAAAGAAAATTTACATAAGCTTCTCTCATGAAAGGTCACCTTACAAATGACCCTTCGTGCTCTTTAAATAGAGATCATGGACCAATCGAGTGCTAAGCCACTGATCAAGTGTCGGTAATACCGAGGAGAGAATGAACCGTTAGATCACTTCATGTTTAGAACATATCATGACAGTCGGATTGTAAGTTACAAAAGTACATAGTAAAGAAATACACTTTACCTAACTCTACACTAGACCAAGTTATACTAAACTATTTCCTATGTGACGAAATATCCTAACAGCCCCCCTTAAGAACATCTTGGGATAGGATTGAAGGATGTAAAAATAAGACACAATAGGAGAAGGAATGAGGCCTTAGAGCCTATCCCCCCTTAGTGACAACTTCCTGAACTTCAACCATAAATTGAAGTTTAGTAAAATTCGCATCTGTGAGAGCCTTTGTAAAGATATCTGTAACTTGATCATCAGTTGAACAATATTGCACTTCAAGAACATGGCCATGAATGAGCTTTCTGATGAAGTGCATGTGTAGCTCAATGTGTTTGTTGTGCTGATTGGAATTGATCTTTGCATAGTTGAATGACACTTTAATTATCACACCAAAGTGTAGTCAGATGATGCTGTTGAAACGCAAACTCTGACAGGATCTGACGAAGCCACAAGGCCTCCTTACTAGCTTCTACGATGCCACGATACTCTGCTTCTGCTGAGGAAAGAGAAATGACACTTTGTTTCTTGCAAGCCCATGTAATAGGTCCAAAACTAAGAGTGAAGACATAACCTGCAGTAGACTTCCGATCATCAGGATCACCAACCCAATCAAAGTCAGTGAAACCAACCAATAGAGGAGATGCTTCTGCACTGTAATGAATCCCAAACTGAACTATACCTCGAAAATAACGAAGCATTATTTTAGCTGCTTTCCATTGACTCTCATGTGGGTTTTTCATAAACTAAACAATAAGGCTAACAACAAAGGAAAGGTCAGGATGGTTGTGGGCAAGAGAAAAACATTTTCCTACAAGTTGACGGTATAAGGTAGCATCAACTTCAAGGGAAGTACAAGTGACTGAAAGTTTGGCTCCAGAATGAAAGGGAGAACGGGCTGGCTTATAGTCTTCCATGTGAAAGTGGCGCAGAAGATCACAGACATACTTGGACTGGGAAAGGGAAATACCTTCCTTGGATTGGAAGACTTGAAGACCGAGAAATTAATGCAAGTGTCCTAAGTTTATCATTTCAAACTGCTTTTTAAGGCTGTACTTTACATGGTTTATAAGGTTGGGATCACTACCAGTAAGGATAAGATCATCAACATAAAGAACAAGAATGATAAGATACTTACCCACTTTCTTGGTGTAGTTAGTATTGTCAGAATGACACCTAAAAAATCCAGTATCTGAAAGAAAGCTATCCGTTTTGGCATACCGAGCACGAGGGGATTGCTTGAGATGATAAAGGGATCTCTTAAGCTGACATACAAGGATGCATTCTGTTTGTATAAAGCCAAGATGTTGTTCCATATATATTTCTTCATGCAATTCCCCATGCAAGAAAACATATTTAACATCCATCTCATGGACTTCCCATTTGAAAGAGGCAACAAGGGAAAGAACAAGGAAAATAGAGTTCATTTTGGCAAAAGGGGAGAAGATTTCAGTATAGTCAATGCCTTCAACTTGTGAAGAACCCTTAGCAACAAGACGAGCTTTATGTTTATCAACTTTTTTATCTGGTCCAAACTTGGTTCTCTAAACCCATTTGCATCTAATAAGTTTTTGTCCCCTTGGAAGAGGAAAAGATCCCATGTATCTTTTGCCAATAATGAACGATGTTCTTCATTCATAGTTGCGTCCCAATCTGGATGGCCTAAAGCTTCTACAAAGGTGCCAAGATCATAATTCGTTGAAGCTTGAGCTAGTAAAGAAGAGGCTCTATCAATCTAAGAACGCGTGTGATGTTGATCTATAGGATCATCTACAAGAGCGCCTACTGCATCCTGAGTAGCGCGGATCCATTTTGGAAGCTGAGGAGTTGAAGGAGGATCCCGAGAAGGTAGGGGAGGACTATCATCCTCGCTCTCATCATCTGAAGAAGAAATATTTTCAGAAGTAGAATGGATAGAGGGAGGTGGTACATCCGCTGAACTAGGGTCGTAAGCTGATATATTTTCAACAAACTTTACATCTCTTTTAATAATAACATTTTTGGATTTAGGTGGAAGAAGTCTATATCCTTTTACATCTTTAGAATATCCAACAAAAATACATTTTTCACTCTTAGGTTCTAAGGCTTTATGTTTCTCATCTGGAATATGGGCCCATGCTTCACTTCCAAAAACAAGAAAGTGACTTACATCTGGTTTAATTGATCTCCATGCTTCTTCTGAAGTGATATTCTTTAAAATCTTAGTAGGAGTGCAATTTACTATGTAATTTGCATAGTTAATTGCTTCTACCCAAAAATTAAGACTAAGTCCTTTAGATTGAGGCATACAATTAGCCATTTCCTTTAAGGTGTGAGTCTTATGTTCAGCTACACCATTTTTTTGTGGAGTATATGGAACAATATGTTGCATTTGAATTCCATTCTCAGTGCAAACGTTGATGAATTTTTTGTTAACTTATTCTCCACCATTATTAGATCTTAGCTTAAGAATTTGATATCCAGATTGTTTCTCAACAAAAGCCTCAAAGGCCAAGAACATGTTAAATACTTCACTCTTGAGTTTTAATAAGTATACCCAAGTTCGTCTGGAGAAATCATCAATGAAAGTTAAGAAATACTTGTAGCCAGAGAATGAAACAACTGGAAGTGGACCAAATAAATCATTATTCACAAGATGTAAAGGGGATGAGGCATACCAAGAGGCACGTTTTTCAAAACTATCCCGATGATGTCTTCCGAGTACACATCTGGAACAAACACCATATTTGCAAGATACCATAGGAAGGCATGTCACCATATTTTATTCACATAGATTTTGAAGGGAGAGATAGTTTAAGTGACCAAATCGCTCATGCCAAATTTTCCGCACTTCATCATTATGAGCAACAAATACTGAGGGAAGAGTTTATGACCCAAAGTTTTTAAACTTATACAACCTTGTAGAATCATCAGCAATTCCAGTAGCTAAAATATGTCTAGGATCTCTTAGGTCCTTAATTACAACATTGTGAGGTGAAAATTCAACGGTTTTACCTTCACCTGAATGAGTTATCAGATATACAGATAGAAGCTTGTAGGATAAGGTTGGAACACATAATACATCATTAAATTGACCATTTCTAGATGAATAATTCTAGTCCCTACAACACTAAGAGATCTATCATCACCAACATATATATTTTTTGTATTACAATCATTTAAAGAATAAAACATGGCTTTGTTTTTGGCCATGTGATAAGAAGCTCCAGAATCAATGAGCCACTCATGAGAATGAGAAGAAGAAGATACATGTAGTGCATACCCATATCGAGATGCTTGACAACCACATGCAGAAAGCATTATTCTTGAAGATGAAGTTGAAGTTGAAGAGTGCTCCAAATGGATGTTGTGCTTTTTCATTGTTTCTTCCAAGGATTCCCTCTTCTTAAAGCATTTTTATTTTAAGTGCCATCTCGATTACAAAAGTTGCAATGTCTATCATTATTCTTCCCTTTTTTTTATTTTCCTTATCATTTTGTTGAATTGATTTTTCATGTTGAAACTGAAAGTGCTTAGGACCCTTGGTTGGTTTAGGACCATTCTTTTTAGGATGTTGCTTCTTAAGATTCTTTGAACTTGGTTGTTGTAGCTAAGGCTTTCTTAGAAAAGTTTCCAAGATTAAGAAGACTAAGATGTAAGATTTTTTCTTGTTCTCTTATTAAAGAATCACAAAAGGCATCAAAAGAGGGGGACTTGTAGTCTCGCCCTTGAAAAATAAAGGCTTCTCTAATAGAATGGAAGGTGGAAACAAACACAGAGTAGGCTGGTCCCAACTTAGTAAGAATGGAATAGGTAAGGTGACCATCATCTTTCTTAACATTAACACCTTCCAAGAGAATTCTAAGGGTCTTGAACATGGACAAAAAATCGTCAATGGAAGAAAAACTATTGGGGTCCAAAGTAAGAAACTCATTTTCGAGTTGATGGGCTCTAATTTGATTTTTAATTCCAAAAACTTTATTGAGTTGTTTCATTGCATCACCAAGGGTATCAAGTTCTGTGATATGGAATCTAAGGTCTGGAGAAATAGACATCCCTATCAATCCATGTGCTTGAACTTGCCTATTTTCCCATTTGTCTTCCTTATCTTCATCTTTAGTTTTAGACTCATGCCCTGAGGCTATTCTATACAGACCTTTACTTCTAAGTAAATCCTCCATGTACGACACCCATTAGAAGTGGTTGGTGTTCTCAAGAATAACTTGGCATGGACTTTCCATTTTAACAGAAATTGAAGTTGTAGATGCTGAAACTAAGTGTTCCAATGGAAATATCTCGAAAAATTAGGCCGATTTAAAAAACCAGCTCTGAAAACAGCTTCCTGATGAAGAAGTTATGGCTTTTTAAGAAAACATTATTGAAGATGCCAACGAAGTACGTGAATGTGCGGAAGTGAATGTTAATATTATAGTTTAAAAAAAATACCCTCTTTCGAAACTTAATTTAATTAACTCACTTTAAAAAAAAATAAAAAATACGTGACCCACTTTTATAAATAAGTGAAATTCAATTTTAAAATGGTACTTTATGAACTACCCACTAAATTGTAACTTAAATGAAAGATAAAGAGACTTTAGAATTATAAGTGACTCACATTTTATAATGGGTGAGAACATGTTTAGATAAAGTAACTTTAAAACATAAGTTACATGTGCTTTTTGAAAAAGGAACTCAACAAAAAGAAAGACTTGAAGCCATGACCTCTATTCTCATGAAGTAACTTTGGACAAGGTGAGCTAGTTTAAAAGGTTAGTAATTTTTGGAAAAGAGGAAGGGGTCATTTTTTTTTAGTCACTGAAGCTTTGGAGTACGTGCTTACTTGAGAAAACCCTTTTTTACTACAAAACAAAAAGCCACACAACCCAAAACAAACATCCAAAAAATACCAAACCTTCCAGCTTGAAGTTAGATTTTGCCGGAAACTAAATATTTTCCTCCATGTTTTCAATTTTCCGAGATCACATTAAGGCGCGGCAAAAAAGAGCATACGCATGAGAAAAACCTTCCTTTCTATTTTTGATTTGCCTAGATCGCACAAAGTCACGGGGCAAAGAGCATATGCAAAAATGAAAGTTATGGATCCAATAATAAAAAACAAAGAGATAAATAAACTAAAATAAACAAAGGGACAAATAATTAAAACTACACATAAAGACTGTATACCTCCAGATCTTAAAAAATGACGTAGCTAGGGCTATCAGAAACCTTTTCGCTTGAAACAAAAGGGGTTCCTCGCTGAAACTCATGTTCCTAACACAATAGAGTAGTCCTCTCGACCAGAAAGCAGTGAGAAATAGTAGATCTAGGAAAAGAGAGTCAGATGCAGTTGTATCGACTTTGGATTTGGATCACCAATAGATGTTCCTTCAAATAGCTTTGATACCATGTAGGAATTTACAGGGTAAGTTCCTTAGATATAACATCAAAGGACACCGCTCACAAACATATCACAGATCAAGACACCAGTATTCTTGATGTGGTTAAAACCCTCAAGGAGGGAAATAGTGCACGGCTTGAGCCAACGTGACCACTTCAAACAATTTATTAATGTAAAAGAAAGAAAATTTAAATAATCTTCTCTCATGAATGATCACCTTACAAATTACCCTCCATGCTCTTTAAATATAGATTATGGATCAATCGGGTGTTAAGCCACGGATCAAGTGTTGGTAATACCGAGGAGAGAATGAACTGTCAGATCACTTCATGTCTAGTACATATCGTGACCGTTGGATTGTAAGTTTAAAAAGTACATAGTAAAGAAACACACTTTACCTAACTCTACACTAGACAGACTTATACTTAACTATTTTCTATGTGTCGGAATACTCTAACAAAAACACAAGACAACCTCATTCATATGGTTTCTCACAAACAAAAAAGTTTCTCATTTTTTAGCTTTAAATCCAATTCCTTTTATGAGAATGCCCTCCTATCTAAATATTTCTTAGTTTCATACTTTAGAAGTGTCTTTTCCTATAGATTCTTCCATTTTAGTATCTAGATATTTGGGCTCTTCTACTTTATTATATACATATTTGGGCTCCAAAGCACACACAACAATTACATTTTTAATAACATCCATGTGCTATGAGGAAGATTCCCCACCTATATCCTTCGACATTTAATTAGGGTGAAATATATACTATTACTAGAAAATAGGGTGAATGAGAGGATCTATTTTGAATTTTGCAAGACCAAATGAATTTTTCAACTCTCCCTAGTGACAATCATATGTTTTTTTTATGGCTAGTCAAAAGATCCTTCCACAATTCAATCAATTTATTTATAACATGCCAAGGTCATACTTTGTTTCCTTCAATTTTAGGTCAATATATAGAGAGAAAAACCTATAGAGAAATATCAAAATTTAGAGTAATTTACTCAACCAAAATGAAAATCAATCAAAATTCATTTTTACTAAATAAAAAATTAAAAAACAAAATCCTAGGATTTTCCTATTATAGTGAACACATTTTGATTATTAAGAATACACAATATTTGGTACACTATATCATAGAGTTCAAAATAGAAAGAATAAAATAATTACCTATTTCAAGCTTATGAAATCTACATCAAGGTGACATAGAGAGGGAGTCGATGTAGTTCAACTTATAATTTGAGGTGGGTTATTTGAATGGCTCAAATTTGTAGAAAACAATGTTCTACCATCAACTATCCACTTAAAAGAAAAATAGAAAAATGATCTATGTAAATATAACTTTAAACATGAAAAGTGACAATCTGGCT
Source organism: Pinus tabuliformis (assembly GCA_031772625.1). NCBI lineage: Eukaryota > Viridiplantae > Streptophyta > Pinopsida > Pinales > Pinaceae > Pinus > Pinus tabuliformis. The sequence goes on from CM062809.1 coordinate 712,119,139, forward strand.
TGCATAAATAGTCTATGTCCCATATGTAGTGCATCACTATATCATATAGTATTCATTATATATGGCAAACTATTTACACAATTTAAATATTGTCCCATATTATATTAGTTATGCATTGGAAACTATTAATGATATTTTTATTTCCACTTAAAACTCCCTCATATAACATTTTATTATGACTATAAAAATAGAAGTTACCATTAAATTATTATAAATAACAATAGTAGCATTTTTATTTTTTAAATTCATTTGTGAAATTAAACCCTTTAAAATAACTCTACTTATTTGTTTTTTAATAAAACAACTATTTCAAATTAAAAATTATTATATATATGTAAAATGTATTTTTATATTAATGATAAATGTTGTATTATATTCAATATTATTCTCAAGCATAACGTTATACACAGAAAGTGAACAGCAGCAACAACTACGTAACTATTTAAAGGAATGATCACATATCTCTGTCCATATTAACCATGTAGATTTGGATGTTTTTAAAAAGTGAGAGAAATTACTCATATCATCCCTATTGGAAAGAATTTGTTTTAGTAGTCGTTCAAATGTTTGAACTCGATGGGTGTCTTACTGACATCGTAAAAGCTCATATTTACGATATCTTTTTACAATTCGAGGAAATTAGTTGGTAGGGAAAGTTCGCAAGAACTATAGAAAAATTTAAGGTTATATTAATATTAACCGCATAAGTATGGCAAGAACTATCGAAACTTTTTAAGATGTCAATAAAATTAGAAACGTACGAGGAAAATAAATGATTACATGTGGAGTCTAGATGGTTGATGTCTTGGGAGAACAATCATAATCCCTCCAACTACTGTATACCATCTACTGGTTCTTGCAGCATATATTTTTACCCAAGGAAACTGAAAATTGCACTAGCTGGTTCCGTCATTCGTTACTTGGGGTTGTGAGGATATCTTCAGCAATTGTTCTATTCGACTACAACAAATATGCTACCAAAGGTCTCAACAACTACCATAGCAATCTTAGAGAAATAAAATGTTTTATCATTGTTTCTAAGGGAATGCTGTTGCGAAATCTAATCAAAAGGATTTTCGGTGCTTCTAAAAATTTGACGATAATATTAGTTTTTACCAGTCATCAATTTGGTTCTACTCCTATTTTATGATTATGACAAAACCCAAATCTGTAGTCTTGTTGCGATGCTTTTATGGCTCAGAAAACAATTTTGGTGCCTCCTGTTTTATGATTATGACAAAACCAAATCTGTAGTCTTCTTACCATGCTTGTTTTGTTCAAAAAATAATTTTGGTGCTTCTTAAAATTTGATTGTAATGTTAGATTTTAACAGTACTCGTTTTCATTGTGAAATTTAGCTGCAACAGAGGGTCACATGGGCTAGGGTCACATGGTAGCCCCTACAAGGGTGCTGGTAGTATTTTGGGATTTTTTTTTTTTTTATTCGAACACAATGATGGTGGTATATTTAAAGACGGGGTGGACCTATTCATGGTTTTGTGCATGGGTTTTGTACATGGTTTTGGGCATAATAGTTTTCTACCCATAATATTTTATAGATCTGGTCAAGGGAACTATGGTTAAGTTATAATCTAGGGTTAGTGGATTGAGATTTATGAATGCTTCAACATGTATATATATGTATTGTAACATTGAAAAGAATATAAAAAAAAAATCAATCTCTTTTGAGATCCAAGAAAAAATCTTTGAATATGTTTATATTATGTTTATATATTATTTTAATATAACAACTAATATAAAAATAATCTCAAATACATATAATAATATATCCTAATATAAATACGAACTAAGATCATAGAAATATGATTAATATAAGAATTAATGATAATTCTAGAACTAGTAATACATAAATTTTTAAACTTAGTAAGACCTAATGGACCACCCAAACTATGGTTTCCCAAGTATTCACTGCAAAAAGAGTTGAAATCATTGAGCTAAAAAAGTAGCTCAAACTTTTCCAATGTAATTTTGAGGCCCTTGTGAAGCCGGTGTCCAAACTAACTATCATAGATAGTTAAAGGCTATGTAGGATGAATTGACGATGGAGAAGACATGAATGATTCGAGGGACTCGAAAGCCTAAAAAAACACCCAATTGTGTTAACTGGGACCCATATTGGGTCATGTTCCAGTCTCGTAGGCACCCTAAGCTCTTAGAAACCCATTATTATTATAGAAGAGGTAGCTCCAAATCCCCCTTAAACACTACCTCTATTTTACAGATTTTTTATTATACTAATGTTTTTTATGTTTTATAGTTTTTATAATTAAAAACACGATTGAACTTTAATGCAACATGCAACAATTTTAATACCAGGTTTTTTTCTCTTTCAAACATTTTCAAATTAGGTTTTTTCTCTTTCAAACATTTTCAAATTTTACGTTAATGTTATCATATCTATAATATTGTTCAATTTTCAATGTAAACATGCTGAACTGGATTTCTCATTATAACAAATTGGCCTAAGTCCTTACTGAGACTTATTTCCCTAAAGACAAACCCACTGCATATTGTGATTTTGTAAATTCTATAATATTTTGTTATAAAAGATCATATATAAATTAAAAATATTTATTTATATTAAACCAAAAAAAATAAAGTACTTCGCATCATAATTATTATTTATTATTAAAAAATATTATCTTATTTAATTTTATTCTTATCGTATTCTATAATTTATAATTTGCGTTTATATGGTATGAATATGACACATGGCTTTTAATATATTTATTTTTTATTATTAATATGACGTAGAAATGCTACACCTTTTTTATAATAATTATGAGTTTCATTTAAATTAATTTTAAAATAAGTTTAAATAATAATTTTATGTTAAATTATTCTAGTTTTAAATTCTAATTATTTTTATTAAAATTATAAAATAATTAACCCGTTTATTTTTATTATCAAAAGGATACAAAAATATATTTTTCGTGAAAACTTAAAAATGATTAAAAGAATTAACCCATTTATTTCTATTTATAAAAGTATTAAACACCTTTCTCATAAAATGATAGACTTTTTTTTGTAGTAATTTTATGGTGAGGTGCGGTATCGTTCTAAGCCAAGAGCACATAACGGGGAGGGCCTCCACCACACGTCGTTGTTCAAGACAAATTCAATGGTATATTATAAAAATCTGTTGCAGTGTGAACATCATAAATTATAATTTAATATTTAAGTATATGGAATTGGTCTAGTCATTTTGAATTGGCATCTTTCGCAAATTTTGTTGAATGTATATTTATACTTGAGTTTATTTCCATTATATATTTAAGCAATAATGAATATTTGATTGTTGATTCCCATGGATATCTCGAAGTTACAATCAAAATAAATATATTCCACATACAATATTATTATTAAAATAAATATATTTCAAGTTTGCAATATAAAAATTTGATTAACGTCATTGAAAAAATTAGTAATAATCATCCAGTTTTCTTTATTCTCTGGAATCCCATATACTTGTTATTATTGCTGATATCAATTTATATGTCACGATATCTTCACACTGCATCAAATTTGTATAACATGGCATTGAATTTGTCTTGAACAGACGTTTGGTGGAGACACTGATGTGCTTTGAATTAGACCTAGAACATACCTACACATAATATTAAATTACAAATGAAATTGTTTATGAGAATAATTTTGGCAAAATCACATAAAAATTCATTTGTCCACGAGTTTCGAACCAACCAGTGTGGTTCATCGTCATGACAAGTTGAAGGTCCAATCTAAGCAATAAGTTAAATAGGGACAGTAGGTCATTCCAACAACTACATTACATTTCAATAGCTGTTGGAATGGCCTGATGTCCCTATTTAACTTATCGCTCACATTGGATCTTCAACTTGCCCTGAAGATGAACCACACTGATTAGTTCGAAACGCTTAGACAAATGAATTTTTATGTGATTTTGCCAAAATTATTCTCACAAACATATTATGGATCACATAAGTGTAAATTCTATACAAATGAAATTCTAAACTTTTATCAGAAATATATACTTGTTAATTATTTTAATCATTTGAAAATCTATTGAAAATGTATTTTGAAAAAATTGTTTATTATTTTAAACATTTTATACTTCTAATAGATGGGGTTGGAATTTAAAATTATAATAATTTAACAAAACATTAATTTAAATAAGTTTCGAACCTCTTATGCAAGGATGTGTTATGTTTGGGTGATAAACAATAATATAAACTTCTTAATTATTTAATTTAAATAAATTTCGAAACTCTTATACAAGGATGTGTCATGTTTGGGTCATCAACGATAATATAAACTGGTCAGTTATTTAATTTAAATAAATTTCGAAACTCTTATGCAAGGATGTGTCATGTTCGGGTCATCAACAATAATATACACTTGTTAATTATTTTTTAATTTGAAAGTTAGTGAAAAAATATTTTATATTTTTAAAAGGAAAAATTAAACTTATTAATTATTTTAAACATCTTATAGGTCTCATAGATAAGGTTGGAATTTAAGATTATAATAACTTAACAAAACATCAATTTAAATAAATTTCTAACCTATAATGTAAAGGATGTGCCATGTTTCCGTCATCCAGAATAGTTTTTTAAATAAATAAATAAAAATTATGTGTGCGCAATCCACACCACATAAACATATAAGCTATAAAATATTTCAGTTGCGGAATCAATGCTCTAATTTAATAAAAATAGAAAAAGCCTGCTTAGGTTCGTTTAGAACGCTTCAACGCTGGATTGTAGGCATTGCAGGGCTCAGCCAGAAAAAAATAACAAAATGTTTAAAAGGCCTTCAACGGGGAGACATACAAGGCATCGTTCACGACGGGTATTTTCTATTTGGACGCTCTTTACATTCGAAGCACTTCCAGCAGCAGCCATTCTACTACTGCGCTACCGTCGCAGATGGAGAAAATTCGTTATGGCAAATGGGCCACTTCCATAGCCATCGGAGTATTGTTGACTTTATTGGCTCCTATTATTGCTCAACCAGGTGATTATTGAAGCTTATTTAGGTTTGAAATCTCGTCTTTTACGCTTATTAATCCCTCATATTTGGAGGGCAAGATGTCGTTTTGCTAACCAATTTGTGGCGGTGATGTAGGATTTCTCAATATTGACTGTGGTGGGAAAACAAAGGGAGACAATTTGACATGGGTGACTGATGTTAATTACATAGACGTTGGACGGACAGTAGATGCAGGGAACGCAAGCTTGCCATCTTACTTGCAGAGTTTACGCTTATTCCCAAAACCTCTGAACAAATCCTGCTATAAGCTACGTGTAACCCCCAACGTGCGTTATCTCTTAAGAGTATGGTGGGCTCTTAGTAATTCCAGTGATTTTAAAACATCGCCGACGAGCTTCACTTTCTCTATCGAGACAATGGGTATGTTGGCTTCTAGAAACATAACAATTCAGTCTGACTCAGTCCCAACCACGGGCACGAGAATCTTGGTTACTTCCGGCAGAGCGCTGTATATTTGCTTCATCAGAACGTCGGAGATGAGTGATCCCTTTGTAAATGCTATCCAGTTGAGAACCCTCGGAAAAGGCATGTATGAACAGGCTAAGCCAGGAACAATGTTGCGTGCTGTACTAATAAATTCTGTTGGTGGAAATTCAGCAGTAAGGTGAACATTTTCAACTTTATAGTTCAACAAAGTATGGTAAAAGATGAAAGCATTACTTGGGGTAGGATTAATAAATCTTGTATCAGAAACACCGAAGACTCATAGAATGAGCTTGTTATTTCATTACTAAATATCCATATTTATAGATACATACTCAGGAATGATCTTTGCCGATTTGAATTGATGCCTTATTAATATAGCATAGTCACATTAAACTCGCTGATATGTGAATAGTGGGCCGCGTCGTTGGTGTAGTCATGATTAATGTTTTAATACCTTCCCTTAATAACGATGACCTAAACTTTAACTTGTCTGCTCGTCTAAGTCTTAGCTAGGCTTACGACAAAACATTTTATTTTTTTCTTCTTGTTAAATGGTCCATGCTTGTTCATTTGCTGGCGCATTTTCAATTAGAAAACACAAGACACAGCTGATTGAACATAGCACAAGCACAATCACACAGAACACTTGCTCATTCAATTGCCAAAGAGAGTTTTTATATATAGTGGACAGGTTCCTGGAGTCGGTGACGGTGGCTTCTTCAGGAAGCTATCTAGCTTTTGAAACTTCTACTGAATTCTCCAGAAAAAGCTAGACTCTGCATTTAGTATAGGTGGTTGGAATTAGTAATGTTCTCCAACACTTCTCTTTAATTCCAACCATATGACAAATATATTATAGCACAATACATAAGACACTGTAAACATACTCTTAATTGTCATGCTTGCTGGTTTAAGTCTCAGCTAGGCTTACAATATAATCTTGATTTTCTACAACACATAACTTACTTCTACAAAACTCAAATTTTGCCTTCCCAAGAGGCTTAGTGAATATGTAAGCTACATTCTCATTTGTATTACAGTATAATAGAGAAATTTCTTTTGATTGGACCTTTTCTCTTACAAAATGATATTGTGTGTTTATATGTTTTGACCTTAAATGAGATACAGGATTGTTCCCCAGTTTGATGGTGCTTTGATTATCACATCTGATCACTGTAGGTTCTTGTTGGCCTTCACCAACATCTTCAAGTATTCTTCTCAGCCATATAGCTTCATAGGTGCCACTACATAATGCTTTATATTCTGCTTCAGTTGATGACAATGAAATTGTTGCCTGTTTCTTACTGTTCTTTGATATAGCTCCCGATCCTATATTGACGACGTATCCAGTGGTGGAATTTCTGTCATCTAGATTTCCAGCCCAGTCAGAATCATAGTGACCTGTCAATTCAACATTACAAACATTAGTATATTCAATACCAAAATTGATAGTTCCCTTTAAATATTGAAGGACCCTTTTTGCAGCTATCCAATGGCTTTCATGAGGCTTAGCCATGAATTGACTAAGTATGCTTACTGCATAAGCAATTTCTGGTCTAGTGGTAGTGAGATAATTTAGACATCCCACTAATTGTCGATACAGTGTTCCATTCACCTCTTTTGTTCCATCATCACTTCTTAATTGTCGATATGTTGTTCTAATGGAGTACTCACTGCTTTACATCCATTCATATGAAATCTATTTAGTACTTCATTTGTATATTTGCTTTGTGTGATTAACGTTCTTCCATCATCTCTCCATACTTCAAGACCTAGACAGTAGTGCATCTCACCAAGATCCTTCATCTCAAATTCCTGTGATAACTTCATTTTTATATCTGTAATCAATTTATGAGCACTCCCTGTTATTATTAGATCATCAACATATATAGAGAGAAATACTGTATCCCCATTTCTATCTATCTTGACATAGAAATTAGGATCATTTTTACTTTTTTTAAATCTTTGCTGAAAGAAGAATTTGTCGATTTTTTCATACCAATATCTGGGAGTTTGTTTTACTCCATATAAGGCCTTTTCTAACTTGCATACAAGATGTTCTTGACCCTTTTTTATAAATCCTTTTGGTTGAACAAGATAAATCTCTTCTTTGAAGTCACCATTTAGAAAAGATGACTTTACATCTAATTGGTGTAGCTTCTAATCATATTTAGTTGCCAATGCTATCATTATTCTAATTGTATTCATTTTTGCAACCGGAGCAAAGGTATCTTCAGAATATATACCTTCCTTTTGTGAATAACCTTTTGCAACCAATCTTGCTTTATACTTGTCTATGCTACCATCTGCATTAAATTTTGTCTTGTACAACCATTTTGATCCTATATGGACTTTATTTTCAGGTAATTCTGTTAATTCCCAAGTTTCATTTTTCATTATAGAGTCATATTCTTCATTCATAGCTTCCACCCATTCTTTATGATTTTTGGCTTGTTCATAATTTAAGGGCTCAAAAACAGTCATTACTTGAGACATTAAAGCATAATCTTTATACCTGATGGGGGTTTGAATCTGTCGTGTTGACCTTCTTAGAGGTTCATTACTTTGTGGAGTACCTTCTCCTTTTCTTCTCTGTGGAGTGCCTTCATCACTTCTTTGTGGACTTTGATTCCTTGATGTGTCTTTTGGAATGTCCATGTGTTCTTGAACTTGAGTTGATTCCACAACTTCTTCTTCTTCTTTAAAGCTTTCATAAGGACACTGCCATATATTATGTTCATCTTCTTTTATTTTTTTATCTACATGATCATGAAATATAACATATTTACTTGCAAAGACCTTGTGAGTACTTGGAGCATACATTTTATATGATTTTTGATCAGTGCAATATCCAATAAAAATACATTTGATGACTTTGGCATTTAAATTTCTCCTATCCTTTTTAGGACTATGAACAAAGGCCATGCATCCAAATATCCTTAAATGACTAACTTTAGGGTTAAAACCATAAAATGCTTCAAATGGTGTTTTGTGCTCAAGATACTTAGTAGGGCTTCTATTTTTAAGATATACAGCTGTATTAATGGCTTCAGCCCAAAAACTATTAGAAAGTCCTTTACTTTTTAACATAATACGAGCACATTCAACTAATGTTCTATTCTTACTCTCAGCTACTCCATTTTGTTGAGGTGTATGTGGTACTGTAAATAGTTGCATAATTCCATTTTGTTTGTAATATTTGATAAAATCTCCTAAAGTGTACTCACCACCTTTATATGATCGAAGAATTTTAATGCTCTTTCTTGTTGCTTTTCAACCATACTCTTCAATTCTTTAAAGTATTCAAACACGTCACTTTTGTTTCTTATAAAGTACACCCAGGTGTATCTAGTGCTATCATCAATAAATATAAGAAATTAATATGCTCCACCTAGTGACTTATTTTGCATTGGACCACATACATCAGTATGCACTAGTTCAAGTATTTAACATTTTCTTCTATTTTCATGCACATGAAATTCTTCCCTATGTTGTTTTTCTAGTGCACAACCTTCACATTCAAAGTGTTCACCCTTAATAATTGGAAGACCTTCTACCATCAATTTCTTTTGTAGTAACATTAGGTCATTATGATTTAAGTGTCCATACCTTTGATGCCAAAGTTCTATAGTTGGCATGCCTGTTGATACCAAATATTGATGCCCATTCTTCATTACATCTAACTTGTATAAGCCTCCAACTCTCATTCCTTTTGCAGCAACCTTGTAGTTGTCCTGCACATCCTTTACCAAAAAATGTGATTTCACAAATTCAACTTTTAAATGTTGATCTGTGATAGTAGAGACTAAAATTAAGTTCTTCTTTAATCCTGGAACATAGATCACATTTTGAATTTGTTTTTCTTGTCCATTAGGCATCATAACACTTATATCACCATATCCTTTAATTTCATGTGATCTATTATCTCCTAAATAAATGTGTCCACCATTATTAATCTCATGATAAGTATCAAACCAATCTCTTTTGCATGACATATGGGTTAATGCACCAGATCTATAAACCAAGCATTATCATCATCAGTTTCTGCTGATAAAGCAGCATTGGACAGAAACAATTTAAGATTGCTGAAGTCATGCCTAATTGCTTCATCTCTATCAACATAATTTCCTGAATGCCTTCTTTGTTTAAATTGATCAGACCTTCTTTTCATGCAATTCTTAGCAAAATGACCAAGTTTTCCACAGTAATAACACATATCATCTCTTCTTGATTTGGCATTTGTCCTTGGTAAAGTTGTACCTTGAAATGATTTTACCTGTGTCTTTTTGCCTTTATTTTTCTCTCACTGTTTGCCTTTGAAGGATTGCTTCCCTTTGGCCATCAATGCCAAATCTGAATTGGGAGATTTCTGTTTAAGGCTTCTTCTCCGCTCTTCTTCTTGCATAAGTATACTTGCCAACTCATCAAAAGTAGGAGCCTTCTCTCTAGCTGAAAGACCAGTAATAAACATTTGATATTCATCAAGAATTCCATTTAATGTCACAATAACCAAGTCTGTACTAGATATTGAGTCACCAATGTCACATAATTTATCCTTTAGATCTTTAATTCTAAAAATAAAATTACTAACACTTTCATTTTCTTCCATCTTAATTGAAAGAAGCTTATTCTTTAAATACAATATTTAATTTGTAGTCTTTGTATCATACAAATTTTTAAGACTGTCCCATGTCTTCTTGGATGTTTTGCACTCTCTAATGTGTGGAATAATGTTGTCCTTAACTGTCATCCGCAAAATCAACTTTGCTTTGTTTTCCCGTCGCTCCCAATCTTGAATTGCAGCATTTGTGGCTTGAGGGGACACTGGCTTAACTTCAACTCCAGACACAATTGTCCATGTATTGTTGCCTTCCATCAAAGTCTGCAACTTAAACTTCCAATTTGCATAATTTTCACTGTCTAACTTGTTAGAGTCAGATAAATAAGATTCTGCCAATACATTAGCCATGTTACTTATTTTCACCGTACCAATCACCAAAAAAATTACTAATTTTCACAAATATAAACCCTCAAGCATAAATCATAAAATTTTATCCAATATCATTGGATAATATAACTGCCTCTTTTTTTTTAACACAACAAATCAAACTCCAAATTCACCACTCCAAAACTTTTATGATTACACTACTCATTTGAAAACTTCATAAAGAAAATTCAGAATATAAATCCACTCACGCACAATCACCACAAACTTAGTTATTACAAACTTGAATCTCATATATATATATATATATATATATATATATATATATATATATATATAGACTTGACCATAACTATTCTTCAAATTTCAACTTGAGCACTCAAAAAAATATTACGATTTTTACCATTAAACTTCTGTCTTAAAAGAAGATGCGAGAGTGACTTTTTTTCATCAACTTCAGAGTTCATGAAAATGCCATACGTAATAGATTTTTAACTTCACATAAAATATTTGAGAGCACTACTAAAAACTATCAACACTAATCCATTCAACAGTGACACTCTCCGCAGGAGCTACAGCCATAGTCTCAGCAAGAGGCTCCTTTGACCAGCGCTTCCGTAAGAAACTCCTTCGTAGGAATCTTCCACTAGATTTCCCTCACAGCAACGCGCTTTAAGAATCTCCTTTTGCAATAATGTGATTTCCCAAAAATCACACACAATCGGCTCTCTGGTTGCAGTCTCCACCCAACACCTATTCTCTGTGCAACAAAACTCTCATAGTCGCACCACTGACACAACAGTTTCACTCACAGCAGTTTCTCACACACTGTTGCACACAACACTCTCAAACAGCTTCAGCAATCTTAGACCCACACTCTCACCTTGCTCTGATACCAAATCAGAAAACACAAGACACAATTGATTGAACACAACACAAGCACAATCACACAGAACACTTTCTCATTCAATTGCCAAAGAGGGTTTTTATATACAGTGGAGAAGTTTTTGGAGTTGGTGATGGTGGATTCTTTAGGAAGCTATCTAGCTCTCGAAACTTCCGCCAAATTCTCCAAAAGAAGCTAAACTCTACATTTAATGTAAGTGGTTGGAATTATTAATGTTTTCCAACAATTTCATCTTCACCTTTCCGGCTCTCCTAAAAACCTTCCTCTATTCCTTGCTTGCGTACTTAACATCAACAACCTTTTCCGGATTGGGATGGAAAGCAACATGCCAAACAAAGTAATCCAATACATGCTTTCCCCTTTCCATGAGGAGGCACCAAAATGCACTCATATTCGAACATGAGCGGCCTCCAAACAACATCCATTGTCATATCTTCCATTGTCGCAACCATCTTAGAATTGGATCTAATCACATTACTAACAATTGGGTTTGGGGACAAGCAAGTTTTTCTCTCAATGGACTCCATTTCTGGATATTTATGGTCATCAATAAAATCATTTTGTTGATCTGATAATTCTTGTGACTCAAAAATACTTCGTGAATAAAAAATATTACGAGGTCCAAAAACACTTCTAAATAAACTCTCTACAAAGACATCATCAAAAAGATCAATATCCAACGTTATTCCACTCATTATACTCCAATCAAGTGATTGACCTTCTAGAGGACTCTCCACACAGGGTGCTCACTAACAACACAGGCTTCTCACTAAGAACACTCTTTGTGGATTGAACAGTGCATTGAACAATGCATTAAATTGGCCTCTAATTGGCGTTCGACTCTCAATAACAGTCCACTCACTGGCAGCTCATGAATATCGACTACAACTTGCAGCATGGTTCCGTAGCTAAAAAATAACTTCTCTGAATCCTTAATGAAGCTCATTTAAAATGCGAGTTATGCTTTCAAATACATAAGCTTTCAACGCTTATGTACCCTGCTGAAAATATCCAGCTACTTTCTGTTGGAATATTAATTCCAACTGTCGTGCAGCAGCAGCGAGCCGCAATAGAGGACTTATGAAGGAGTCGGCTTATTCACGCCACCGCCATAAGTGTCTTTTCACCGTTTGCCTCTTTGTGTTCCCAAAGCAGGAAGAAGATCAAATCTAGGCTCTGCGTCATAACTGCTCACCAAACAGCATTAAAGAGGAAGCATGGCTGAGAAGGAAAGTACCAGCCTCGAGCCAGCCGCAGCATTTATTAGTCTTGGGTTTCCACATAACCGACTCAAGCAGCACAGCAGAATGTCAAAAGATCAGATTTGTTCATTATGTGCAGCAGAGACTCTGTCAGCAAGTTGAGGCGGTTGATGGATAAGTTATGACCGCCTCCTGCACTATATATGTGTAGAGCCACAGCAGTGTTATTAACTCCGTAATATAGCGCAGCAGCGCTCAAATGTAATTTCTGTGTTTTTAAGAAAGAATGTGCAGCAGCATGAGCTCACATGAATGAAGCCCTTTTTGCACAGCAGTGCAGGGATTGAAAAGTTAGAAGCAGCAGCAGCAGCTGAAGAATCACACAGAGCAGAGGAAAGCACGCAGCAGCGTGAAGAGGAAGAATAATAATTTCAGAACAGTGAAATGCACAGCAGTGCAGAGATTTGAATGTAATTTGTTTTTTATGTTCATCTGTGTGGAACAGAATCGTTCCTTAGTGAATTTCTGAAGTAGATGTTCAGCAATAGAAGTTTTGAAATTCCCTCTGTATGAGGAAGACAAATCTGTAACAGTTACTTTATTTTGATAAATACAAGTTAATTTCTTCCTGTTGCTGTTACACCGTCACCGTTGCTGAAACACCTCGTAACTCAAAAATTACTTGACGTCAAAAGTTTACGTTGCTGAAACACGACGATCAGCGTTGCTGAAACACCTGTTTCAGCAACTGAAAAAAAACTGTGTTGCTGAAACACCGTTTCCAGCAAGCGAATTTTTCTGTTTTTCTGTGTAAAAACAGAGTGCGATTTTTGTCTGTTTGTTATGGGATTTATCAGAAAATTCCAACATGGTATCAGAGCTAGTCCAGGCTCTTTGAAGTGTCAAAGAAGCTGAAGGAAGATTTCTTGCAGCAGCAACTTCTCCAGCAGTGTGAAGACTCAGCCAAGAAAGAATCCAGGTATTTCTCAGATTAATTTTCTGTGTTGTTGTTGAAGAAACAGTCAGTGATTTTAAAAACACAGTCAGAGATTTTAAAGCCTAGATAAGAATGGCAAGGTCTAAGAAGAAAGCCTCCAGGGCTGTTAAAAATGTGTCCCCCCCCTCTACTAAACTAGAAGGCAACCCATTAGAATACATTCTATTTGAAGTTCCAAAGTTTGATGGAAACTTTGATGTATGGGAAATAAAGATGAGGGCTTTCCTAATGTTTGAAGGGATTGAAGTCTGGGAGTCAGTGATTGATGACAGCAATATGGATAAAGAATCCATGGAGTATGATGCACAAGCAGCAAAGACTATCTTGGATGGTCTCCCTGATTCAGTGAAGAAGAATCTTGGAAAATATTCATCAGCAAAGGATATATGGGACAGACTGCATGACCTTCATGCAAAGGGAGCACTGACCATGACAATGAGTCAAGAAGAACCCATCATAGAAGCTGAGAATGAAAAGCTTGACCTCATCAAGCTTCAAGTAAAAGAAAGGGATGAAGAGTTAGCCAAGCTCAAGAAGGAGCTTGACCAATGCAAGAGGAAACATCATGAAGAAGTCATATCCATGACAAATCAGCTGAATGAAGTAAAGAAGCAGGCAGATGTCTTGTCAAGTCAACTTGAACAAAGACACAAGAAAGTGAACAAACTTGTAGAAGAGATTGGACAGTGCAAGGCAGAGGTCTCCTCCCTTAAGTCCGAACTACAAGAAGCAAGGAAGCAGGCAAAAGGAGCTGAAAAGAAAATGGAGAGCAGTCAAGCAGAAATCTCCAAAATGAAGTCTGATATTATCTCCTTTAAAATAGTAGCAGCTGAAGCTACTCGTAGCAAGGAAGATACTGAGGGACAGCTAGCAAAGAAAAATAATGAATGTGAAAAGTTAGAAGAAGAGATTGTCCTCCTCAGGAAGAAGGTTGAAGGGATGAACAAGATCATGAAGAGCTCTCAAGCCTTGGATGATATGCTCAGCTATCACAGATCTCCATATGATAAATCAGGACTTGGGTATGTAGGTGAACCCTCAAACAAGTATGAGGATGCCTTAAGCAAAGGAGATGTGAAGAAGCCAGAAAGAGATGGTGATGCTCCTAGTTCCAGCAAAGGCAAGGAGAAAAATGAAGGCAGCAATAGAAGAAATCCTGCTCCAAGCATAAATCCAGCTCCAAGAAGAAATGTAGCTGATGTCAAAGAGGCAAAAGGCAATGGTTATCATCAAAGGATCTCAAGGCAGCAAGGCTTCAGAAGTACATCAAGGAAACCTCCATCTCCCAGGTACCAAAGTTCATTTTTTGGTTATTGTTATGCTTGTTCAAACTTTGGTCATATGGCAAAAGACTGTAGAGCATTTCATGGAGATAGATGTTGTGGTCCCCGACAATCTCCAAGAAATAATTTCACAAGAAGAAATCATGAATTCTTATTCATGAATAAAGTTGAATGCTTTAAGTGTCATAACATTGGGCATATGGCACGTGACTGTAACTTGACATGGGCTCCTATGCAAGCTAGACCCATGCAAAAGAAGAAAGTTACACAAGTATGGAGAAGGAAGGAAAGGCAATCTGAAAACCCCTTGAACTCCCCAGTGGATCTAAATTTGTTTTGAGAAGAGTCTGCTAAAAGAAGACAAGCACACATTAAAGGGGAGCTTGTAATTTTTTATTTGCTGAACTATATTAACAGTCATTTGTTGATGATGGATGTATTGCAGCGCAGCAGTTGCAAATGAAATTTTTTGTTAATCCCTTTAAAAGGTAATATGCAGCAGTGATGAAATCAGCAATGTTTTTGCTTTGTGTTTATGCAATATGCACAGAAATGCATAAACAAGAAAAGATGGCAGCGCTGAAATGTAAAGAGCAGCAGCGCAAGAAGAAAAGTATGCAAAGCAAGAAGAACCTCACAGCAGTGGGAAGACAGAACATAAAACAGCAGTTTGGAAATTTTTGTTATGGAGCATATGCATTGAAATGCATAGCAATGGAAGGTAGTTTCCTTCTATGTAATGTGAGAGATCATACTCACAGCAGAGTGAGTACAATACACAGCAGTTAAAAAAATTGTAATGTTTTTTCTTCATATGCAATGCAGCATGCAAAGAAATGCATAAAGAAAAACAGGCACAGCAGATTTTTAATGCACATTGGATGTATAAGAATGTGTGTGGCAGCAGAAAGCCAAAGGAATTGCACAGCAGTGCATTATGAAAATAAAAAAATGAAGATGAAGATTGTGTGAAGCAAGGGTGTAAAAAGAAAAGGCAGCACCCCGTGTTAATTTTTTTTTTTGTTGTGTGGAGAATGCAGCGCAAAACAGCGTGATGGCAAGAAGGAGAAGCACAGTAGTGCGAAGAAAATGAAACCAGAACTAAGAGAGAATGAAGAAATGTGTTTTTACACAGCAATGCAAACAAGAAAATGCAGCAGCTTGAAATTTGTTGAAGAAATGAAAGGTAATGGCACAGCAGCAGTGCAATGATTGTTTGTTTTTGAAACTGCATGTAAAGCAGTGTCTGTTTGTAATCCCTCTGTTAATGAGGAAGGTGCTTTTCAGCACAATCATTTGGTGAAGCCCTCTATGAAAGAGGAAGATGCTTTTCAGCATAGTGTGGTAAATCCCTCTATCAAGAGGATGATGCTTTTCAGCATAGTCACAGGTGAATCCCTCTGTCAAGAGGAAGGTGCTCTTCAGCACATTGTTATGGTGAATCCCTCTGTTATGAGGAAGGTGCTCTTAAGCACAGTCTCAGGTAAATCCCTCTATTAAGAGGAAGACAATTTTAATTGGTTGTGGAACTGCATCAGAAGCAGTTGGTGAATTCCTCTATGAGAGGAAATGTTTGGGTACGACAGAATGCCCAGCAGTTGAAATTAAGGGGGAGTGTTGGAATATTAATTCCAACTGCCGTGCAGCAGCAGCGAGCCGCAATAGAGGACTTATGAAGGAGTCGGCTTATTCACGCCACCGCCATAAGTGTCTTTTCACCGTTTGCCTGTTTGTGTTCCCAAAGCAGGAAGAAGATCAAATCTGGGCTCTGCGTCATAACTGCTCACCAAACAGCATTAAAGAGGAAGCATGGCTGAGAAGGAAAGTACCAGCCTCGAGCCAGCCGCAGCATTTATTAGTCTTGGGTTTCCACAAAACCGACTCAAGCAGCACAGCAGAATGTCAAAAGATCAGATTTTTTCATTATGTGCAGCAGAGACTCTGTCAGCAAGTTGAGGCGGTTGATGGATAAGTTATGACCGCCTCCTGCACTATATATGTGTAGAGCCACAGCAGTGTTATTAACTCCGTAATGTAGCGCAGCAGCGCTCAAATGTAATTTCTGTGTTTTTAAGAAAGAATGTGCAGCAGCATGAGCTCACATGAATGAAGCCCTTTTTGCACAGCAGTGCAGGGATTGAAAAGTTAGAAGCAGCAGCAGCAGCTGAAGAATCACACAGAGCAGAGGAAAGCACGCAGCAGCGTGAAGAGGAAGAAGAATAATTTCAGAACAGTGAAATGCACAGCAGTGCAGAAATTTGAATGTAATTTGTTTTTTATGTTCATCTGTGTGGAACAGAATCGTTCCTTAGTGAATTTCTGAAGTAGATGTTCAGCAATAGAAGTTTTGAAATTCCCTCTGTATGAGGAAGACAAATCTGTAACAGTTAGTTTATTTTGATAAATACAAGTTAATTTCTTCATGTTGCTGTTACACCGTCACCGTTGCTGAAACACCTCGTAACTCAAAAATTACTTGACGTCAAAAGTTTACGTTGCTGAAACACGACGATCAGCGTTGCTGAAACACCTGTTTCAGCAACTGAAAAAAAACTGTGTTGCTGAAACACCGTTTCCAGCAAGCGAATTTTTCTGTTTTTCTGTGTAAAAACAGAGTACGATTTTTGTCTGTTTGTTATGGGATTTATCAGAAAATTCCAACACTTTCAACGCACCATTGCTTGCATTGCCTTTCTTGAAAAGAGCTCTCTCTAATCAGCGCCAACAGCACAGCACAACTCATCCGGCGTTACGTCCGCTTCAGATTCCCCACACTACACCACCGCTTCAAAGCAGAGATCTCAACCCTATCATTCACATTCGAGTGCTCGCCAATCAGTGATTGCTGGACACAACTTCACAGAAGTTTCAAACTCGCGCATACAAGCAATCTGGGCCACATCCACATGCGTGGCTCAAATGGGTTGGCATCTCGGCATCCTCCTCATACAGCGCCACAACCTCTACCAGGCACATACCTCCACAGTCAACACTGTCCAGCGCTGGCTTGGATTTACGGCTTCACACTCAGCCTTCACACGCACAGTAGTTCTTCAAGCCACACTGGCTCCTCACACGGTGGCAACAGATCTCCGACCTACACTCCCCAGCGATTTTCTCATCACATACCACCTAGCCCTCCAGTTGAGTGTTTGATCCACGCATTCGTTACACTTCCACAGCGCTCGCTCTTCCTCAAACAGCAGCCACAGCGTAAACTCTCCACTCTGATACCCTATCAGAAACATCGAAGACTCATAGAATCAGCTTGTTATTTCATTACTAAATATCGATATTTATAGAGACATAAGCAGAATGATCTCCGCCGACTTGAATTGATGCCTTATTAACTCTTGCAGAGTCACATTAAACTTGCTGACTTGTGAACAGTGGGCTGCCCCGTTGGTGCAGTCGTGATTAATGTTCTAATATCTTATACCTTCATTAATTTTCTAGTTTCGGAATACAATCATAAAATATATACGCAAATTGAATCGCCAATTTTGATGCATTACTTGAACCTGTGATATTTCTTTGTAATTATTATCTTTGTATGGTGAAGTTATCCTCAGGACAAATTCGACCGCTTATGGACCGTAGGGTCAACTACAATGGCATACACGGATAATCAGAACCGGCATAAGATTATAAGTACAGGTCACCGCATTTCAACAAACAATACCACTGAGCACCCTCCAACAGCTGTTTTGCAAGCGGCATGGAAGCAAATATTGATAAATAACTCAGCCCCCTTTTTATTCGATAGTTTGGGACCAACACAAGGCACCAAAGCATTACTAATGTTATATTTTGCAGAAATCGAGCCGGTAAATATGTCTGAACCGAGATCTTTCTATATTACAGTAAACGGTGAAAGCTCTGAAACCATTACTCTGGTGCAAATGTATTCTGCGGTCCAGCTAACATTCTTAATCAATGCAACGAGTAACTTGGAATTTAAACTCGTTCAAGCGGGTAACTCCACCCTTACTCCGTTACTGAACGCTTTAGAGCAGTACCAAGTAATTGATACGGTACCTGCAACCTATTCAGAAGACAGTAAGTGCCACAGTAAACACTTTTGTAGTGATATTATTATTTTATTGATATCACAATTTGGCGTAGTGCAACCATCTACTGTATTGTCTTTTTTGGGTCGTAATCTATTTAGATGGAATTGCATTTTGTATCCAAGAATGGATTCAGCATTCTGACACTCAGGCACTCAGACAATCGCGTTCTAACTAACATAGTTCTTAAACTGCAGTTAAATCTCTCAGCGTAATCAAACGAAGGTTTAATATAAAATACTGGGTTTCAGATCCTTGTTTTTTTATCCCCTGGGAAGGAATTAGCTGTGATAACAGTTCTTCAATCGTAAGAATTTCCGAAATGTGAGTAAAATCCTTTGATCTGTTGATGATTCAGTAATACAGTTGAAGTTCCAAAACTGACCTAACCGTAACTGAAATTGTAAGAGCTCACAATGTTCCTTTTTTTCGCCAGCAATTTGTCGGGAAGGAATCTTACGGGATCGTTACCTGAGCATATTGGACAATTTACTGCATTGGTTGATGTGTAAGAATTCTTTCTCCCCACAGAGTTATCAACGGAATGGAATTTTAACTTCTCGTGCTTTTGGCTTGGTACCCTATAAAACATCAAGATCTTATAACATTTTATTGCAAGCCAAAGTTTTATGGGTTGGAATGTGCTTAAATCTTCCAATGCCCCAATATACAACGCATCCGAATGTTTGTCGCAGAATTTGTAAATGTGGAGTCTCTTAAAATTTGATGGCAAAAAAATAGTAAGAAATTAGATGTTATTTCTTCTTTATACTCTAGATTAATAATTATATGCTTTGTTTTATGGGTTTGAATGTGCTTAAATCTTCCAATGCCCCAATATACAACGCATCCGAATGTTTGTCGCAGAATTTGTAAATGTGGAGTCTCTTAAAATTTGATGGCAAAAAAATAGTAAGAAATTAGATGTTATTTCTTCTTTATACTCTAGATTAATAATTATATGCTTTCTTTTTACCTTTTCAAAGTATATAATTTTTTTTTTGGGTCAGTCTAGCTCAAAATTGTATGAAAGTTGTATTATTATATTGGGGAAAAATAATGTAAGGAAAAGAGTAAAAATGCGTGTGAGAGATTGTTTTTTTGCTAGATTACACTCAAAAACTAAATATTTTTTTTCTTTTTCTTATAAACATATTTTTATCAAACTCAAATGTTTTTTCTTTTTCATAAGATACTTTTATAATTTTGTTTAAAGATTTTGCTAATTTTTTGATAAGCTAAATCAATTTATGAATTAAAGAAAACTTATTTTAAATAAATCTTTAATACTTAGATTACACCCCTATAAAATATAGGGCAGTGTGAAGATATATATAATTATTCTTTCATAGAATAAATATGATGAAGGTTAAAAAGAAGCTGAGAAACAACCAATTTCATGCATACATCGTTTTAATAAAAAAAATTTAGATCTTAAACTTTGAAATGTTCTAAATACAGAAATGCTTGATAAAAAGGTACGAAAATGTCATTTTATAACCTCTGTTTTAGAAGGATTAATTTTTTTTTAGGGAATCAAAAATAAAATACATAACTATTGTTCACAACCACTACAATTCGATGGAATACGTTATGAGAAAGATATAACTATGAAAGCAGTAGAAATTGCCATTTGAATATTAGATGTTGCCATTCATCTATTTCTGTTGAAATTATCAGGTCACTTGATAATAATAATTTCACGGGATTTCTACCAGATTATTCCAATTTGACGATGTTGGAGAGACTGTAAGTTTCTTTTCACTCTATCGATTGATTTCTTAATGTATACGCATTTTAAAGAAAGTGATTGAAGTCATTTACTTCACAGAAATCTACAAAACAACAAACTGAGTGGTAACGTTCCAGAGTGGTTATCTCAACTGAAAAACCTGAAAGAGTTGTACGTTTCGCTTTCTCAATTTTTTTTTTTTTTTACACATTTTTATCTCGAAATTGAAAGAAGTTAATTACAGGGACTTATAGCATTGTACTTTGGAATTGTCACAGGCTTATACAGAACAACAATTTTAGTGGCGTAATTCCTATGCAGCTTCTTCTCGATCGTTCATTGACGATCAAGTAATCATGATTCTATTTGATGTTTGTAAAACATTTCATTTACAAATTTTCATATACAAAAGTTTCTTTCAGATTCTGTTATCATTAACCACTACGTTGAAATTCTAATGAACCTAATTGAAATTGTATTTATTTTCACTGAACCACGTTCTATTTAAAACTTATTTCTTTATGATGTCACAGTTACTCGGGTAATCCCTACCTATGTATGCGTAAGGGCGAATGTATTCTACCGAAATCAAAGAGAAACATATTAAAATTTGTCGTCCCAATCACCTTGACCGGAATTCTTATCATCGCTCTAGCGTTGGCGGTGGGTATAGTTATGTATCGCAAAAAATATCGCAAAAAAGATGTCGCCACCGGAATCGATAGGGTGGAGAAGCAACCTGAAGAACCAGTGGACAGAGGTCAGGAAATACGATGAATCCAAAATATATCATAGGACAAATTAAGCTATTTGAGAGTAATTTGCTTTCAGAACTAATAACTTTACCTCCATGAATGTATTGCAGACTATTCAATGATTATGGTGCCAAAAGAAACAAAATCCCACGCCTTTACTCTAAATGAGATGATGACTGCCACTGATAACTTTACTATAAAGATCGGACAAGGAGGCTTCGGATCGGTGTACTTTGGTAAACTGCCCGAAGGAAAAGATATAGCCATTAAAGTGCTGTCACAGTTCTCCAAACAAGGAGTTAACGAATTTCTGAATGAGGCAATTATAAGATACTTAAACTATTTGCAATGGTTCAATTTAAAAGCCATTAACCTCCGTTCAATTTCTGCACCCAATCAACGATTGCCTAACTACGCTCATAGTGGACTTTTCTTGATTAATAGGTGGATCTTCTTTCTAGAGTCAACCACAGGAACTTGGTATCTTTAATAGGCTATTGTAATGACTCAAAAGAGCTTATGCTTATTTATGATCACATGTCTGGAGGATCTCTCAGAGACCACCTTTATGGTAAATATAAGGGTATATGTAAATGCGAAATATGTTTGTTTCGAAGGGTTGTTTTTTAGGTTGGTTTTATACGTAGTATATAAAGTTAACATTCGGTTTTGTTTCATATAAAGTTAGCATTGGGTTTTTCTGCTCAAATTTAATGATCATAAAATACACATGTTAATCAATTTTCATTTGCTTATCTTTTCTCCAGGTTGTAGTGCAGAACATTACGGACTAGAATGGAAAACCAGGCTTAAAATAGCTTCAGATGCAGCACAAGGTAATTTTCTCTTTTGTGATATGGGGGGTGGTGGGGTTGTTTTATATATTGTAAAAAGTAAAGTAACACGAGCTAAGTCGATTTCTGTTTTATCTTGTAATGGACCACCTGGAACGCAATTTTTATCCAAAGGACTGGAATACCTACACATGGCTTGCACCCCAAAGATAATTCACAGGGACGTGAAATCCGCCAACATCCTTTTAGACAGCCACATGAATGGAAAACTGGGTGACTTCGGTATTTCGAGGATGACAATTGATCGCGAGGCTACTCATGTCGCCACAACAGTAAAAGGAACAGCAGGATACCTCGATCCTGAGTATGTAAATCTTCTTGCGATAGGAAAAAATAGAAGAGCCAAAGCTTAAACTTATTATCACTTTCATTTTTGTTTTAACCGTATTCGGTGACACCATTTCAATTTTGTTTTCACAATGCTCGTAAACTAACCTTCTATAAGAATTGTTTTAGGTATTTCAACACACACTTGTTGACCGAGAAGAGCGACGTGTATAGTTTTGGAGTGGTTTTACTGGAGATGATATGCGGTAGACAACCGATAGATACAAAACTAAGTGGAGAGGAAATAAACATCATTGCTTGGGTAAGAAATCTGTTGTGCACTAAACACCATTGACAATGGAATATTTAGTATATGTAGAGCATCTTTATCTATTTATCTATCAACGATAGTCAACCGTTATAATTGGTATATTTACAGGTTACACCTCATGTTGATGTGGACCTCACTGAAAATCCTTCGAATATAGCGGCAGTCATAGACAAGAAGTTGGGTGAAAATTACGACATTAAGTCCATCATTCGTGTTGCCAGATTAGCCATTAAATGTGTTGATACGGAGCCATCGTGTAGGCCCAGTTCGAGCGAGGTACTAGCAGAGCTCAAAGAGGCTATCAAAGAGATCGGTGATACGGAATGTGGGAACATACATGGCCATGGCGTCTCGTTTCTGAATTCAAGTGGAGACACAGGGATGGAGTCGGGTGTTAATAGTTCTATGCTTTTGGGAAGATAACCTTGTTAGATGTGTCGTATCATTGTAACTTTGGTTTCCTTGCCCTGTGCATTTTTAAATTGTGTTACTTAGGGTAATTGTATATATGCACATCAATAAGCCAAGCAAATAATCGGATGAATTTTTAAAGAAGTTTTATTCACTGAAATTCATATTGTTTAAGTTGTTTCATAATGAAAATATAAGTAAAATTGTGTTACTTATGGTAATTGTATATATGCACATCAATATTCCAAGCAAATAATCGGATGAAATATTTAAAGAAGTTTTATTTAGTGAAATTCATATTGCTTTAATTGTTTCATAATGAAAATATAAATAGATAATAATAAAAAATTATTATTAGAATTTTGGTGGCTAATAATATCTAACTTTATAAATTACAATCATAAAAATGACATGGTTGATAAACACTATATGTATGAATTATATATGTAAACTAAATTCAAAAACTCATATAATTAATATTAAAAATAAAATTAATATGTATTAAAATTAATATTATTTAATAAAATTAATATTGATATTTTATTAGTTAATTAATCTAGATTTATTTAATCAAATCACTCGATGTGTAAAGCTTTTTTTTGGATGAATTTGAGGAAATCCGGAGTTAAATGAATCTAGGTTCCAGTCATGATAAATCCCAAGTTAAATGGATCTAAATTCTGCGCATGATAGATCCCAAGTTAAATAGATCTAGGTTGATCCCAGTTGATGGAAACAATGCCATATTTTTAGATTATCATTATTATGTATATGTTTGAGATAAACTTCATACTTTGAAATTTATATTATGTTTTCTTTGCTTGACATGACCATATCATTCTCTTCTTTAATTTTCTTTATGTTGCTTGCCTAGAATAGTTTGTACATGTGTGTTTGGATGGTTTGCATGGGGATTGATATTGCACATCTATTTCATTTAATTTTAGTTATCACAACTTTTGATGACTAATTAATTCTTCTTAGTGTCCCTCCAAGTATTACTAAATATATATTGAAGAGTAGTTTTAATAATTTACTGTGTTACTTATTTGGAAATAATTGATTTCCTTCAAGAATATTTTGATGAATAATTTTTATTTATTTTTCTATGGTTTGTTTTGTAAAGACAAGAAATAATATATATTTTTATTTTTTTTAATGAATGACTAGATTTACAAAATATATACATTATTTATTAGCTTTTCCATCTTCTTATATCGATTATTTCCAAATAAGTGACACTATAGATCGCAAAGCTAAGACACCAATGTCCCAAGAACCAGAAGAGATGATGGAGATGCAAGATAAAGGAAGTTGGAAGACTGTAGAGAAAAAAAAGAAAGCTACAACACGAATCTCGCCAAGAAAGACGAGGAGCTAGACAATTAAAAACTAAGAAAATTATAGGTCCGATGGACCAATTTGGTCTCAGTGGATGTTAAGCACCACCACCACCATCATCATCATGAAAAGGGTAGTTGAAATCGTAAACCATTCAAATAGTTAACTTGAACTATTGTAGTAAACATGATACCTTGCCGCTCGTTCTCCCCAATATTAATAGGTTGAATTAATATAACACAAAAATCAATGCACATTGTCAATATTTTTTTGTGCTTACACTAAAATCAATGCACATTCACTTTGAAATTAATGTTCCATTATACATCCAGTTACATCAAGTCATAAGTAGACATTACACTGAAATCAATGCATCTAATGCAAGCAATCAAATAGGATTAGAAAACAACATCTACATTGAAATCAATGCATATAATGCAAGCAATCAAATATTATTAGAAATCAATATCAACACTAAAATCAATGCATCTAGTGCAAGCAATCAAATAGGATTAGAAATCAACATCAACATCGAAATCAATGCATCTAGTGCAAGTAATCAAATAGGATTAGAAATAAACATCAACACTAAAATAAATGCATCTAGTGTAAGCAATCAAATAGGATAAGAAATCACCATCTACATTGAAATAAATGCATCTAGTGCAAGAAAACAAATAGGATTAAAAATCAATATCTACACTGAAATCAATGCATCTAGTGCAAGCAATCAAATTAGATTAGAAATCAACATCTACACTGATATCAATGCATCTAGTTCAAGAAAATCTCTTCCCCCTTTCCCCCCTTCATGTATATCTATATGTTCCTCCATCTCGCCTTCTTTGTCTCTCTATCTCAACCCCTTAAACAAACATGCTCTAGATTTCTCCATATCTATCTCTCCCTGAGTCCCTCTCTATCTATCTCTCTCTTTTTCCCTCGCTTCACCTTCCATCTATATTTCTATCTCCCTTTGTTGCTTGTTTGTCTCTCTATATCATTCCCAAAACATATAGAATGTTTCTCCATATTTTTGTATCTTTCCCTCCTTCTTCCGCTCCCTCTCTCTCTCTTCCCCTTCTCTCCCTCTCTTCGCCCTTCTATCTTTGTTCCCTCCTCTCCTATCTCCCTCTCTCTCCATATACCTTATCAATCCCTCTCTCTCCCTCCACATTTCTCTCTTTATGTCTTTATTCTTACCTCCCTCTCTCTCCCCCTCCCTCTCTCACGTCATGTCTTGTTCTTCCTTCATCTCGCTCCCTTTCTCTCCCACCTCCCTATGTATCTCCCCTTCATCACACACACTCTCTCTCTCTCTCTCTCTCTCTCTACAACTTTGTCACTATATCCCTTTGTCTCTTCTTCTCTCTTACACTTTTCTCCTTCTTTGTCTCTCTATCTCACCCCCAAACATATACAATCTCTCCCCATTTCTCCCTTGTCACTCCATCTCTCTCTCCATTTTTAGCTCTCTATGTCTTTCTTCTTCCCTCCCTCTCACCCCTCCAGCTCCATCTCTTTGTCTCTCCCTTTCCCTCCCTTTCTCCTACTCTCTCCCATCCTTCCTCTCTCTCCCTTTTTCTACTACATCCCTCTCCCCCCATCCCCCTTTATTTCTCTCTCTCTTTGCCTTCCAACTCTATCACTATCTCCCTCCCTTTCTCATTTTCTCTCTCCCCGCCTCTCCCCCCTCCATGTATACATCTCTTTCTCTCTCACTCCTCTCCTTCTGTCTCTCTTCATTCCTCCTCTCCCCTCTACTCTAGTTTATCTTCGTCTCTCCTTTGGCACTCCCTCTATCCCTCCACCTCATCACTCTATGGATTTGTTCTTCCCTCACACATATATCTAGAGTTAATATATATCATGATATATTAATATATATTATAATATAAAAAATTTAATAATATTAATCAAAAGTTATTTAAATTAATAATAATATTATTAATATTAGATTTAATGATGTTTTTTACATGGCATGATAACAAAATTTATAATAAAAGTACATAAATTTTCAAATATTACAACTTTGGTGTGGAAATATTTATGTATTTGAAGATTTTAATATATCCATAAGATTTGGTTTTTTTCTTTTAAAGAGTCATTTTACAAATATTTAATTAAAAGATATATTGAGTATAAATTTATAACTCATTCAAATTCAATATATAAGATAAAGGACTTGTTAAACGAATGTGATAATTTTTTATCCATTCAAATTAAACATATATAATAGAGTCACCATTGAAATTATGACAATTCACAACTACAAAAATGATAATCAATTTTGGTTTGCAGTTAGATATTTTCTTTAGTTGATTCACTGAATCACTAGTTTATAAAATGCCATAACATGAATTGACTAAAATTGAGAATTTTGTATAAATAAAACATTACCTTTAGATTCATGTATGCATAGATTCAATATTTACATAAAATATAAGATAATGGATATGAAACATTACATTCTTTTCATATTTGCTGGAAGTAGTGACTTTGACCTAATGACGACTAATAATTGTTATCTTCCAACAATAATATAATAATAAATTTTTTATATTATATATCGTTACACAAATATTGACCACCAACATTAATTATCTTTTAGGTTTCCTATCACCATGTACTTCGACTCCAACCAACTTCATTCAAAGTTTCTATTTCTCCATATCCATTTCCAACTGTTTTTATTAGATATTTAATGTGGTGGTGTCCATATACAACCTCTCTCATTAAGGCACAAATCAGCAAATCAATTTTAGGTAAAGTGACAAAATTCAACAGTGAAGTATTCAACAAAACAATTTTTATTTGGTAAGTTAGGTGATGTGGTGGAATTATTAGTTGAAGTATTTAACATATACATATGATATCATAATAGCCACAATAAATCTCGTTTGTTGAATATGCCCAAAGTTTGACTTAATTTTTTAAACTAAAAGTACACACAAAGAAAAAATTGAATTCAACTTGACTTTGTAAACCGAATGCAAAGATCCATCTCTTCGGAACAATGGATCTCCCTTTTGAAAGGGACCATACATCAAGTTACAGAAAAACACTGGCTAAGGTCGCGAGCCTTTTTTTTAATTGGAAATGTTTGACAAAAAAGTGGACCAACATTTTGAACGGGAATCCATTTAATAAAGTTAATAAAGGAAAATATAACAACCTTGGTCATGGGACATGTATTTGAAGCTAAATTTTCGATAAAAAGATAGTGATGGGGCTCACTTGCGATTAATCAATGGCTATGGAAATTGGCAAAGGAAATGCAAAAGGATTTGGAAAGGCAAAGTGGAATTAATTGGCATTTTATTTATGAAAATAATGGAAATTAGGATAAAAGGAAGGTGAAAGGTCACAGGTTGCATGTGAGGAGGAAAATGAAGGAAAATAATGGAAAATTGAAGCAAGTAGAGCCTTGATAATATAAAAGCTTCTAAAGATCAATTGACATAATTTTGTCAGTTTTAACTTGGAGTTCTCTATTCTAATCGCTCTTTCACACTCTTGGAAACTTAGATTTTTCTTGTAGCACTCTTGGAGGAGTGTGGCATACTTGGGATTTTAGAGAAAGAAGGAAAAGAAAGAGTAGGAAAGCGCTAGAGGACAAGGGATCAATAGCTACAACATGTTGTTCCAAATTCATAGACATGATGCCTTGATTTGTGGAACATGTGATTGACATTTGTGAATAGTTACAGGGAAACATGCTTGGTATTAGCATGACAAGGTAATAGTTGATGTGCTTATATAACTAACAATTGGGTGGTGAGACAATACACATTAAAACTTAATTGCAATAAGGTAAAATGTAAAAGAAAGGAATTGAGTGAGAATTCCTTTGGCTATGTTTAGAAACCACAATTCCAAATTAGCGAGTGTTTTTCATGAGTACATGATGTTTTATTAATGTAGAATATGTTTGACATTATGTGTATATATGTTATATTCCTAAACATGTATTTGACAGGTATAACAACTAGTTTTTATCTATGACTTGATTTGTCAAGGGAATGGAGTCCCTTGAGAGATTATATATGTACGAGTTCTGTTATAGGTCAGCTTGCTAAGTATAACAAGGTAAGATAACTGGTATATTGTTATAATTATTTATACACTAACAATTATACGTCTATGAAAGTATGATGCAAGGAATGTATTGCAAAAGGAACTTCCATGAAATCTTGAAGAAGGCTTGGGTTGATCTTTCCCTTGGAAGCATTAGGAACAATGGGGTTAAGTCATGGTGTCTGTTGCTAGTTTGTGTTTTTAGTGTTTTTTAATTTTCTTACGATTGACTTGAATTTTTTTATGTCTAGTGTATGGCCATACCACTTTTTTTGTGGTGTCATATTGTTATTGGTTTTTTATGGTTTTCTCCTTCTTTGTTTCTTGTTCTTTCCTTTTATGTTTTTAGGGTCTTGAGAATTCGTTGGGAAAGAGGAAAGTTGATGGAGCTCCAGAGAGTTGTGTGGTACCCGACAGGTAATGAAATACCTAGATGAAGCTCAGTGCATGTATAAGGGATGCTAAAGGCAAGAGTATGATAGTTGGTTGAGTTGGTTGGGTCCATTTGGATAAATGGATGATGGCAGAGAAGTCATGAGAAGGGTAACATTAAAGGTAGAGTAAATGGATTTGAGGTGTCGTATGCCTTGGCTATGTTGGGAATTGTTGTTCGCAAAGTGGTGCATAATGTGCATGGATAAAGGGAGTTCACTTAACCTTGACCTTATGATATCTGGTAATTATGTTGTTATCATGATTATGTTGATGCCTATATATGTTTACATGTATATATATGTATTTATGTCATTGTCAAACAAGATCATGACTGCTTTAGGATAATGATTATATATATGTATGTATGTCATGGAGTAATGATTTCTTATGCATGTGAATAACATGAAGAGTTCTTGGTTAATAAGGAATCAAGTGGGAAGAAAAGCCCTGATAGATCTACAAGGTCAGTATCATGTGGATATCAATTGATATTATATGCTTTTACTATGCCTATGTTCATTTTATTGAGATGTAATGATGAGGGATACATCCGCAAATGGAAGCAGTGTGACTGATGACATGTTGGAACATGCATGAATAATGGAAAGAAATTAGAAGCAAGGTTTCTTGGTAGAGTAAGTGTGTGGTCTACGGATGTGTTGTACTACTGTTGTATATATGTTGTACATGTTGCAACTGTGATGTTAAGTGAACGCAGTGTTGTGGATATATGGTGTTGTGTACATGTTATTTATGCAATGATATGTATAGATTGTGTTGTGTACATGTTGTTTATGCATTGTTGTTACAGATGGTGTTGTGCGCATGTTGTATATGCAGTGTTGTGTACATATGGTGTTGTTCACATGTTGGATATGCAGTGTTGTGTAAATATGGTACTTTGTGCATGTTGCATATGTGATGTTGTGTAGATATGGCGTGGTGTGCATGTTATACATATGTTGTTATCTACATGTGGTGTTGTGTGTATGATTGTACATGTGGTGCTATGTGCATGTGGGGACGTGTATATGTTTTACATGGGGTGTTGTGTGCATGTGGTGGTGTGTACATGTCATGCATATGGTGCTATATAAATGTGTTGTTTGGTGTATGATTATACATGTGGTGTTGTGTGCATGTGGTGTCTTGTACATGTTGTAGATGGGGTGTTCTGTGTAGGTGGTGTGGTGTACACGTTGTGCAAGTGGTGTTGTGTACATGTTATGCAGGTGGTGTTGCGTATAGGTGGTACTATTTACCAATAGGCCTCATGCCTATGCCCTAGCCATCTCCATGCTTGTTGTTATATGGAATTTACGATTGCGAACAAAAGTATCTCCCCTAGGTCGGTGGCTATCCTATAAAAACAAAGAGACAAGGAACAAAATTCGTTTTGTTAAAGTAAATAGATGATCGAGTGAGGCCTACCTAGAATACTTCACAAACTTTGCTCCTTCTTTAGCTTGGAAGCACCAATTCCAGCTCTGATTGCCAAAATTAGAAACTGAACAGACAAATAAGACAAGCCAAGAAAGTAAGAGATATATGTACTATCATCTAAGTACTTCATTCAATAGATCAACATGGTATTGAAATAAGTTAAATAACAACATTACATATAGGGAAAAAATGAATTATTTTTACTACTATAAATAGAAGGAGATTACAACCATTAGTAGTAGTTGATCTTGTAGAAGAGCTCCCCCAAGTTGTTGACTTGTCCTTTCCTTGTCACAATATGCACCTCCAATCACCCTAAATGCATGAGATGATGACCACTCACTACAACAACATAAGGCAAGAATCACTCTTCAAAATCCAACCAAAAACGCTTGTGGAATGAGGTAAACATATAGGAAGGAGAGGTAGCTCATGAATTCTTATCCATTTACCAATCTAGGCTTGAGATCCAAAAGTGATGGTAGGATGAGCTCAAGGGATAAGATGGTGATTTATCCAAGGTGGAATCAAATAGGATTCAAATTTCTATGCAAGGTAAATGGTTGAAATAACCTCTGGAAGCTTCTAGAAGAGGAAGCTTCAATTTTTTTTATTTTTTTTCCCAAACTTCAAGAATTAACGCATCCCCATAGTTATGCAGGGTGCAATGAACACCACCCATAGAGAAGGAAAGTTGTAGATGATAAACATAGGCCACAATGGAGCAACCTGTAAGTGATTTCGCCCCAGTAGGCATATAGGGATCATTGGTCCTAAAATTGGTTCAAATGATGCAGTTTAGGGTTGAAATTATGGGGGATGAAGGGAACATGCTTAGGGCTTTGTGTAAGATGGTGACAAGGGGGAATAGGATGTTGATTGATCCCATTAGGAGGCTTAGTAATCATATGTGACAAAATGGACTATAATAAAATGCCCCCCCTAAAGCGCAAATTTAGAGATGATGAATAATGACTGAAGTGACTTACCTTGTGACAAGTCAGGATCAAGGACAACTGACGAGCTTCATCTGTTAAAATAAATTTACATCATGACATCTTTGCTGAGGGAGGAATACCCATAATCAACTCCTAAGATAACATAGCATATATAATGATCAAAAGACACGTCCACATATGTAACTAGTGGACCCATGACTGGATGACTGTCCATATGATCATGACCATATTACATAAAATTCTTTGTATAACTCATAAAATTGCAACCTAGATGGATGAAACTAGATCTGGGGTCTTCTATCACATTCAGACGACCAATCAATGTATGAGTCTAACCATATGAATCAATCAGTTGGAATCGAACATGGTAGACATCATATGATTACCGACCAATGATGTGAGCCATTAACAGATGCCACCGATGATGTTAATGGCTCTCAATGTACTATGGTACAATTCATATGGTGTGAATAAATGAGTTAATGTCGAACGCCACACATAATATTTTAGTCGCGGGCCATTTATTTAAACTTGTCATTGAGAGCAAGGAAACTTGCCATTGATGTATGCAAGCACCAAGGTACCGATGAGTGTTTCTAATTCAACTCCCTGGATGATGTGCTGATGTCGACAGGAAGTGACCTGTTGCAACAGGGCCTTGATGTATCCCCCGTCAACGACACGAAACGGGTATTATAATTGAGACATAATGATCAACATGATGTTGATATGGAATTGGATCAGGAAAGGCAGACATGAAATGAAGGCTTAAGAATATTGTAGTAGAGATCAACTGAATGAATTATCTTTAACACAATGAAGATATTGAATGGAGTTGGCAACATTGACCCGAAACCGAAATGAAAGCTTTAAAAATGGTATGATAACAAAAAATACAAGCCGATTACCCAACCCAACAGCCACAAAGATGAAGTGGAAGAGTGTCGTGTTCCAGAGTGACTTGCTCCCATTAGAAAAAATGGAATCTTGTTAAGATATTCCGACACATAGGAAATAGTTAAGTATAACTTGGTCTAGTATAGAGTTAGGTAAAGTGTGTTTCTTTACTATGTACATTTTGTAACTTACAATCCGACGGTCACGATATGTAGTGATCCGATGGTTCATTCTCTTCTCGGTATTACCGACACTTGATTCGTGGCCTAACACCCGATTGGTCCATGATCTCTATTTAAAGAGCATGGAGGGTCATTTGTAGGTTAACCATCCATGAGAGAAGCTTATGTAAATTTTCATTCTTTTATTAATAAATTGCCTAAAGTGGCCGCGTTGGCTCAGACCATGGACTGTTTCCCTCTTTGAGGGTTTTAACCACGTCAAAATACTGGTGTATTGATCTGTGATCTGTGTGTGAGTGGTGTCCTTTGGTGTTCTGTCTGAGGAACTTACCCTATAAATTCCTACATGGTATCAGAGCTATTTGAGGGCCATGTCCATTGGTGATCCAAATCTGAAGCCGGTAGAACTGCATCCGACTGTCATTTCCTAGATCTACTGTTTCTGACTACTTTCGGGCCGAGGGGACTGCTCTATTGTGTTGGGAGCATCTGTTCCAGTGAGGAACCCCTTTCGTTTCATGCGAAAAGGTTTCCGGTAGCCCTAGCTACGTCATTTTTAAGATCTGGAGGTATACAGTGTTTATTTGCAGTTTATAGTTATTTTCTCTCTGTTTATTTCGGTTTCGGTTTATTTAGCCTTTTTTATTACCGGATCTATACCTTTCATTTC
Source organism: Pinus tabuliformis (assembly GCA_031772625.1). Taxonomy (NCBI): domain Eukaryota; kingdom Viridiplantae; phylum Streptophyta; class Pinopsida; order Pinales; family Pinaceae; genus Pinus; species Pinus tabuliformis. The sequence goes on from CM062809.1 coordinate 712,152,375, forward strand.
TGCGTATGCTCTTTGCCTTGCGACTCTGTGCGATCTGGGCAAATCAGAAACAGAAAGGAAGGATTTTTCTCATGCGTATGCTCTTTTCCGCTGTGCCTTAGTGTGATCTCAGAAAATCAGAAACGTTGAGGAAAATATTTATTTTCCGACTAAAGCTAACTTCGAGCCGCAAGGTTCGTTTTTTTTGTATGTCCGTGTTGGGTTTTGTGTTTTTTGTTTTGTAGGGAAAAAGAGCTTTCTCAAAGCAAGCACACAACCCAAAGCTTCAACCCCCCCCCCCCTCTCTCTCTCAAACTTTTTGTTTAGCTCACTTGGTCCAAAGCTAATTTATGAGAGTAGAGGTCTTGAGTTGAAGCCTCCTTTTTGTGGGGGCGGATTTTTCATTTCCGCACATTCCCGCACTTCGTCGGCATCTTCATCAAATTTTCTTCAAAAAGCCATAACTTCTTCATCCGGAAGCCGTTTTCAGAGCCGTTTTTTTTTAACCAGCCTAACTTTTCGAGATCTTTCCATTGGAACACTTAGTTTCAGCATCTATAGCTTTAATTTCTATTAAAATGGAAAGTCCATGCCAAGTTATTCTTGACAGCACCAACTACTTTCAAGGGTGGTCCTACATTGTGGATTTACTTAGAAGTAAAGGTCTCTACAGAATAGCCTCAGGCCAAGAAACCAAATTGAAAGATGAAGATAAGGCAGCTAAATGGGAAAATAGGCAAGATCAAGCACGTGGGTTGATAGGGATGTCTATTTCTATAGATCTTAGATTCCATATTGTAGAACTTGATACTCCTGAAGAAGCAATGAAACAGATCACTAAAGTTTTTGGAATTAAAAATGAACTTAAAGCCCATCAACTCGAAAATGAGTTGCTTACATTAGACCCCAATAATTTTTTTTGCATTGAAGATTTTTTGTCCAAGTTCAAGACCCTTAGACTTCTCTTGGAAGGTGTTAAGGTTAAGAAAGAAGATAGTAGCCTTATCTATTCCATTCTTACTATGTTGGGACCAGCCTATTCTGTGTTTGTTTCCACCTTCCATTCTACAAGAGAAGCCTTCATTTCTCAAGGACAAGCCTACAAGTCCCCTTCCTTTGATTCCTTTTGTGATTCTTTAATAAGAGAACAAGAAAAACTCTTACACCTTGGTCTTCTTAATCTCGGAAACTCTTCTAAGAAAGCATTAGCCGCCAAGCAGCAACCAAATTCAAAGAATCCTAAGAAGTTGTATCCTAAAAGGAATGGTCCTAAACCAAACAAGGGTCCTAAGCAATTTCAGCCTCAAAATGAAAAAAAAATTCAACAAAATGATGAGACAAATAAAAACAAAGGGAAGAAGACTGATAGACATTGCAACTTTTGTAATCAAGATCGCCACTTAGAATCCAAATGCTTTAAGAAGATGGAAGCCTTGGAAGCAGCAATGAAGAAGCATAATATCCATTTGGAGCACTCTTCAACTTCAACTTCATCTTCAGGAATGGCACTTTCTTCATGTGGTTGTCAAGCATCCCGGTCTGGCTATGCACTAAATGTATCTTCTTCTTCTCATTCTCATGAGTGGCTCATTGATTCTGGAGCTTCTTATCACATGGCCAAAAACAAAGCCATGTTTTCTTCTTTAAATGATTGTAACACCAAAAATATATATGTTGGTGATGATAGATCTCTTAGTGTTGTAGGGACTGGAACTGTTCATATAGACAATGGTCAATTTAATGATGTATTATGTGTTCCAACCTTATCCTACAACCTTCTATCTGTATATCAGATAACTCATTCAGGTGAAGGTAAAATCGTTGAATTTTCACCTCACAATGTTGTAATTAAGGACCTAAGAGATCCTAGACAGATTTTAGCTACTGGCATTGTTGATGATTCTACAAGGTTGTATAAGTTTCACAACTTTGGGTCATCAAATCTTCCCTCGGTATTTGTTGCTCATAATGATGAAGTGAGCAAACTTTGGCATGAGCGATTTGGTCACTTAAACTATCGCTCTCTTCAGAATCTATGTAAAGAAAATATGGTGACAGGTCTTCCAATGGTATCTTGCAGAGACGGTGTTTGTTCCGGATGTGTACTTGGAAAACATCATCGGGATAGTTTTGAAAAACGTGCCTCTTGGCACGCCTCAGCCCCTTTACAGCTCGTGCATAGTGATTTATGTGGTCCACTTCCAGTTGTTTCATTCTCTGGCTACAAGTATTTCTTAACTTTCATTGATGATTTCTCCAGACGCACTTGGGTATACTTCTTAAAACTCAAGGGTGAAGTATTTAACATGTTCTTGGCCTTTAAGGCCTTTGTTGAAAAACAATCTGGACATCAAATTCTTAAGCTAAGATCTGATAATGGCGGAGAATATGTGAACAACAAATTCATCAACTTTTGCACTGAGAATGGAATTCAAATGCAACATACTGTTCCATATTCTCCACAACAAAATGGTGTAGCTGAAAGGAAGAATCACACCTTAAAGGAAATGGCTAATTGTATGCTTCAATCTAAAGGACTTAGTCTTAATTATTGGGCAGAAGCAATTAACTGTGCAAATTACATAATAAATCGCACTCCTACTAAGGTTTTAAAGAATATCACTCCAGAAGAAGCATGGAGCTCAATTAAACCAGATGTAAGTCACTTTCGTGTTTTTGGAAGTGAAGCATGGGCCCATATTCCAGATGAGAAACATAAAGCTTTAGAACCTAAGAGTGAAAAATGTATTTTTGTTGGATATTCTGAAGATGTCAAAGGATATAGACTTATTCCACTTAAGTCCAAAAATGTTATCATTAGAAGAGATGTAAAGTTTGCTGAAAATATATCGGCCTATGAGCCTAGTTCGGCGGATGTGCCACCTCTCCCTATCTCTTCTACTTTTGAAAATATTTCTTCTTCAGATGATGAAAGCGAGGATGAAAATCCTCTCCCGCCTTCTTAGGATCCTCCTTCAGCTCCTCAGCTTCCAAAATGGGTCCATGCTACTCGGGATGCAGCCGGTGATCCTACAGATCAGTGATGTACACGTTCTCAGTTTGATAGAGCCTCTTCTTTACTGGCTCAAGCTTCAGTGAATTATGAACCTGACACCTTTGCAGAAGCTTTAGGCCATCCAGATTAGGAAGCAGCTATGAATGAAGAATATCATTCATTATTGGAAAATGATACATGGGATCTTGTTCCTCTACGAAAGGGACGAAAACTTGTTAGATGCAAATGGGTTTACAGAACCAAGTATGGACCAGATGGGAAAGTTGATAAACATAAAGCTCGTCTTGTTGCTAAGGGTTTTTCACAAGTTGAAGGCATTGACTATATTGAAACCTTCTCCCCTGTTGCCAAAATGAACTCTATCCACCTTATTCTTTCCCTTATTGCCTCTTTCAAATGGGATGTCCATCAAATGGATGTTAAATCTGCCTTCTTGCATGGGGATTTGCATGAAGAAATCTATATGGAACAACCTATTGGCTTTATAAAAACAGACTCCAGCCTTGTATGTCAGCTTAAGAAATCCCTTTATGGTCTCAAGCAAGCTCCTCGAGCATGGTATGCCAAAATGGATAACTTTCTTTTAGAAAATGTCTTTTCTAGGTGTCATTCTGACAATACCGTCTACACCAAGAAAGTGGGCAAGTCTCTTATCATTCTTGTTCTTTATGTTCATGATCTTATCTTGACTGGTAGTGATCCCAACCTTATAAACCATGTGAAGACTAGCCTTAAAAGAAAGTTTGAAATGACAGACTTAGGACACTTACATTATTTTCTTGGTCTTCAAGTCTTGCAATCCAAGGAAGGTATTTCCCTTTCCCAGTCCAAGTATGCCTGTGATATTCTACACCATTTTCACATGGAAGACTGTAAGCCAGCCCCTTCTCCCTTTCAATCTGGAGTCAAACTTTCAGTCAGTTGTACTTCTCCTGAAGTTGATGCTACCTTATACCGTCAACTTGTAGGAAAACTTTTGTATCTAACCCATACTCATCCTGACCTTTCCTTTGATGTTGGCCTTGTTGCTCGGTTTATGCAAAACCCACGTGAAAGTCATTGGAAAGTAGCTAAAATAATACTTCTTTATGTTCGAGGTACAGTTCAGTTTGGGATTCATTACAGTGCCGAAGCATCTCCTCTATTGGTTGGTTTCACTGATTCCGATTGGGCTGGTGACCCTGATGATCGGAAGTCTACTGCAGCTTATGGGTTCACTCTTGGTTCAGGACCTATTACATTGGCTTACAAGAAACAAGGTGCCATTTCTCTTTCTTCAGCAGAATCAGAGTATCGTGGTGCTATAGAAGCTAGTAAGGAAGCCTTGTCGCTTCGTCAGATCCTGTCAGAGTTTGGCTTTCAGCAGCAACATCCGACTACACTTTGGTGTGATAATCAAAGTGCCATTCAACTATGCAAAGATCCAGTCCAACATTAGCGCAGCAAACACATTGAAATGCACATGCACTTCATCAGAAAGCTCATTCACGACCATGTTCTTGAAGTGCAATATTGTTCAACAGATGATCAAGTTGCAGACATCTTTACAAAGGCTCTCACAGAGGCGAAGTTCACTAAACTTAGATTTATGGTTGGAGTTCAGGAAGTTGTCACTAAGGGGGGATAGGCTCTAGTGCCTCCTTCCTTCTCCTATTGTGTCATATTTGTAAATCCTTCAATCCTATCCCAAGTTGTTCTTAAGGGGGGATGTTAGGATATTCCGACACATAGGAAATAGTTAAGTATAACTTGGTCTAGTATAGAGTTAGGTAAAGTGTGTTTCTTTACTATGTACATTTTGTAACTTACAATCCGATGGTCACGATATGTAGTGATCCGACGGTTCATTCTCTCCTCGGTATTACCGACACTTGATCTGTGGCCTAACACCCGATTGGTCCATGATCTCTATTTAAAGAGCATGGAGGGTCATTTGTAGGTTAATCGTCCATGAGAGAAGCTTATGTAAATTTTCATTCTTTTATTAATAAATTTCCTGAAGTGGCCGCGTTGGCTCAGGCCGTGGACTGTTTCCCTCTTTGAGGGTTTTAACCACGTCAAAATATTGGTGTATTGATCTGTGATCTGTGTGTGAGTGGTGTCCTTTGGTGTTCTGTCTGAGGAACTTACCCTGTAAATTCCTACAAATCCCTTGTTTTTCCAATTTCCCCAACCATACTAGTCAGTACCTGTTTATTTTTTAGTAAGCTTGAGGAGGATAACATATTCTTGATCTATAAGTTCATCCTTCAAATGAATCCATCCAAGTATATTTAATGAACCTTGGGAAGGAGAGGTTAGGTCTTGTCATGTTTGACCAGTCCATAATTGTTTGATGTTTTAACGAGTCCTGTGAAGGTAAAACTCAACATCTTTTTCATATTTTGAGATATTGAAAAACATGCAAAAAAAACTCCAAATGTCCCTTTTTGTAGGTAGTCCCTTAGGTCCAAAAAGGCATAAAACAATACCCAAGAGAACCTCTTAGCCATGTTCGACTAAGGTATTCCTTTTTCATAATTAGTTTATCTTAGTCCAAAAAAGGGTTAAACTTATACTGAGTAGACATCTTTTCATTTGCTTTTATGAGTTCGAAAAGACAAGTGCTCAACAATCTTTTCGTATTTTGAGAGTCTAAAAAGATATAAAAGAGGACTCCTCATGGAGGAATGAGTGGTATAAAGGGTAGAAATTGGTTTCGGTCATGATGGAACTACTCATAACACACACAAGTCAAGAGTTTGGCTAATAAGACCACTCATCACAACGATTCCTCAAAAAAGGGTCAAACCGACCAAGTGAAAGCATATGATCGACCAAGATGATGGTGATGATGGAATGAGAAAACCAAGGCTAATATAGCAGAAATAAGGTGATAAAACTGGCAATAACAAGAGATAGGATGTGACTGGTTTCATTTTTACACAAGCTTGAAACATGGGAAAGTATGCTTGAAATTGGTTCCATTTCTAAACAATCTTGAAACAGAGAAAAAGTATGCTTGAAATAAGTTTGCATGCTCTGAGCATAATGACTCAATTCAAGGTACATGCCCCCCAAGCTCCATTTCATGTATCTAAGTAGACTACTTGGTACTAATAGGTGGATGGAATGAAGGTTCATTTACGAGATCAAGTGAAATACTCGACTAGGAATTTATGAGATCTAATCAAAGACTTCTAATTGGAAGGGGATTTTTTTCATTTTTTAATGAGCTTGACATAGGAAGATAACTATTCTCATAAGAACCTTTATTCATTTGTTAATGAGCTTGACACAAGAAAAGGAACTTTTCTCCAACACCTTGATCATGACATGCAGAAGGCCATGACTTCCAAGAGGTTTTCATCATATGGGAGAACAACGTTATAGAAGGGATATATATCAATCAATCCAATGGAAAGATCAAGCTCAAATGCCCCTAGTAAATGATTCACCATATTGTCCACTAGATAGTTAGTAGTTACGGGCATGAAATAGGTTGCCACATAATTAACCAATTGCGGTGGGGATACCGCTTACATATAAGGACCATTTAGGGATGTAGGTTTATTGGGATCCAAATTAGGACCAATGAATGAAAGCTTATCAATAGTCACAATCCTTACTTCATGCGGGAAACACATCACACGAAAGAGTGAAGAGACAAGAGCTCCCATGACATAAACATAGTCATGCCCAATGAGTAAATTAAAATCCAAAGGGAATTGGACTATCGTCACATTGATATAGAAAATATTTCCTCCTAAAGTACTAGGAAACTTAGGAAGGATCCCTAACGGTTGATTGGTTCCTCTGTTAAAAGCCAACAAATTCTGAGTAACTGGCACAAGTTGTAGGGAACCTAAATCTTGCCAAGTAGTTGAGGACATAATACTAACAAATTTTTCTTGATCTATGATTGTGCTAGGTAAAACCACATTATAAACATGTGTCATGATCTATAAGGGTACGTAAGGAGGAAGATGATATCATGCCAGTCGACTTCAATCAAAGGAACTGAATATTATACTTGGAGGGGATGTTGCGGGAATGAGAGAAATACCCCCTTGTGTTGTGGGAACAAGAGTATTTCCCCCCTTTTCCATTGGAACAGGAGGTATTCCCCCTAGTTCTTTGGAATTTGAAGAAACAAGAAGAAACTGAGTGGTATGAACTTCACACTCTACGGGAAAGGTACAATCAATTGAAGGTGGAATCAAGTCAACAATTTTCTCAACCAATGGTCAATCAAGAATGGACTCATGCGATTCATGTTCAGAGAGAGCAAGATTGACTGGATTCATATTCTGATCAATCACTTCATCAACTAGTGGAGGATTGGGATAATGATTCCAATAACCAGCTAGAAGATGAGGCTGAGAAGTTGCAAGGTTTTCTAATACATTTTAGGCTTCATCCATATAAGGACAATGGTGAATATGATTATTCACTTCACATAAAATATAGGGAAATATGACTTTACCCTTTTTCCCATGGACCTTACTATAACTAGTTGAGGGTTTCTCACTAGCATGATCTCCAGAAGTTGACGACAAAGACCTATGTGAGCTTGTGGAACACACTTCTGATACCTTGGGAATACTAGGAAAATCTCTAATAAGGTGGTCACCCTTACATAACATGTAAGGGAATTTAATTTTTGAAGGCTGATTTGAAGATTTGTCCATACTAGTTGCGTCTATAGGAATGGTTTCTTGGTTGCCCCCTTGTTTATTTTTCTTCTTCTTCTTTGTCCATTTCTTCTTCTTCTTAGCTTCCTGGTTACTAGAATCAATACTTTCACGAGGAAAATAGGAAGAAATAATAGGTGAAGAAGGAAAAGGGTCAACTTTAGGATTAGCATGAGGTTGATGTTTTTCTAGTGGAGGAGAACTCAGTTGAGAAGTAGTTTGGACATTCAGAACCATAGGGGTTGAAAATAACCAACACATAAACCAATGGTAAATTCGGGAAGGGACAACGTTTCCATATAAGAAGAAAAAATATTTCCAAAAGAAGGAAAAAGATGAGGATTCCCATCAGAGGGGCTTCCTTGATTAGTAGAATCAGGAACTATTGCCATTAGTCTCAACCTAAGATCCACTAAGGATTATTTCCATAAGGAGGATTTTTTTTCCGCTGTCAATTAATTGGTTTTAAAAATTAAAGACAAAAACAAAAATAAAGAGGGGTAATTAGGTAAAAGTGTTTACCAAGCAACCATGAATTGCAATATACACCTTAGCAAACCAAGAACTTAATGTGAGACAACCAATCTCCTAGAATGGTGTGTTCAGTGTATCATGGTGTACAACATGACATAATCGGTTACCTATGGATGGATAGAAGCATATAGGGGACTCCCAAAATATACTTGATAGCATGTGGGAGTGTAGTCTATATTAGTGTTGTCTAATGCATAACCCTTCGATGAGAGTGTTCCCATATACTTTTCATTTGCGGAGTGCCATCCGATATACCTGAAGGTACGTGGAGAACGATCTTATACACTTACGTATGTGGAAAGAGATTTCACCCGCAGGATGCAACACTAGAGAAAAATTGACAAATCCTATGCTTAACGACATCAGAACACGTCTCTAGCCTAGACCCCTAGATGTTTGAGTTAATGTTACAAATTCTCCTTTGGTTGATTCAATAAATTTTGTTGTTTATCTTTGATTATGTTTCAGTTTTAGGGTTCATCACGAATGTCACCTGAATATCCTAAAATGCAAATCTAGCATGAGAAAATAGAAATAATTTCTCTTTCAATGAAAATATAGCTAAGGAAGGGAGGAAAAAATCAAGATGCAACACATGATATGAAACAAACAAGATGCAAAATGAAATTTCCTTTCTGATGCAACTGTTCCTATACTAATGCACATGCGAAACCCTAAATGCCGATGCAAAATTTTTCTTTTCACCACACTTAGTTTTCCTAATGAATAAAAATGAGATGCAAATGCTCAATTACTAATTCAATTACACTTTTCAGAATGAGGACTAGAACACCAATTCATCTAAGCAATAAAAAATCAAACAAAATCAGTTTGCAAGTGACCGAATGATAATAAGAAAGAAAAATCAACCAATTATTACCAAAGGAAAACAACACAAATGAAAACCAAATGGATGCTTTAGAGAGACCAGAAGACACTAAATACTCAGGGAAGTTCAGTTGGAAGTAGGCTGAACAAAGAGAGGCTCAAGAACCAAGATTTTTTTTTATGCAAATACAGGGCCCAACGCTGGTGCAGAAGAGGCACCAGTGCATTGCAATGCTGATGCAAAGTGGGCTAGGGTGAAGCACTCTTTCAAAGGCACAAGGGGTGCGTTGGGCCTGGGAAATGGAATTTCGACACAAAAATTGTAAAAAAGGCTCAATGAAATCACTTCCTAGGTCTGTTCTTGGTTGGATGATACAAAAAAGTTCTATCAGGGAGGTAATCAAACACAATGGATGAGGAAACCACCAAGGGAATACTTTGTTCCCCATTATGGTCACCAATTTGTTATACAGGATTTACTATTGCAGAAAAAAGTATGTCCCCTAGGTCAGTGAGTAACCTAGAACAATAGAGAGACAAGGAACATAATAATTTTCGTTAAATTAAATAGATGATGGAGTGAGGCCTACCTAGAATCCTTCACATGCTTTGCTCCTTCTTTAGCTTGGAAGCTCCAATTCCAACTCCGATTGCCAAATTATAACCTGCACCATCATATAACACAAGGTAAGAAACTACGAGATATATGCAACATCATCTAAGTACTTCATTCAATATATCATAATGGTATTGAAATAAGTGAAATAACAACATCACATATAGGAAAATAATGAATTCTTTGCATTACTATAAATGTAAGGAGATTACAACCATAAGTATAAGTTGATCTTGTAGAAGAGCTCCTCCAAGTTGTTAAATTGTCCTTTCCTTGTCTGATCTGAAATCACTCGCGAATGATCTCAGAGAATTAATGAAGGTATTACAGACTCATGTGCTGGGGTGTGCCTATGTTATTTTAAGCAACAGATTGATAAGATTGTGAAATACATAGACACTAAAGCAGTAAGAGAAACATAATAAACAAACACATAAACACGACAAGTTTAATAAGGAGTTCACCCAATCCTCCTGGGCTATGTCTCCTAGTCCAACCTTCAGTGGTGGCCTTCCTATTGTGTCTTAGAAAAATAGAGTTTTTACAATAATGAGCTCAATTTGAGTCTCATTCAACAGAGGATGATTAGTAGGATTTTACTTGTATCCCCCAACACTCTAGAGTACACAGACTCCCCTTACTGAATCTCGACCTCAACTGGTCTTAGTGGCATGAGTCCAATCTGGTACTCAATACCTGAAAAGTTTACTCAGAGGAGTTAGCTTGAACCTCTCAAGCCTTCTTTGGAGTTCACAGACTCTCAGATTCTTTTTGTCTCTATCTAGCTCGATACTACCTTTGCCCTGCAGGTCAACTTGTCTTCTTCTCTGTTCTCTGCAATTCACTTCTCTCTAACCTCTCGGCTTTCTGCTTCCTCTCTCTCTCTTTTGTTACCCTCTGTTAGTTTGTGGCTTAAAGCCAATCTGCTTCCTCTCTGTTCATTTCCACTTCCCGGCTCTCTGGATCTCCTACCTCTGTCAGCTTGAATTCCCCTACTCTATGTCATCATCATTGTGTAATGCTTCATAGAGAGGTGGCCACCTGTTTCCTCATGAACTGAGTGTCAGTTCTCTTTGAACGGTTGTTATTTCCGTTGCGCCAAGATTTCCTATGAAACTAATTCCTCTGCCAACTCATCGGTCATGCCAGATCTAAAATCTTATCTACCTCAGCCTATTTCCACGTCGAGTCGGGTAATCCATCAGATCATTCCTCCATCGTTGATCTGGAGCCTCCAGATCCTACTGTCTCTATCCATATTGACCAAGTAAGTAGCATGACTTTTACCTGTCCGATGTGAGAAGTTTTCTCTCTCATCCATCAAACGCATGTCACCCAGTGTATGGCATCAGGCGGGACTCGGTCGAACCCGCTTACCACTTGAAGCCCTTTCGATATCCTACTGGTTTTAGTGTGGGACCCACCTTCTGATGGAATCGGTGATTTCCATACAGTTTTATGCTTTCCTCGGGACCAAGCGCTTTGGGACTTTCCTTCACTGAGGGGGATGCCCTGCGATACGCGATTAGCGCTTTAATGCTAATCATGTATCAGAAACTACCCTTGTTTTTGGATTTGACCTCTCGTTTGTCAATTTGTGCCAGCGCACAGTTACCATGGGTCAACGGTCTGCACACTTTGACCGAGGGTCCTTGTTGCTCCATGCTGATAAAAAATTTCCATTTGTTTAGAGGTTATTTCTGATAAGCTCGACACCCATAAGACTTTGAAACTTCGGCATGAGTTTTACAGAGTTCAGGAAACTTTTAAGAGTGTTTAAGGATTCGATTCGGATCATGGCCTTCCCACTCAAAAAGCTTCTGGACCACCAAAAGTTGGTTTTCAAGCATTGACTAAGTGAGGGTATAGCTGTCTCACTTGTCCAATCTCTATCCATTTTGCACTACTTGGCTTTGAACCCTTAAGTCCAATCCTGAGGTACTCAACATCTCCCCTATGCATCGTCCTCAGCTTCCTGTCTAGAATTGTGTCTTCCTGTAATTCATTGAGATATTCAGGTAACAGATCATCAATAGAAGGCAATTGACTCTACTCTTCGGGATCTTCAATTAATTATGGTTCAAATAGTCTCAAGCTGTCTACATTAATGACTGAGTAGATGTGCATGTAAGCTGGTAAATCAAGGCGAAAATCATTCTCACCAATTTTCTCAAGTAAATTGAAAGGCCCATACCTTATTGGCTTTAGCTTCTTACCTTCACCTTGCATTCGTTCTTTGCTGATATATAGCCAAACTTGGTCACCAACTTTGAAACTATGTTGCATCCAATGCTTATCATGCATTGCCTTGTATTTGGCTTGGCTCTTTTCCAGCTGTTCCTGTACTGCTTGGTGAATCTCTTGGATTTGTTCAATGAACTTGGTTGCCTTGTCCACATCACTGCATCCATCAACCGCTATGTCTTTACCAAAGACAAAATCTAAGGGAGACCTTGGTGTGAAACCAAAACAGGTCTCAAAAGGAGATATTTTGTGTAGAAGAATGTTTAGCACAATTGTAAGCATGCTGCACATAACACAAATGTTCATCCCAAAGTTTAGGATGCTTGATGCAATAGCCTCTGAGACACTAGATCACTGTCCTATTGACCACTTCTGTTTGGCCATCTGTTTGTGGATGAAAGGCTGTGCTCTTCTTCGGTTTGGTGTCCATTAGTTCCCACAGACTCGACCAAAACTTCCCAACAAATTGGGAATCTCGATCAAATACAATGGAAGTGGTTAATCCAAAATGAACCCATACATGTTGGAAGAACAACTTTGCTGTTTATTCATATGTAATCTGTTTGTTACATGGTATTAGAATACACATTTTGCTGAACCTATCCACAACAACATAAAGATAGTCATGACCTTTCCTAGACTTAGGAAGTCCTCCAAAAAAGTCCATGGAAACACTTTCCCAAGGATGAGAAGGAACTGGTAGTGGAGTGTACAAGCCTAGTTTTCTATTGCTGGGATTGCTTTTAGCACACATGGTACACCCTCTTACATATCTAGAAACTGTCTCATTCATTTTCGGCCAATAACAAAATCTTTGCAGCTGTGCAACTGTTTTACTTACACTAAAGTGACCTGATATTAGAGAAGTGTGTGCTTCTCGAATTATCTTTACTCTTTTAGTTTGTGGAATGCGTAAATTTCCCAAATGATACAAGAGTTGGTCCTTAATATGATAATCCAATTCTTCTACCCTTTTTCCTTGAATCAAAGTTGCATATACATCTTTAAAATCTATATCTTGAGCATATTGTTCAATGTAGCTCTCACGCAATACTGAATTATGCTTAAGTATAGTAAATGCCTTTATAATTGGTCTAGATAACATATCAACAACTTTATTATGTATGCCCTTTTTATATCTGATGACTAAATGAAATTGTTGTAGGAAACCCATCCATCTATAGTGTCTTGATTGTTGCAACTTAGTTTGGGAGTGTAAATATTGAAGTGGTTGATGATCAGTATGTATAACTATCTCTTTACCCATTAAATAACGTTTCCACTTTTTCACACTTTGTACTAGTGCATACAATTCTTTATCATATGTGGTATAATTAACAATTGTAGAATTAAATGTCTCAAAATGGTAACATATGGGTTTACCGTGTTGTATCGACACTGCTCCCATGGCATAGTCACTGGCATCTGTTTGAATCTCAAATGGTCTTTGAAGATTGGGTAGTGCTAGTATTGGTGCTGTACTAATCTTTTCTTTCAAGGTGTCGAAGGCTTTCTGCTGTTTGCCTCCCCACTGAAACACCTTGTTCAATCCTGTCAAAGCATGTAAAGGTGCTGCAATTAAGGAAAAGTTAGAAATGAAATTTCTCCAATATTGTGCTACCCCTAAGAAGCTTCTAACGTCTGTAGTAGATTTGGGTTTAGGCTAGTTTACAATGACTGCAGCCTTAGAGGGATCTATCTTCAATTCACCACCCCCTACTATATGACCCAAATAATTCAGAGATGTTTTACCAAATTCACATTTTGAGAATTTAACATAAATTTTTTCTCTTTTTAAAACATTTAGAGTCTGCTTGACATGCTTTAAATGTTCATCCCATGTTTTACTAAATATAAGAATGTCATCCAAATATACAATAACAAAATCATCAAGAAAAGGTCTGAGTACATCATTCATTACTCTCATGAAAGTAGCAGGAGCATTAGTTAAGCCAAAAGGCATAAACAACCACTCATACAATCCCTGCTTTGTTTTGAAAGCAATCTTCCATGCATCTTGTTCTGCAACTCTGACCTGATGATAGCCACTATGCAAGTCCAACTTGGAAAAATAAACAACTTCTTTCAACTGATCTAGTAGATCATCTATGTGAGGAAGGGGATATCGATTTTTTATCATTATCTTATTTAGTGCTCGATAATCAATTCACATTCTCCATGAGCCATGTTTCTTTTTCACCAAGACAATTGGAGACCCACATGGTAATGTGCTAGGTATTATAAACCCTTTCTTGAGCAGCTCCTATACCTGCTTCTTGATTTCTGCATTCTCTAAAGCGGACAACCTGTACATTCCGATGTTAGGCAATGGAGTATCTTACTGCAAATTAATATCATGTACTATTTCCTTTTGGGGTGGCAGACTTTTAGGTTCTTGGAATAGTATATTACATTCTGAAACAACATTTTCTAAATCAGCTTGTTGTTTAGCATTACAGCTCTCAAATATTTTGGTTTTATCAGGTTTAATTTCCTTTACAACCATCGGTAATAATTTCTTGCATGAATTTACAATTCTTTTCATCTGCCCTAAGTTTATGAGAGTATAATTATTCTTGAGTTTGTGAGCTCTTACAATATATTTGATTCCATCTTTAACGCGCTGATACTTGTTTTCTGCTCTATAGAAAATTTCCTTTCTATCATACAATTAAGGACTTCCTAAAACAATTTCACATATATCCAAAGGAACTATATCTAACTCAACCTCATCTACAAATTCTGACCCGAAAGAAAACCTAAGTTTGTATTGTCTAGTCACTTGTAGTTGTGCTTTATCACATAACCAACCTAATGGATATGGCTTATTGTGAGGTGTAGTCAGTAATCCCAACTTTTTTACAATTGCTTCAGAAATTAAATTTACTTGTGAGCCACTATCAAACAAAGTATCAATCTTTTGATGCTTGGAAATAACTCAAATATGAAAAAGCTCATGCCTTTTCCTCTCATTTTCTTCATTATCAGTAGATTGTGCAGAATTACTAGTAGACACTTCAGAATTTTTAGCTTTTATACCAGTGGCTGCAATGGTTATTTCATCTCCTGAGTCTGACCCCAAATCTCTTTGAATCGCTGCAACAATCTTCTTCTTTTTCCATTTCTGTTTTCTCTTCTCCTTGTTCTTGCTTGCAGTGGGTTTGGATGATCCCCCAACTTCTCAGACCACATTCTTACCTCTAGCCTCTAAATGGGTAGCTTGAAGAGAGACCTCATCTATGCTAGTAGGGTTAAACATGAGAATAGTATGCCTTAAATAACTATGTAGACCACCTATACACCTCAGTAGAGTTTCAGGCGAGTCTAAAGAAATTCCTAGAATCAAGGCTCTTTCTCTAAATTCTTGAGTATAACCTTGTACACTTTGCCCTTTCAATTGTCGAAGAGTTTGCCAACTCATCATGGCTTGTTGCATATAAGCTAGTGGATAGAATTTCCTTTTAATTGCAGAAACAAATTCACTCCAGGCAGATAGAATTCTACCATGCTTCTTCATGTCAGAGTTTGACCTTCCCACCATACTAGGGCAGTTCCTCCAAGGCGTAGGCTGGCCATCTGAATCTTAATTCTGTATGAGTCAATATTCTACAGCCTGCAATACATATCGATCTGTCTAATCCAATTATCCAGCTTCTCTCCATTCAACTCTCCATCATAGATAGGCAAATCAAATTTAACACCTAATTTAATCAAAGATGCCCTCTTCTTATTTTCAAGGCTATTAGGAGGTGTGAGAAAGTTTTCTTCTTTCCCTTTTCCTTTAGAGTGGTCATGGAGGAGAGATTCTTTTTCTCCTTTATCTTTGGAGTGTGATGAATCTACATCTGTACCTTTCTTAAACTCCCTATACATTTCCTCTACCATGGACCTCATGGCCAGGAAACTGTTTATGAATTGGGGGTCTGATCCCAAGGGACTTTCTTCTGCCATTTTCTTCTTAGGATAGACTCTTCCAATTTCTGGGTTAGCTTCAACCAACTCTTATTCTCCTAATTTAAGCTTTGATCTAGTTAGCATTCAACAACAGAATCTAGCACAAGCTTGTATAACCTTAACAACCTAGATGCTCTGATACACTTGATCTGAAATCACTCGTGAATGATCTCAAAGAATTAATGAAGGTATTACAGACTCATGTGATGGGGTGCGCCTATGTTATTTTAAGCAACAGATCAATAAGATTGTGAAATATACAGACACTGAAGCGGTAAGAGAAACGCAATAAGCAAACACATAAACACAACAAGTTTAATAAGGATTTCAACCAATCCTCCTGGGCTACATCTCCTGGTCTAGCCTTTAGTGGTGGTCTTTCTATTGTGTCTTAAAAAAGTAGAGTTTTTACAATAATGAGCTCAATTTGAGTCTCATTCAACTGAGGATGATCAGTAGGATTGTACTTGGATTCCCCAAGTCTCTAGAGTACACAGACTCCCCTTACTGAATCTCGACCTCAACTGGTATTACTGGCATGAGTCCAATCTGGTACTCAATACCTGACAAGTTACTTAGAGGAGCTAGCTTGAACCTCTTAAGCCTTCTCTGGAGTTCATAGACTCTCGAACTCTCTTTGTCTCTATCTGGCTCGACACCTCCTTTTCCCTACAGGTCAGCTCGGCTTCTTCTCTGTTCTCTACAATTCACTTCTCTCTGGCCTCTTAGCTTTCTGCTTCCTCTCTCTCTCCTTCGTTACTCTCTGTCAGTTCGTGGCTTAAAGCCAATCTGCTTCCTATCTGTTTGTTTCCGCTTCCCAGCTCTCTAGATCTCTTGCCTCTATCCACTTGAATTCCCCTGCTTGGCGTCATCATAACTGTGTAACGCTTCATAGAGAGGTGGCCACCTATTTCCTCACAAACTAAGTGTCAGTTCTCTTTGAATGGTCGTTATTCCATTGCTCCAAGATTTCCCGTGAAACTAATTCCTCTACCAACTCATCGGTTATGCTGGATCTCAAATCTTATCTACCTTAGCCTATTTCCCTATCGAATCAGGTCATCCATCAGATCGTTCCTCCGCCATTGATTTGGAGCCTCTAGATCCTACAATCTCTGTACATATCAGGCGGGTAAGTAGCATGGCTTTTACCCATTCCGATGTGAGCAGTTTTCTCTCTCATCCACCGAACGCATGTCACCCAGTGTATGACATCAAGTGGGACTTGATCGAACTCGCTTACCGCTTGAAGCCCTTCCGATATCCTGCCGGTTTTAGTGTGGGACCCGCATTCTGACGGAATCGGCAATTTCCATACAGTTTTATGCTTTCCTCGGGATCGAGCGCTTAGGGGCTTTCCTTCACTGAGGGGGATGCCCTACGATACACGATTAGCACTTTATCACTAATCGTGTATCAGAAACTACCCCTGTTTTTGGATTTGACCTCCCGTTTGTCAATTTGTGCCAATGAGTGGTTACCATGGGCCAACGGTCTGCACGCTTTGACTGAGGGTCCTCGTTGCTTCGTGTTGATCACAAATTTCCATTTGTTTAGAGGTTATTTCTAATAAGCTTGACACCCATAAGACTTTGAAACTTCGGCATGAGTTTTACAGAGTTCAGGAAACTTTTAAGAGTGTATAAGGATCTAATTCGGATCATTGTCACAATATGCACCCCGAATCACCTAGAATCCATGAGATGATGACCAATCATGATAGTAGAATAAGGGCAGAATCACTCTCCAAAATCCAACCAAAACCTAATCAGGTGCTTGTGGAATGAGTTAAATATATAGGAAGGAGAGGTAGTTCATGAATTCTTATCCATTTACCAATCTAGGCTTGAGATCCAAAAGTGATGGGAGGATGAGGCCAAGGGATAATATGGTGATTTTTCAATCATCGAATAAGATAGGATTCAAATTTTTATCCAAGTTAAATGGTTGAAACAACCTCTAGACGCTTCTGGAAGAGGAAGCTTCAGAATTTTTTTATTTTTTCCCAAATTTCTAGAATCAACGCACCCCCATAGTTATGCAGGGTCCACTATTGACACAGGGCTAATACCTGCTAAACCCACAATATGCATATAGTATGCATATTCTCTTTTATCCCAGGAATTCCTATGACCACCTCAGTCAAACCTTCATATTCTAAGGTTAAGCCCCCTTCATTTGAGTGACATGCAGAAACATTTTATTTAGACTTTCTATAGTCTAACCTTCATCAATCTTCCTATTGGAACTTTATAACACAACCTTTCATCATTTTGTGGCAACCTTGGTTAATCCTTTAATCCTTCTTGTGAAACCTTATAACTCAATAGAGTAGGCCTTTAGAACTCTTGACTTGCGATATGAAATCACAACCAGACTTCAAATAACTTAAAGCCGCGTCTATAACTTTTTGGCTCTCCTTTCTCAATGCCTTTGCCGCGACCTTTCTCCACTGTCGATATTTTCCTCGATCTGATGGATGATGTCTCTTATTGATCACCAAACTAGCCTAACATTTTGTGACCGTTGATCTAGATCTACTTGATCTGATGGTCCAAAATGATGTCGAGTGGAACACTTACATGAGGTTTAACACCTTTTCGGACTCGATGGGAATTATAAACCCTCAACTTATAAAAGTTTGGGTCTTCCCTTACGGTTAACACCCAATCAAATTACAGCTCGATATCCATTGGATGACGAGGCCTTTAAAGCCTATGGTCCAGATTTATTCCCGCCTTTTCCTTTTCGCAATACTAAGATTGAATCTCCGGCGTTCATTTCTTAGTTCTATCTTATGAGTTAATCATGACTGCTCATCACGAACAAATATTGTCCGTTGATCTTCTAGATCCGACGGCTACTGTGCATTAATACTTCACGTCTTCACTCTTCTCTTCACTTCGTTTTTCACATCAATTATTTAATATTCCTCTCTGGTTTTGCTTCCTTCAGGGTTTCTGTTCCTTCCACTGTTCTGCTATAATTCTTTCCTTAGCTTAAGTTTACTCGCACCTTTATGTTCTTTCACCTTCATTGTAACACTAAAGGCTCCCTCCAATGTATACAAAGCTGAAACACAGCTCTATGGTTCTCTCCTTGAACCTCTTGTCGACGACACAATTCTACCCAACACTCCTTTTGCTAGAATTGTTCTCTACGACAACTCTACCACAATCACAATTGTGGATCTGCCTCAACAACTTCTACCCAACTACAGTTGGAACTTATTCTGTTACTCTTCTCTGTGTTTCGTTTCCCTTCTACACCTACAACATAAGTTACGTAGAATTACTCAAGACCATCTCAATTACTCAATACACACACATGACTCAGAATTGAGTTGTTTATATTAATAAACATGTATTTACACACAAACCCTTTCCTTGGCCTGATATTCTATACCAGTGGCCTTTGTTCCTCTCATGCCCATAGGCTTATAGTCTGACTGATTGACTCCTCTAACTACTGACTAACTCCTTTTAGGCTTAGTGTATACAAAAAGGTTCTATTGAACTAATTCTAGTTCAAACCCTTAATTTGCTGAACTAACTCCTCAATATTCTCTAAGTCCACTTTTAACTCCTACTTATCCTTAAGAGTCCTCTCTAGCTCCTCGAATCATGAAACCACTTTCTAGTCCAAGACTTTCAATTGATTTCTAACTCTCTCAACATCATTAATTACTCATGTTCTCCTTCATTTGAGAGCATTTACAAATATCCTCACTCTTAT
Source organism: Pinus tabuliformis (assembly GCA_031772625.1). Classification (NCBI taxonomy): domain Eukaryota; kingdom Viridiplantae; phylum Streptophyta; class Pinopsida; order Pinales; family Pinaceae; genus Pinus; species Pinus tabuliformis. The sequence goes on from CM062809.1 coordinate 712,171,954, forward strand.
CCAATTAACCACTCAAAAAATTAATAATTACATACATAGGAATCCAACTTCCTTGAAAACACAAGACCCCCTATGTCTACTACAATACAATGATAGGTTCGAGCTAATGCTCCTGCATCAGACTCCCAAAGTAGAAAACATTCATGATATCCTAATCATGTGTCTTCATGTCTTGATGTTGGAAATAATACTGAGAGGAGGGGGGTGAATCAGTATTAGCAAATCAATAACTTTTCATTTCCATATTCAAATTCATATACGCTACTTCAATTAAGGGAACCCACATGTATATGCAACTGTGTTTAAGGAAGCTAGCGTATATGAAGTAAACTTATGATTCAGTTAGTCCATTATATTTTGACCTTTAATCAGTGCATCAGAACTTCATTAACCATATAAACAGTAAATAGGTGCAGTAAAACATAATATATCATCACACATAAGAAGCACACATGAACACCATGATATAAGGTGGAAACCCAATGCGGGACAAAAACCACCTGCTGCTATTTTCTTTAAGATAAGAAAAACCTGTTTACAATCTTGTACTAGTGCAGACTCATACCAGTACGCAGGCACCCACCTGTAGAAGGCTACAACCTTCTCTCATTCTCCAGCTAGTACTGGAAGGGAGCTACAACCCCCTGGCTCTTGTAATAGCCGATATATTTACTAGTATGTAAGTACTAGACTACAGAAGGCTACGACCTTCTCTTTTCTTCCAGGGACCACATTTCATAAATTTTCAGACTAGATCCATCAATCCAAAACAATCACCACTGTAATACAACCATCAACTATGTCTGCATCATCAATCTCTGAATCACCCAACAACTGAATCACCGAAACCTTGTCATCAAAACACAGTCACCAAAAGACAGAGCAGAACCCAGAACTCTGCAACAACCACTAGAACCAATAGCAACCTCAAATATCAAATCTCATCATGTATACACTACTTGGCTATGTCGAACTAGCGTGTATACGCTCTTTCACGAAAGGGAACTCGCGTAAAAATCTGAAAATAATTACTTATATCTTCGCTGCAATTTTCAACTTCAGATATACCTAGAACATAAGATATAAAGGATAATACATGCGTCGGTATTCAGATCTGAACTACTCATGATCATACCATATAATGATAATGCATTTTAGTCTTCATGATCCCGGTCCATCAACCTTCATTCACCACATTGGTGCATCCTTCACAAAGCATCACATACCCATAACCTGCATACTTGATCTCACACTTCATCAGATATTCATCACTTGCATTCTTGCACTTTGGCCTAATGATCTTCTTCTCCTTATATAGGTTTAGGCCTCTCTCAATACCATGGTTCAAAATCATGTAGGACCAATACCTTGGACCCAATACCTTGGGTCAATGCCTCGGACCAAATACCATGGACCAATACCAAAATACCATGGACCAAAACTTAGTTTTCCAACATGTACGCGCCTTTCCTTCTATGAAAGTGCATGTGTACACTATACATGCCTTTGTATATATTGAACTTGCGTGTATACACGACTTGGTATATAGTGAACATGCGTATACCTTACTTTCTTCATTCTTGTTGTTTACCTGATATACTGTGATCTTCCATCTGAGAGAGTTTCCATCAAGGACAACACTTGTGTCATACCTGTATCATAATGCCAACAATCTCCCCCTTTGTACTTGATGGCAACAACCACACCAAGTCACTCTCCCCCTTTGACATCAAGGGCAAAGGGCGCACCAAGATATTCTCTCCCTTGATATACATTTTGTTGTCCATACTACCCCTGAGTACATGCTGAAATCTCTGATTGAGACCCCCCTTTGTTCATGCTAAGATGTACCAATCAATCCATGCTCCCCCTGAGCACATGCTAAGTCATCATAGTCATTAGCAACTATCGTACACCATATATGATCTGCACCATAAGCATCTATCACTAGCATCTAGACTTGTAACCTGCAATACCACACTCTTGGCCAACCAACAATAAGTAGCAAGATGTATCATTTAGCCACATAAGCATCATCACCAAGGACTTCTAACCATAATGCCAACAATGCATTATTCGAAGCATATGCTCCCCCTTAACTTGTGCCAACCCACATATACCATGACCAAACCATATCAGACTTCTTTTCCTGAGTCTGTTCTACTGCTTTTCCTTTGGAGCTCCATATATGCGACTCTTCAACCTTTAACTCGCGTATATACGTGACTTCTCTTCATAATAGCCGCATATGCAAATTGGAATACTGAAGGTTTACACTTTCAGCTTCCCTTGGGTTTGTTATGTTTGCTAACTGAGTTATGCCACATTTTTCTGGCACTAAATTTGTCTCCTAGGATTGAGATGATGTATGCTCCTTTTGCTTTGGTGTCCGAATTTTGCTCTTGCATTCCTTCACTTTATGTCCAAACTTGTTGCATGCATAACACCTTACATGTTTCATATTGCTTTTATTGCAATCAATAGCTTTGTGACCAAACATATTGCAAGAAAAACAATATCCCTTAAAGTACCTGGAACGTGATGATCTTTCTATGTGATGGTCTTGAACCATTCTATTTCTGCATCAGGCTACAACATGTCCAAGATTATGACATTCATAACATTCAACATTATTCATCGGAGGAAATGACCATCTATCACTTCCACAGTTAGGAGAAAAAGATTTTCTTTGAAGAAATTATTTCCTTGGTTGTTGTTGGGGATGACTTCTTATCTCCTTGTTGAGCATTTCAGGTTTGGCATTAGAGTTCCTTGCCTCACCCTGTGGGCTAGGTTCACCTTCAATAGTTTCATAAAACCAAGACCAATTTTGATAGCAGGGAATCTTTGACTACTAAGAATATCATCCAAAATCTTAGTATTGTCTTGAAATCATAACAGTTTATCCTTTTCTTCTAATTTACCTTTTAACAAATTTACCTCAACCAGATGTTCTTCTTCCTTTTCCAAATATTGCTTCTTTATGTTTTCTTCAGCTTTTCTTCCTTTTTCCACTTGTTGCCTTAATTCGAGCACTTCATGATCTTGTTCTTCAAGAGGTTCTTCATTCTGCTTCTTTAATTCTTCAAGTTATTTTAGAGAGAGGATCTTAGATTCAAGTCTCTGGATTGTTATGCTCTGATATTTTACTACATCCTGTAGCTGCTCCCTTACTCTGGTTACTGTCTCCAGCTGATCTTTGAATCTGGTCACTTCTTCTATTTCTACGTCTTTATTTTCATATGCCATGAGAAGTTTAATATCTTGATTAGCTTCATCACTACTGGACAAGCCATTACTATTATCATGAGTACAATAACTTCTATTACCTTCTTTAGACATCTTTCCTTTGTTATGAGGGCATCTAGCAGCGTAATGATCAACTCTACCACAAGAGACACATCTGAAGGGTAACTTACCTTTAAACCTTCCAGATCCTTGTTGAAGATTCTTGACAAAATTTACCTCATATTATTCTTCTGAAATGTATCCTGATTCATTGAGTTTTTATTTTCCCTTTGTTGATACTTTAAATGCGACTTCTTTCCTATCTGATGGTCCTCCTTTTATCATTTCAAAAGTAGTTAAGATTCCGTGAAGCTGCGTCATAGTGATATTCCGCAGATCCTCCTTTTCTTCAATGGCAAACACTTTGGGTTCAAATTTAGCAGACAAGGATCTCAAAAAAATTTCAACTAAGACAACTTCCTTAATTTATTCACCCAGATTCTTCATACAATTGACAATATCATCTATACGTAGGAAGTAATTAGCTATGCTTTCATCACTATGCATCTTAAGAGTTTCATACTAAATTCTAAGAGTTTGAAGCTTAGCACGTTTTACCTGAGCATCTCCTTCATAGCTTAGAATGATTTTGTCCCATATTTCTTTGGCTGATTTGAGCTGCATGACCTTGACAAACTCTGATTTTGACAAACTTGCCAATAAGATAGTAACAACTTTGGCATTGATTTCATATTGTTTTCTACTTGCCGTATTTGTAGCAATTGCTGCTGGAAATGTATATCCTCCTTCCACGATTTCCCAAATATCCGTTCCAAGCGATTATAGATAGGTTGTGGTTCTTATCTTCCAGTAAGAAAAATTTCTCCCATCGAAGATTGGTGGTCTGATGGATCCCTCTCTTTCTTGATTACTCATGATGATGGATCTTCCTTCAAGCGATCAAGCTTCTTCTGAAGGACCTCCTCTGATACCAATTGTTGGAAATAATACTGAGAGGGGGGGGGGGGTGAATCAGTATTAAAAAATCAGTAAATTTTCATTTCCATATTCAAATTCATATACTCTACTTCAGTTAAGGGAAAACCCACGTGTATACACAATTGTGTTTAAGGAAACTAGCGTATATCCAATAAACTTATGATTCAGTTAATCCATTATATGTTGACCTTTAATCAGTGCATCAGAACTTCATTAACCATATAAATAGTAAACAGGTGCAGTAAAACATAATATATCATCACACATAAGAAGCACACATGAACACCATGATATAAGGTGGAAACCCAATGCGGGACAAAAACTACCTGCTGCTATTTTCTTTAAGATAAGAAAAACTTGTTGACAATCTTGTACTAGCACAGACTCATACCAGTACGCAAGCACCTGCCTGTAGAAGGCTACAACCTTCTCTCGTTCTCCAGCTACTACTGGAAGGGAGCTACAACCCCCTGGATCTTGTACTAGCCGATATGTTTACTAGTATGTAGGCACCGGCCTACAGAAGGCTACGACCTTCTCTTTTCTTCCAAGTACCACGTTTCATAAATTTTCAGACTAGATCCATCAATACAAAACAATCACCATTGCAATACAACCATCAACTATATATGCATCATCAATCTCTGAATCTCCCAACAGCTGAATCACCAAAACCCTGTCATCAAAACACAGTCACCAGAACAAAAAGCAGAACCCAGAACTTTTCAACAACCACTAGAACCAACAACAACCTCAAATATCAAATCTCATCATGTATAAGCTACTTGGCTGTGTCGAACCAGTGTGTGTATGCTCTTTCACCAAAGGGAACCCACGTACAGATATGAAAATAATTACTTATATCTTCTCTGCAATTTTCAACTTCAGATATAACCAGAACATAAGATATAAAGGATAAGACATAAGTCAGTATTCAGATCTGAACTATTCATGATCATACCATATAATGATAATGCATTTTAGTCTTCATGATCCTGGTCCATCAACCTTCATTCACCACATTGGTGCATCCTTCACAAAGCATCACATACCCATAACCTACATACTTGATCTCACTTCATCAGATATTCATCACTTGCATTCTTGCAATTTGACCTAATGATCTTCTTCTCCTTATATAGGTTTACGCCCCTCTCAATACCATGGTTCAAAACCACGTATACCTTGGACCCAATACCTGGGGTCAATACTTTGGACCAAATACCATGGACCAATACCAAAATACCATGGACGAAATACCACGGACCAAAACTTAGTTTTCCAACATGTACGTGCATTTCCTTCTGTGAAAGTGCGTGTGTATGCTATACACGCCTTTGTATATATTGAACCTGTGTGTATATACGACATGGTATATAGTGAACATGCGTATACCTTACTTTCTTCATTCTTGCTATTTACCTGCTATACCGTGATCTTCCATCTGAGAGAGTTGCCATCAAGGACAACACTTGTGTCATACCTGTATCATAATGCCAATAGTTGATAGGAAAGCTCCAGGGTCCCAAACTTTGGTTTGTAGTTGTCTGAATGCTTTTCAACTTTGATGTTGCTATTTGTCACCCGTCTTCTGTTTCATCTTCCTCTCCTTGTCAATCAGTTTCAAGTTCTGATTGATCATTCTTCCTACTACTGTCAACCTCCTCCATATGGACTGATTCATCATTAACTGCCATAAGTCTTTAATCTCCATCTCTAACATATCTTTCAGCTAGTCCATATTCTTCCATTCATGGTTACTTCTTTCTCTTTGCTTCAGGTTGTTGCTGTTGTTCACTAATTCTTCAAATTGTTGTTTATTATCTTCTCTTTGAAGTTGTTAGATTCTCACTGCCACCCTTTCACCCTTACCCTCTTTCATGATTATCTCTTTCTACATCAAATCCTAAATTTTTAGTTTTCTCTCTGATAATCTAACATCTCTATTCCATGGATTAAATACTTCCAAAAAATCCTCTTCTTTCATTTTTATTTGGCTTCTCATCTGTGCCAAATTTTCTCCAACATCTACAACTAAACATGCACTCACAAACCAATTATTAAAATAAAAAACATAAGGCCTCAGTGCCTCTTCTTCCTTTGGCAACACATCAGTATGCTGCTATGATTTCTCCTCCTCTATCAGCACATCAGTATGGTGATTTGAATTCTCAAAAGAATTCTTGAGACTGTCAGCTAGTCTCTCCTTCATACCATCTTCTTCAATGGTTTCTCTCTACTCTGGTTCACAGTAATGAACTCCTCTTTCTGTAACGTCAATTTGTTGAACTTTCATTTTCATCTCCTTTTCCTTAGCATCGTCAATCATGAAAATTTCCTTGTCTTCCTTTTTTTGCAATCTATCTTGAGTATATATCCTTTGCTCTTCCAGCTCCCTTCTTTGCTTGACTCTTTCCTCTTCCTTTCTTGCATATCCTTTGCAATCTTCATCTGGTTCTTTCTTCTCTACTGGTGCTTTCAGCCATTTTCCCAATAGCTCCAATTCTGTCTCCCATTCACTGATCCTTTGATGAGAGTTTAGTCCTTATTCTTTACTAACTGTCTCAACAGTTTCCATTGTTATCTCCATTGTGCCTTTCATCATGATAGAATTATGATCCTTACTATGTTTTTAGATAACATAGTCTCGTCTTTAAATTTGCCTTTAACCTTCTACTGGTTACCTTCACTTTGTAGTTGTTGGTTCCTTTGTATCCAGTCAATTTCTTCTTCTTTTGGAAATTTTTTTTTGTCATATTTTGCTTCTAGAGGTTTCTTTTCTCCTGCGGTACCTGCAATCATACACAAACTATCAGTTTTAGAAACATAAGACCTTGTGGTCTCACTTGATGCTTCAGTCATCATATCTCCTCATTGTTTTGAATCCTTCATATGATTCACAAGATCTTCCATAGATCTCCAATGTTCATCTTCACTCAGAATTTCACCCTGTTCTAATCTACAAATGGAAACTTCCATTTCCAACTCAGCTTCTCTGAGTTCCTCCCTTAGGCTCTTCACTCAAACTGTTGTAGTCTTCTCTATAACTTATACCACTTCACTTCCTTTTTCCTCAAGGCCCAACCTTTCCAATGGCTTTCCTCCAGTATCCTTCTTAATGCATCGAGTTGTTCTTTTAACTCTGCAATCTCCTTGTCACGTTCCTCTTGAGTCATCCTCTTGCCATTTACCTTGGCATCTTCCTTCTTCACTTTTCTTCTGCTGTGGTCTTCTTCAGAACCTCTGTTACCTATGTTATGACTATAAGTAGTTATCTTCTTCTCCATCTTCACAAGTTCCTCAGTCACTTACTATGAGCTGTGTTAAAGCCTCTACAACACCAACTCCTCCCTGCTGCCACTCACCTCACCAAACTTTCCTCTGTACTTGGTCTTTTGGCAAGCACTTGGTTCTCATATTCTCTAGAACCTCTTTGAGCATTTCTCTCTGCTCCTTCTAGGCTTCAACTAATCTGCAATTTTAACAACACAACTGTCCTCTTGTACTTCAATCACTAATGATTTACTAGGTTCTGACCACCTCTTCTTTCACTTAGAAATTCTTACCAGCTTTCTTCATCCCTTAGCAATTCTACCCACATTCTTTGTGGAATTTCTTTTGTGAGTTGCAACACTACTTCTGTAGTAACAAGTCTCCTTTTTGATACATATGCCTTACTAAGCTTCTCTCTTCTGAAGTCAATCTTTTAGCATTTCTCTGGTTCTTTCCTCTAGAACCAATTGAGCACTCCTTGCTCTAGGTTGCTGCAATCTTCTCACCTTCCTTTGCTATCACCTGCATATCAATGTTATTTAAACCAAAGATCATTCCCAATCTTTCAAAATCTTGCTTTTCAGCTTCCTTCTGAGAATACTCTTATCCTCTCTATCCAACCTTCAATTGGATTCTTCAGGTTCAGTGCCACTGCATGGCTTCACAAGCAGTCTCCATACATTCTTCACATTTGAATGAATCTCCACTTTCCTCAAGGAACAAACATCACTATGTCTTCTTTATGCTTCTGCATTCTCTTCTTCCTAGAGTATCACTTACTCTCATCTTATCTCATGCCTTCCTCTTATTAGATTCAATAACTTGCTCTCCTCTTTCTTTTGTAATCACACTTGTATTCTGCACAATTCTACTTTAATAAAAAATAGCTTTAACTTGCTCTGATACCACAAATGACGCAGGGCTAATACCCGTGTATACCCATAGTATGCATATAGTATGCATATTCTCTTTTATCCCGGGAATTCCTATGACCACCTCGGTCAAACCTTCATATTCTAAGGTTAAGTCCCCTTCATTTGAGTGACATGCGGAAACATTCTCTTTAGACTGTCTATAGTCTAACTTTCATCAATCTTCCTATCGGAACTTTATAACACAACCTTTCATCCTTTGTGGCAACCTTGGTTAATCCTTTAATCCTTCTCGTGAAACCTTATAACTCAATAGAGTAGGCCTTTGGAACTCTTGACTTGCGATATGCGATCACAACCAGACTTCAAATAACTTAAAGAAGCGCCTATAAATTTTTGGTTCTTCCTTCTCAATGCCTTTGTCATGACCTTTCTACACCATCGATCTTGTCCTGGATTTGATGGCTGATGTCTTCTCTTGATCACCAAACTAGCTTGACGTTTTGTGACTGTTGATCTAGATCCACTTGATCTGATGGTCCAAAATGATGTCGGGTGGAACACTTACACGAGGTTTAACACCTTTTCAGACCCGATGGGAATTATAAACCCTCAACTTATAAAATTTTAGGTCCACCCTTACAGTTAACGCCCGATCAACTTATGGCCCGATATCCGTTGGATGATGAGGCCTTTAAATCCTACGGTCCAGATTTATTCTTGTCTTTTCCTTTTTGCCAATACTAAGATTGAATCTCCACCATTCATTTCTTAGTTCTATCTTATGAGTTAATCCTAACCGCTCATCACGAACAAATCTTGTTCGTTGATCTTCTAGATCCAATGGCTACTGTGCATCAATACTTCACTTCTTCACTCTTCTCTTCACTTGGGTTTTCACATCAATTCTTTAATATTCCTCTGTGGTTTCGCTTCCTTCAGGGTTTTTGTTCCTTCCGCTGTTCTGCTACAATTCTTTCCTTAGCTTAAGTCTACTCGCACCTTTATGTTCTTTCACCTTCACTGTAACACTAAAGGCTCCCTTTGATGTATACAAAGCTGAAACACAGCTCTATGGAGCTCTCCTTGAACCTCTTGCTGACGACACAATTCTACCCAAAACTCCTTTTGCTGGAATTGTTCTCTAAGACAAATCTACCATAATCGCAACTATGGAGCTGCCTCAACAACTTCTACCCAACTGCAGTTGGAAGTTGTTCTGTTACTCTTCTCTGTGTTTCATTTCCCTTTTGCACCTGCAACATAAGTTATGCAGAATTACTCAAGATCATCTCAATTACTCAATACACACACATGACTCAGAATTGAGTTGTTTATATTAACAAACATGTATTTACACAGGAACCCTTTCCTTGCCTTGACCTTTTGTATCAGTGGCCTTTGTTCCTTTCATGCCCATAGGCTTACAGTCTGATTGACTGACTCCTCTAACTACTCTTCTAACTACTGGCTGACTCCTTTTAGGCTTACCTTTATACAAAAATGTTTTGTTGAACTAATTATAGTTCAAATCCTTAATTTTCTAAACTAACTCGTCAATATTCTCTAATTCCACTTTTAACTCCTACTTATCCCTAAGAGTCCTCTCTAGCTCCTCAAATCATGAAACCACTTTCTAGTCCAAGACTTTCAATTGATTTCTAACTCTCTCAACATCATTAATTACTCATGTTCTCCTTCATTCGAAAGAATTTACAAATATCCTCACTCTTATCTAATTAACCACTGAAAACATTAATAATTACATACATAGGAATCCAACTTCGTTGAAAACACAAGACCCCCTATGTCTACTACAATACAATGATAAGTCCGAGATAATGCTCCTGCATCAACTACATAGCACCCTGAGAGAAGGCAACCTATAGGTGATCAATGTAGGCCACAGTGGAGTAATCTATAGGTGATCTCACCCTAATAGGCATACAGGGAGCTTTAGTCCTAAAACTGGCTCAGATGATGTAGTTTAGGTCTAAAATTCTGGGCAATGAAGGGAACATGCTTAGGGCTTTGTGAAAAAAGGTAACAAGGGGAAATAGGATGTTTGTTTGTCCCATTAGGATGCTCACTTATCGGATGTGAAAAAATGACCTATCATACTTGTTCTCCACTTAAGTAAGCATTTACAAGGTTGATTAATATTCTTCACAAGCTAAGGAAAAAAGCTAGTGAAGAATACCTCTTGAGCTACCATAGCTCAAAAGACTCAAGAATCTTATTTTGTGAAGGTAAAGTGGTAAATCCTTTTTCATTTTTGAACAATAGAGTGATTTTTCAAAAGAATCACAAAGCATTGAAGATGTTTCTCCAAGTGAAGGATAGATCAGGAGTCCACTATTTTTCTAATCAAAGGAATGTTCTAAAACCCCCCAAAAAATAGACAATAGAAGAAAATCAAAACAATATAAAAATAAAATCTCTTATGAATGTGGATTCTTTTCTTTTATGTGGTCAAAATAAAATTGAAGTAGAATCTTGAGCTGAGAAAAAGCTAGACACCTTGAGAAGGTGAAGTCCAATGTGTAGAAAGAATTAATTCAAAGTAGCTACAAGTGAAGCAGATAGAGTCCGTGAAGGAAGAAAAGTATTGTGAGGGAAGAAGGCATAATATAGTAGCTTAAGGATGGTGTAGAGTATCTAGTTAAGGTAGAATAGAGTTTTCAAAACAAAATCCAACTCCTCACTCTAATGCCTGTTAAATTAAAACTAAAAAGGAAAACTCATTTAACACATGAGGTTACAATGTGCAATAGAGAGATAATGAAGATGTGGAAGAATATTAAAATGGAAAAAATTATGTAATACATGTCCAATTAGCAAAGACTGTGAGAATTCTCAGAGAGCATGAGATAAATAATAATTCCATTTCTACTTTCATTTGGTCAATATTTGCAAATATTTACCCAATACTATTCATATTTATGATTTCTCTTATATATATGCTATAAAATATGAAAAAAATCGTTAACACTTATGTACAATGAGAAAGGTGATAGCTTTGTGGCTAGGGTTCAAGCATATATGAAAGGAATGCAATAGAATCATATTTTTGCAAGGCTAATAGGCCTAATGCTTATTCCCTAACCATCTCCATGCCCAGTCTCCATTGCAACCCTATATCCCCCCTCCCCTCCCCACCCCCCCCCCCCCCAATAAAAGGTTAGAGGACAAGGTTGACTTCACTAAGGATCCACTTGAAGGTTGCAACATCTAGTGTAGCCCACTAAATCCCTCACCATCTACAAAACATACTAGCACATCACATCATGATGATAGTATGCCACTCTTGACAATCCTAGTGGACAACGCAAATGAGGTTTGGGGGGTTTAGAAAGGACGTACAATCCTTCACTATCATTCCTTCACCTATCATGATTATTGGCACTCCTAACAAGATGGTGATTTCCTTGGAAATTAAACAGACCCTCCTCACCCTAAGAATGTTTAGGCAGTTACACCTTTTGTTCAACACACTCCATTATTAAACAAAGTATTCAAATTCCTTTAGAATGAAAGCTTGCATCGACATTGGTAGGCTTTGTTTTGAAAATAATTCCATAGAGACCAATTGCATTTCCAAAATTATTCGTCAATCACATTTTATTTGCAAATGACAGTGCATCCTTTCCTTTCAACCTTCAAAGTGATGAGGAAAAAGGGTAGGAGGTAGGAAGAGGAGTAGAAGTAGAAGTTTCGTTGGTACTATAAAGACTGCTCATTGAATTATGGTTCATTTAATGATCACTCACTGCTCCATTGGCATTCTATGGAAATAGCCTATTTGAGTGCTCATTGTTCCCTACAACATCTCTCTGCACCCTTTCAACATTCAATATTTGAGGCTAAGGAGATTGGATGACATGAGGATCTTTTCCATGACATAACTAGACCCATTCCACTCTTCAATGCCCTCAATTTTCCATGTTGCTCCACTTCACAACCCTGCTCCATCAACATAAAGAAAACATCCCAATGGTTACAAAATAATTTCAAAAATCCAATCATATAATAACCTTGCTAAAGGGAATTAAACTAATGATAGATTGAACCCATCATAGGCTTTACATTATTCTATTCAAGTAAACGCCAATCTTGGATATAATAACAGTTGGGAATTTAAACATATAGCATATATGGAGAACATCATTGCAAACATCTCTGAAATTCACCTCAACATAACATAAAATTGATCCAGGTGGATATTGGTGGCCACCTGCCAAGTCCACCTGGACCCCCACCATTGTCTTTCTCAGCATTTTCAGTTTCCTTAATTGTAGCACAGTTTACTATTTTTAGCAGTTTTTCGGGTCCTGAACTTCCGGAGCCGTTTTGAGGCCCTAAACGACGTTTTTTTGGGAATCTGGGGCAACATGGGTCCATGGACCGATGTTGCCTCCCAAAGTGGTAGTACTCGGATAGATCTTTCTAACGAGCTATCGTACGCGTCAAACGGAGATCGTATGCCAAAGTTACGACCCCAGGAAATTGATGTACCAATTTACCCAAACGGGGCCCACAATTTGGCGTTTCATCTTCTAGGGTTAGGTTTCGGGATGTGAAGGGTTTTCCGTTGTTTCTCAACAATAAATAGGCCTTCGAGCCTCGTTGTAACTCAGTTTTAGAACAGTTCAGAGGCATGTAGCCATCACATCTCTTCTCAGAGATAAGCTACCATCGCCCTAGCTAGTTTATTTCCATTTCTGGTTGTAAGCATATTTCAGTATTTTCCATTAATGAAATGAAGTATTATTTCCGCTGCATCTTTGTGTATATGGTTATCTCTGTGATTTGTTGCGTTCTTGTTTAAATTCGGATCAGTGGTATCAGAGCAGTCTGCTTTTTCTCTATTTTTCTTTGCATGTCCCCAACAAGGTCGGGATATAAGGAGTTAGGGCTTGAACTGGTTGAACCTTTGCAAGACCAGCCTCGCAAATCCCGACAGCCTCCCATGGCGGACGAGAAGAAAGACGAGGGGGCAGGAGATCCCATCAAAATCTTGCTCGAAGAAGCCCTCGAGCGACAACGGAACGCGATGATGGACAGCTTTGCCCAGATCCTTCAGCGGCTACCCAGAAGCAACGCATCGGCTTCCAGCAGCTACTCTGGAAACGCCACACCCTTTAAGGTACAAGTTAATTTTGAAATCCCCATATTCGAGGGTCAGATAGACGCAGATGCCATAGATAAATGGTTAAATCTGCTAGAGGGTTATTTTTCTGTTCATGAATTTTCGAGTCGGGAAAAGATTGTTTTTGCTCTTCTCAAAGCAGCCCCCCACGTCAAGGACTGGTGGGAAACCTACTGCGAACAGAAGAATGAAAGTACTGGCTCACTATTTTCAGCCACACCCACCTGGGATTCGTTCCGGGATGCCATCAAGGAGCAGTACTACCCTGTCGGAAGCTATGAGGATGAATACATAAAGTGGACCACGTTGCGGGAGGGAAGGGACCAAGACGTGCCGGAGTTCACCAATATTTTCCATACCCTTCGCACAAAGTTGGGTATCAAGGATTCGGAGCAACATTTGATACTCAAATACCGTGGCTACCTGCACAAGTACATCCAGGAAGAAATACAATTCCTAAACATCCCCTCGCTTGGCACAGCATACCGATATGCTGTCAAGGTCGAGCAGAAGTTTAAACAAAAGAAGCGAGACTTTGGATCTGCGAATCCAAAGCAGGGGAAAGGTGCCCCTAAACCACAGAACAAAGGACAAAGCCAAGGCGGGACAACCCAAGACAACCAGCCGAAGCCGCAAGCAAAGAGCAACGCCGCGAAGCCGAGAAAGGACACTGGAAAATGGTGCGAGTTCCATAAGAGCTCCACTCACAACACAAGTGAGTGTCGGGCCAAGCAGTCACTGGTGGCTGAGCTAAAGGTTTCAGAATCAGATGCATGTTCCGACTCTGAGTCAGAACCCGATAAGGGGTATGAAAAAGGGAAGCAGATCATTGATGCGGATCCCAGCGCCACTGTTGCTACCGCAAAGATCCAGAAAAATGAACCCAAAGATCCAGAGGAGGAGGAGCGTCTCTTCCACTCCCAGATGTGGGTAAAGGGCTCCCCGATACAGTTCATTGTTGATAGTGGGAGTCAAAAGAACCTCATTTCGACAGAGGTCGTGCAGCGGTTGGGCTTACCGACCACAGCACATCCACAACCATACACCATTGGGTGGCTTCACCAAGGACGAGATCTTTGCGTGAGCCAGCAGTTTCACCTTCCATACAACATCAAGCCCTTCACGGATGAGGTATTGTGTGACATTGCTCCCCTTGAAGTTTGTGATGTATTACTAGGACAACCATACTTGTGGAAGCAACATGCTATGTATGAATCAAGGCCCCGTGCTGTTATTATTACTTTGGGAAATAAGTTGTTCAGGATACCAGAGGTAGCACCACCTGCCGCCATCTCTTTGATTACTGCAAAACAATGCAGTAAGATCATTTCCAAAACCAGGAAATTTGTTTTCCTGATGATACGCCCTCAAGGAAAGAAGAAGACAGTGGCCGCGGCCTCCAAACGGGGTCCCTCTGCACGACAACTACAGATGGACAAGGTTGTGGAGGAGTACAAGGACATCTTCACCTCCCCGGCAGGGGTTCCTCTGCACTGTCAGGTCAAGCACTCCATCGATCTGACCCCAGGTGCGCCGCTACCCAATGGACCAATTTATCGGCGCTCCGTTCTGGAGAACAATGAAATCAAGAGGCAGATTCAGGAGCTCCTGCAGAAAGGTCACATTCGTCCGAGTTCGTCGCCCTGTGGGAGCCCGATCGTGTTGGTGCAGAAGAAGGATGGGACGTGGAGACTCTGTATTGACTATCGGGCGCTGAACAAGATCACTGTCCGTAATAGGTACCCAATCCCGCGGATTGATGACCTCCTAGACCAACTAAAGGGGGCGAAATATTTCAGCAAGATCGATCTGAAGTCAAGATATCACCAGGTACCAATCGAACCCTCCGATGTGTGGAAGACTGCCTTCAAATCCAAGGAGGGCCTCTTCGAATGGTTGGTCATGCCTTTCGGATTGACGAATGCTCCTGCAACCTTTATGAGGCTAATGGATGACATCTTGCGGCCATTCACCAACTCCTTTGTAGTAGTATACTTGGATGACATTCTAATCTTCAGCCAGAGTTGGGAAGAGCACCTCCACCACATCCGACAGGTTCTCCAAACACTGCGGCAACACAAGCTATGTGCCAATTTGGAGAAATGCACTTTTGGCATGACCGAGGTTCAGTATCTGGGATACATCATTGATGAACAGGGGGTGCATGTTGATCCGGCCAAGATCCAAGTCATTCGGGATTGGCCCTCTCCAACCACTCTAACAGAGCTCCGCAGCTTTCTAGGTCTTGCCAACTTCTACCGCAGGTTTGTGTTGGGGTTTTCTCATATTTCTTGGCCCTTGAGTCAAGTCACCAAGGGCGGGGCGAAAGCAAAATTCTTTTGGTCTGAATCTCAACAGAAGGCATTCAGGGAATTGAAGGATCGCCTCTACAGAGCACCAGTGCTCGCGTTACCAGATTTACAACAACCATTTGAGGTCGAGACAGATGCCTCTGACTATGCTATTGGGGCAGTCCTTACTCAACATGGACATCCAGTGGCATATCACAGTGAAACACTTTCAGACACAGTCCGGAAGTACCCCACTTATGATAAAGAGATGTATTCCATTGTACAGGCCTGCCGACAATGGAAGCATTACATTTTGGGGAAGGAAACGGTCATCCACACAGACCACCGACCTCTGCAGTTCATACAGACCCAAGGGAAATTGCAGAATGATCGCCATCAGAAGTGGTCTACATACCTGCAACAGTTTCACTTGAATATCAAGTATAAAAAGGGCAGCACCAATAATGTTACAGATTGCCTCAGTCGACCACCGATCATGGCACTAACCACCGTGCTCAACTCTTGTGGGCACGAGACTGCTGATTGGCCACTTCTCTACAAAAGCGACCCAGAATTCGGCCACACATACCAGACACTCTTGGAGGGTCGGCATGTTGCAGATTTTCACCTCCAGGACAGCCTATTATGCCACCTCGGTCACCTTTGTGTTCCTTCAAGCGAGCGTGCCAAGATGATTTGGGAAGCACACTACAGTCGGGCTGCTGGGCATTTCGGGGTCGAGAAAACAGTGGCAGTACTGCAAAATTATTTCTATTGGCCGAATCTTCGACAGGATGTTGGGAAGTACATCCGATCATGTACTGCCTGTGCCATTGCCAAACCGACCATTAAGAAGCATGGCCTCTATACCCCGTTGCCTACCCCTAGTCGACCTTGGGAATCCATCTCCATGCATTACATGTCAGGCCTTCCTTCCACTAAGCATGGAAATGACTGTGTTTTTGTGGTCGTCGACAGGTTCTCGAAGATGGCCATGATGATGGCCTGCAAGAAGAATATCACAGCAGAAGCCACTGCTAAACTCTTCTTTGAACGAGTGTGGGTGCACTTTGGGATCCCACAGTCTATCATCTCAGATCGGGACAGTCGGTTTCTCAGCACATTTTGGTCCAGTCTCTGGTCAATGCTAGACACCAAACTCACGAAGTCCACAACCTTCCATCCTCAAACTGATGGCCAGACAAAGGTTGTCAACAGGATGATTGTGCACATTCTGCGCATGTATAACTCAAAGCATCCACGCACATGGGACGAGAGCCTCCCCTATGTTCAGCACAGCTACAACCGAGCTCTTCACAGCTCCACTGGCCATAGCCCTTTTCAGGTGGGTTTGGGATTCCAGCCACTATGCCCCATTGATGTGGCCATGCCCCTTGCAGCTACTCACATGAATTCAGCTCATGTCCAGTCCGAAACAGATAAGGCCACCAGCTTCATTGAGCGCATCCAACATATTCGCCAGCAGGTCCATGACATTCTTGAGAAATCAAATGCCAAGTACAACCAGCGACATGATCAACACCGGGTGCCACACAAGTTTCAGGTGGGTGACAAAGTATGGTTGCATTTGCAAAAGGAATGCCTTACTGGAGCCTATCGGAAATTGAGACCACTCCGATATGGTCCTTACACCATTACTAAGGCTATGGGAGACAATGCATTTGAGCTCAGCATTCCCCCATTCCTTGGCCTGCACCCAGTGTTCAATGTGGACCGCCTTCGGCCATACTTTCCACCATTGCTAGACACATCCGACATTGCAGAACAGCTCAAACCCACAGAATTAAATCCAGATTGCATGGAACAAGCCGCAACTGATCGGATCATGGACACACAGATCAAGAACACTCGCCAACAGAATATCCAACTGTATCGAGTTGTCAAAGCAGGCCAACTCCTTCAGCAGGGCAAGTGGCTCACCAGGGAACAAGTTCAGCAGAAGTTTCCTCATCTCATGGAGGAGCTCAACGCAATGGGGACCATTGCTTCCTAAGGGGGGAGGAATGATCCAGGTGGATATTGGTGGCCACCTACCAAGTCCACCTGGACCCCCACCATTGTCTTTCTTAACATTTCCAGTTTCCTTAATTGTAGCACAGTTTACTATTTTTAGCAGTTTTTCGGGTCCTGAACTTCCGGAGCCGTTTTGAGGCCCTAAACGACGTTTTTTTGGGAATCTGGGGCAACATGGGTCCATGGACCGATGTTGCCTCCCAAAGTGGTAGTACTCGGATAGATCTTTCTAACGAGCTATCGTACGCGTCAAACGGAGATCGTATGCCAAAGTTACGACCCTGGGAAATTGATGTACCAATTTACCCAAACAGGGCCCACAATTTGGCGTTTCATCTTCTAGGGTTAGGTTTCGGGATGTGAAGGGTTTTCCATTGTTTCTCAACAATAAATAGGCCTTCGAGCCTCATTGTAACTCAGTTTTAGAATAGTTCAGAGGCATGTAGCCATCACATCTCTTCTCAGAGATAAGCTACCATCGCCCTAGCTAGTTTATTTCCATTTCTGGTTGTAAGCATATTTCAGTATTTTCCATTAATGAAATGAAGTATTATTTCCGCTGCATCTTTGTGTATATGGTTATCTCTGTGATTTGTTGCGTTCTTGTTTAAATCCGGATCAAAAATCCTCAAGGAATATCGTCTCAGAATTTGGGAAGTGAACCTAAATTCATATTTCCATCACATTCAAAATAAATACCCTAGAATCCATATATAGCAAATGCAGTTAGCTTTTGATATGATAAGCTTTGCCTTAGGGTAGTGGAAGGAAAATTCTATTGGTTACTTGTTCTCCGAGGCAGAACAACAAAAGTATTAAATTCCCACAAAATTAATAAATTTGTGGAGGGAAATATAAAAGTAGTTTGAAATGTTAAAACTCCCACCAAATTAATAAATGTGTGGAGCAACATATAAAAGGAAAAGTAAAGAAAACTTAGTGATCACTAAAACAGGTAGAAATAAGGTCGGATAAAACACAGGGTAACAAATAGGGATTTCTTACCTCTTCACCAACACCAAATTCTAATGGAAAAAAAGGACCACTTCCTATGTTGAAGTATTTATTGCATATTGATACACATCTCTTCTCATTCCATGTCTATGTATACTCATACATTTAACTGTGAAAAACTAATTATGGTGAAAATGTGGTCGTTGTAATAATTGTCAAGACCATGTTAATATGACAAGGATATAGACCATGTTAATATGTGTTGAGGTCAATATTTTTACTAAAATGTTGGGAAACTTCTATGTTGGTTTAGTAGTGTTTTGCTTTGTATTTTAAGATTTGAACATATGGCTTTTGAAGTCAATATTAGTGACTCAGTGGAATGTTGACTCTCAGCTACAAAGATAGTCTATCAAAATAATAGTTGAAAAACAAATGACAATGTTGTCTATATAATAGAAAAAATGCATATATTTTAATCCAATTTTGTTGGGAAAAATAATTTTAAAGGTTTTGATTAATCTAACATTATTCGTGTTTTTCTGAGGTTTTAAATCCAATCAAAGATCCTTAAACACTTTTAATCATGGTAGGACCATGAGAAAAACTATGATCCAAATGTAATGATAATCCATGATTGAATTCCATCCTAAATCGTGGCTATAAATTGTTACATTTTGTGTGTTATTTAACATATGCCATAAATGGATAGAGTTCAAACTTTGATAGATATCAAGTAATCAATCATTCTTTTCAATCACCGCTTTGGTTTGATCTCTAAGAAGGTAAGAATAATAATCTACATTAATCCAGTATAAAAACCCACTTTAACATTGAGGGGAGAGGTTTGTCATGTTATGGTTTGGTAGAAAGTTCGAAAACTTATTATAATGATTGCCCAAGTTTAAGTCACAGCTTGAAAAATTGTGCTCCTATGTTGACATATTCAACAATAGGTGGAAGTCCTAAAATAAATTGACAATGCATGGATATGATGATTTTTTTTTTATCATGGCTTAGTTGCAATGACCATTTTAGTGAAGAGAAAACATGGGAAGGGCGGTTGGGGGGCGGGAGGGGGGGGGGGTTATTTTAACCTTGTACCTCTCACTTATAAGATCAATGACTTTGGAAGCACCCACTTAATATGGGAAGGGGATATTTTTTGAGTTGTGGTCTACATATAAGTTGGATTTCTTACCTTAATGATGACCTAGGTTCAAGTCTCAATCCCAAAGTGCATGCTCTTGTTTGCTTGTGTTAAAGGTTGGGTGGAAGTCCTAGCTAGAAGAAATTGATGGCCCATGGATGTGGCCATAATATTTCTAACACCAAATAATTATGGCCTTAGTTGTAGTAATCATTTCAATGTCGAAAGAACGTTGGGGGATATTTGAACCTTATACATATCCCATGTAAGAATAATGGCATTACTAATTGATTATATGATAATCCTCCCTAACTTTGGTGGGCCTTAAGGATTATAATACGTGTAGACTTTAATCCAAGGTTCTATTTGCAATGAATGTTATGTGTGGCTCGCACACTAGTAGGTAGCCATGGCTACCTTAAGGTATTGAGTTATGTCATTTGGCAGGTGTTGAGGAGACCATGGGTCAACATTGGTCCATATATATGTGGGAAAGGGTTTTGTTATGTGTGCATTGCACATTCAACCACTACCTCTAAATTTTTTCATTGTTTCCTATGCTCATAATGTACATTCAAACTAGATAAACAACTTGGTATCCAAGTTAAAAACTAGTATCCTAAGTTCAATGCATATGACCCTAATAATAAAAAATGTAGATACACATGAAAATTTAAGTATTCAACTAAGGAAATGTGCCTTATACTAATTAACCAACACTTCTTGTTGTAGGTATTCTTCATAATGTATTTGATCCAATTGTATGCCCATTCCCATTTTGGATAATATGTCAACCTTTGAATTTAATTCCATGTGAATGTTATTAAAGGATATAACCCTGAAGATTCTAGTAAGATCAGTAACTATAGTCATCCAATGATCCAATATAGAAGTGTTTAAGGAAGTATAACCTTTCAGCCAATCTATAATAGCCTTTGAATCCCCTATTGCTTGTAAGTTTAAATTTCTAAGGTGACACAATTAAAATGACTAACATAAACGACTAGTTCGTATTACTGTGCTACTTGTTATGAAGTTGTATTTTGGTTCCTAAACTAATTTAGTCATTTATGTTAATCATTTTTAGTTGTATTATTTATTAGCTAGTCATATATTTTAAGCGGAGACTAAATTAGCCATTTGTGTTAATCGTTTTTAGTTGTGTCACCTGAGATTGCTCATTTTTTGTAGTATTTCATTTTGAAAAGTTGTATTGACATAATTTTTTAGTCATCTAGTCACTAATTTCTCATTTTTACTGGTGAACCAAAACCCGCAGGTGTTAGTGATTGGAATGAGATTTTGGGGGTTAATCAAAATCCCTTTCCCTTAAAGAAATTGATCCTGAGGCCTATGGATTATGGGCCCACAAGCCTTGTCGAAAGTGCACTTTAGGCTTTAAGCCTTTAACCGTGGACCAGAACACATATCAGAGCCTTTTTTCACACTATCGGAAGCTTAACATATCGGCATTCAAGCCTCAACCCTTCGGGCAACACATATATATAATACAAGGGGAAAACCATGAAAACAACGCCCCAAACCCATGGGCCGGACTTCAAATATTATAAGTCCACATTAATAACGATCGACGGGTTTGCCACTTTAAGCGCTGCTCTTCATGACTCTGATGCACCCAAGCTCCGATCACCGCTACCCGATATCGACGATGTCACATTATCGGCCCATCACATATCAGCGGTCATAGTCCACCATCCCTTGGGCTTCCCGATTTGCGACTTGTGATTTGATCGCAACCGTTGATCCTGGTCCTTGATCCGACAGTTGACGATTAATCGCAGGATCGCCATCGCATTGTTATCAGGCCTTGTTCCGATAATATCCAAAGGTTTTCGTTGATACGATAAAGGATCTCTACTCATCTGCGACTTCATATGGATCGTTGATCTGGAAGATCAAACGGATCCTGTGTATTCTCGCCATTTTGATGGAAACTCTATGCTTTAAACACAGTTCTTTGCCATATATGTCTTCACACATGACATAATAGTTTTATATATATATATATATATATATATATATATATATATATATATATATATATATCTTTGGATCACCATCGACCCTACAGTGGTCGATGGTCGATCAACATGCATTCACAATTGGGATTAAACCCTCAGCACACATATACGCATAACAAAATTGAAATATAGAAGCATGCAGGAAAACCCACATACATGTGTTATATTAACCTAACACGATTACAGCTAAGGCATTTTAGCCTTAGAGCAGAGCCTCCTACTGACTACATTGTATCTATATCACTTTGTATATCCCCCTCTTGAACGTGCAGATTCGTATACATAAGAAACATTGGATTATTGGATCGGATCACTTAAAGGATCCGATCATATCCTCTAACAAAAGCCCGTAAAGCACTCATACACATGGCAGATTACATTTATATCAAGTCTTTGAGAGACTTATTGCTTCCATCTTTAAATATGTTTTAAAACAGATTTTTCCCTGTTTTGCTCCATGGTCCACGATGTCCTCTCTTTGCTCTGCTTCGAATTGCTCTTTTATTAAGGGGGTTAGATGCTCCTGCATCAGTTCGTAAACAGACACATCACAAGAGTTAACAGATCCATGAGAGGTGGTTATTAACATTTCATGAAACACACAAGGAAGGATAATTTATCCAATGTCCAACAAAGAGAAACACCAAATTTTAGATATATAGAAAAATACTCTATAAAAATGATATAAAATTTGCAATTTTAAATTTGTAAATTATTATATTAACCCTGGGTGAAGTGTTATTTTAAATTAAAATATATATATATATTCCAGTTTTTTACATGCTTGACCTCTAGAATTATTACGTATTGAGAAACTTCATAAGGTTTTCCTGCATATATTTTAATAGTATTTATGACACTCCTGGAAGGTTATGAAAAATATGATGGTATAAATTCCCTTAACAACTAAGATCGCTAAGTAACTACTATTTCCATGTATGATTATTCGAAAATCAATGCTACGGATGCAATAAAAACAAAACTTTTATTTGAAAAAGAATAATATTGTAGTAGTAGAATATATTAAGAGGGAGAGAGAAATTAAAAAAAAATGTTAAAAGCCAACAATATATAAAAAAAAAAAAATTCAGTTTTCTCGTAACTATTGTCTCCACAATGAAGGGTATGCCACATATGGAATCATATCTCTCACAAATTTTGATGAATATATATATATACTTGAGTTTTTTTAGTGCCTACCTTATTAGGGACTACAACATTTGCCTCACAGCCAAAATGCCTTGACTTTGGATTATTTAGCTATTTGTTCCCTAAGTTTAACCAAATTTTCATGAAAATGCTAAATATTTCTAATTTTCGTACATTCAAAATTAGTTTTCTAATTTCTTAAAAATCTTATTTCTATTTTTTTATTGGCTTAGAGAGCCCTCAATGGGACATAATTTCCTTAGTGGATTTCATTTTATTTTTGGTATTTTTCAATGTCTAACATTTCATTTAAAAAAAAAAACAAAAACACTAATTTTGGGGGTAGCCATTCTATTGGTGAGTGTTTTGATAATGACACTGTTATGCCTAACACTTCTACCGCTCTACCCAATGTTGAAGGTCGCATGCGTGGGCTATAGGGAAGGAGGGGAGGACGTGGTACATTGTGTGCTAAAATTTATATTGCATTTGCAGAGAAAAAGCAGGTTGATTGCAATTTATTTAAAAATATTATCTAAAATGTGTTTTCTATAAATCAAGATAATGGGGCAGTAAATAAAAATAACTACGCACTCTCGCACAATGAGCTTCCTCAACACTATGTTGATTAATAGTGCAAAGCTAATAGTTGATACCATCATAAGCCAATGAAATGAATAATTGCACTGAGATGCTCATTCTACAACTCTGTATGAGGGGATGTGTAAGTCTATGGGGTGCGGAAGCTACGCACTCTCGCACAATGAGCTTCCTCAACACTATGTTGATTAATAGTGCAAAGCTAATAGTTGATACCATCATGAGCCAATGAAATGAATAATTGCGCTGAGATGCTCATTCTACAACCCTGTATGAGGGGATGTGTAAGTCTATTCGTTCGTACGTTCATTCCCCTTTAAAATAACAATTAAAAATTATGTTCTAAATAGAAAAATAATGTCGGCTATAATAAAATAAAATGAACTAATTAGAAAAATAATGTGGGATATACTAAAAAAATGAATATGTTGTAAAGTAATTAAAAGTAAAAAAAATGTGTGAATAAGATGCTTAAACCTTCACATTCAAATACTATTTGAAAATCTATGTTAACTAATTTATATTTATATCAACTTGACCTATATCTATATATAGAAAAAAGATTGTTAAAATAAAATATTTCAATTGTTGTATATAAAAAATATTGAATGTGTGTTATCAATAAAATATTTTAATACAGATTAATATTGACATGTACTTAAAAATATATTAAATATAAAAAAAACATTTAAATTTTCCATAAATAACTTTTAATGGTTAAAATATTCATTTGGTCCTAGATATATTTTATATAGCATTCAAATATATAATTTAAGCAATAAATAAATGTGTATTACAAATTGTATTTTTCACTCTTAAGAAATTTTCACGTGAAGAAATTTGATCTCTCTTAATTCATGTTAGATCAGTGCTTAAGATAGATTTATGATGGTAATAACTAAAAACATATTCGATAATTAAATTAACTTTAGCGTTTTGATAGCTAGCTAAACTATTAATATTATTATTATTATTATAACGAAAGTAAGAAGTCTGTGAAAAATTGCAACCCCGTTATAAGCGATGAACAGGAACAATTCAGAAATAATACTAAGGAATTTCTCTCAAAACTTGTGGAAAAATGTTGTGTACAGTCCTGAAGTTTTATCTATAGAGTCCCAACCTAGTTGTTGTGTCATCAACGACTTCGGTGAGGAAATGGTGGTTAGCTCAATTACCCAAAATTGGGCCAATAAGTGCCAAACGTTCCAGACAAATAGACATCACGGGTGCCAATTCAAGATTTATTTTCTTTAGCTTCGCCAAGGGATTCGAGGTGAACATAGGTTTGTCTGAGTCAAAAAAATTTGGTAGCAGCTTAGGAGGAGTATAAAAAAGAAAGAAAAAATAAATCTTCCAAACCAAGCCATTTCTCAAGCCACATTGCCGAGATTTCCCAAACTCGCCTTAACAATGGGAAATAGGAGTCTTCCGTGAAGATAGTTTCAATTTCTTGAGAGAAAATATTAATTCTATAATTCGGTCATCTGACGAGAAAGAAATTTCCAATCAACGACGGCCATCTCCAGTATTTTTTTGCATCGCCGTCCACTGTTTATGTCCTGCAACAAAAAAGGAGCATCGTTGATACTTAGCATGCTAATAATTCATAATTCATTGATTATTACAGCGCATAAAATATTGACCTGCTTAATAAGGCATCATTCGAATAAATCATTTTCTAATTTTTCAAATAAACAAATTATATTTGGGCCAAGTCTAAGATAAGCAATTTAAAAAGGTCACATTGATGAACTTTAAAACATTTTTCACCATATATCTTTAATATGTTCATATAAACATTTTTAAAAGTAATTTTAGTGAAAGCTTCAACTAATATCAACGACGATTTCCTTGTCACGAATCTATATAATATGAATATGTACTTCTACAAATATATCTAATATTGAAAACATGTGCTTTTAGAAACAATCATTCTGTATTTTGTTATTGGATCCTCAAGAAGATATTCATCCTTCTATGAAATCATTCATAAATGATACTTTGATTAGTGTGATCATTAATAGTTGTTACAATAATCAAGGGAGAGGATAGATACTCCAAGAAATATTACCCCTCATTAGCCATTAATCTAACAAGAAAAAAATCAAATTGAAGAACTATTCGAGTTGCTCCGTGATCTCAAAATAGTTTATTAAACAGTGTAATATTCAATGATAGAAAATAAAATGATACCCCTTTGCAATTCAAAAATGCAGAGTTATGTGAAACTCAAGAATATGCAGAGCTATGTGTAACCCGACAATCAATGTGAGGAATTTTGCTAGTTTTCTTGTGTCCAGAGGTTTGAAAGCTCCGTACAAGAAAACCTACGGACACAAGCAATCTAGCAACTTACCACAAAAAAATAATTACTTATCTTAAATTTATTATAAAGCAACATTTTCCTAAAAATAATAATTGTGAGTTTATTAGGTCGATAAATGCAGGTGGTTGTGGTAAGCTTTTGTAAAAAGACATTAATAATCTCAAATAATAAACTAATTAGAAATGACGGTGTGTGCATGAGCCTATGTGCATAGAAATGACGGTGTGTGCAGGAGCCTATGTGCAGAGTGTCGAGGTAGATTTTAGAGGAAAAAACAAGAGGGTGCACCTTTGCACTACTACCCGTCAAGTCCTTTCACATTTTAACTATGAAAAGTTCTTTTAATCCGTGCATTTTTGAATTGTTTCGTTTTATCGAATGGCGTTGAAAGTCATTGAAGGATTAGCTTGCTATAGGTAGGGTTGGTTTCCTTTCAAAAAGTTTGTTCATGAAGAATCACGGGAGTCTTGAATATCCCTATCCCTTAAAGTGAGTTCATAATGTGAAGAGTAAGCTCATTGTGCGAGAGTGTGGAGCTTTACACTACCACATACTAAAATTCCTCTATATTTTGAAGAGACTCGACAACAACCATACCAGGGAAAAAGACAATTTATCTTAAAATTACAAGACCATAAATATCTTAGAATTTGGAGGAAAATTTTGGATTATTATGCAACTTGATTTTATTTGTGATCACATAAGTTGGAGATCATATGGATAAGTAGCCCTTTTTTACAGACCACGATGCCAAAAACAATTGTTTAATGATGATATTACGAGGTCACATGGATAAGTATCCCCTTTTACATATTATTTCCCTAACCACTAAACCGGAAATGACCCTAAATTATCTGCCCTTTGTCTTGGCCGTGATCCAAATTTTAAGGCCTACAAACTCTTTTGTAGAGCGAGTTCAATGATCAACACAATGGGATTTTTTTTATTGCACTACACTGCTAGGGTTAAACTTCATTAAACTCTACACAACAGTTTACATTTTAGTGAGATTTATGTCTGCCAGCTTCAGGGATCCTTTGGAGAGGAAGAGTATTGAATTACTCACAAACTTGTGTTAATGTACATAGAGAGCCTCCATTATATAGCAACGGAGAAGGCCCAGTGTTGGATAAGGATAACTAAGACAACTAGACAGATGAAAGTCCCTATGTGAGCTTATAAATCACCATACTTAGCTACTAAATCATTGGAAAATCCAACTCTAACACCCCCCCTTAAGCGAAACATAAGGAGTAACTAAAAAAAAGAAAACAAAGAATGGGTCCTAGCAGCGAGACCTGATTAGGTACCCATGTAAAAACTATGGTAAGTGGAGAAAGAGATAAAAACCCATAAGAAAAAAACTCCCATCCAAAAGCGAGGAAGAAGTGAGTGCTCAAATTATCATGGAGATGAAATTGTAGATTCCATAATGATCCACTAAATGGCAAGAACATAGGCTTGCTCCCATCAAGAAGTACAAAATGATAAAGTACTAGAACTCTCAAGATGAAAGCCATGAAAACTCAATGAGGTTGGTCAATCTCTGAAGTAGGATTGTTTCACAGGCACACAAGTGGAAATCACTGTCAACTTCTCTAAAAAAAACTTCAAATAAACTAGGTGTTAGTAAATAACCAAGACAAAGGCTTCAAACATAAGCAACACCATTAACCAACAAACAAACAATGAGGCCTATAAATATGGCAAATTCAACTCAAACGTCCTACAACAAAAATCCTTAAGTTTTTCTGAACACTGTCACCATCTCGTTGATCAAACACAAAAAATGACAATTGTCAACAAGAAAATGAAAACAATATCTCTCACCATCTAATTGCCCCCTCTAACACACTACTACTAAAGAAGCAAGAAAAAATACTCTTTGTTGTTAGAAATTTTTTTCCCTGGAGCACAACTAAGGGAACAATGAGAATCAACAAGGAACAATTGATGCAACATGATGATATGAATCCTACAAGAATTGGTTCAAATGATGCCATGACCATTCATCGATCCATCCACAATCAATCTTAATGGATGACACTGGTCCACAGTCGATCTTAATGGATGACACGGGTCCACGATTCATTCTTTTAGGTCTCTTATATAATGATCTAAATGTTGAACTACTAATTGATGAAGAATGTTGATGCTTAGGTAATTTCTTCTGATGAGGATGTAAAGATGGCATAGTTTTTGGCTTTCTAGACTTAAAGGTGGGTTCCACAACATTTTCATCTAAAATGACATTTGCATCCATGTCATCCATTTTTCTATCAGAATGAATAGGAGCATTTTCTTCAAGTACCTCACAGTTGGATGTAGGTGATGAAGTAGCAGCATGATCTTATCCAAGATTTTCTCTTTTAGGTATGCATTAAAGGGTTGATAGGAGCAAAAGTTCCATGTCCAGTCTTCCCAAGTCCTCCTCCGGTATATCCCATTTTACTTAGCAATCGAGACCCAATACTAGTAGTATGTTTTTTAAAATTGGGTGTGATAAAGGAATGTGATGCATCATGATCATCAACTTCAGTCTTTTGTCAATCACCATCATCAAGTATGGAAGAATGAGAGCTTGGCTCATCAACTATCTCCATCTCAAATTTCTGAAGACAACTAACTTCCAATTCAAGTTCCTACTTAGATTGTTGCATATTTTGAATAACCTCATCTTTCACAATCAGTGTTTGTAAAAATGCATCATGATGCAGCTCTGATCCCATGTAAGAGTATGGAATTACTCACAAACGTGTGTTAATGTACATAGAAAGCCCCCATTTAATAACAATGGAGAAGACCCACTGTCAAATAAAAATAACTATGAGAACTAAAGAGATACAAGTCTCTCTATAAACTTACAACTCACCATACTTAACTCATGAAGTATTGGAAAAGCTAGATCTAACATTGAACAAAACCTTTATTAACAAGCAAAAAGATAGATAGAATGACCTTCAAAAAGCTTTTATGCTTGGAAATTTTATATAAGATTTGTGAATTCATGCAGCTCGAATACCTCTTGTTTGGAACTAGTTTCAAGTGTCGTCCAAATTCTAAGTGCGGGTTCCGAGTGTCTAGTTAGTTGTGCAGAGTAAATTCCAAGTGCTGAGGACCTCCTGCTCTTACGCTATCTTCTTCTTTCCATTACATTTCAATTGTTCTTCGCTTCTTGGCTTGTTTACGGCAGTACAACATTCATGGTCATATGTTCTTGTTGTGTTCTCACACTAGTTTCTTCTTTGGGTCTCACATATAATTATTCCCATATTATTCTTTTTTCTTTTCCGTGTCTCATTATGTCTTCTTTCAATTACAGTCAATAAATTGGTCTCTTTATGTACAAAGATAAATGCTACTATACTGATATATCATAAATTACTTCACACACAGTTTTCTAAATTATTAATTAGTATATCGTTTTCTTTCTTCTCTTACACTTAATCTGTAAAATTACCCCTTTCCCACCCTTTTACTCTCTCCGTGTGATGACCCCGTAAAAATGTAATTATTTAAAAGTTACTACAGCAAAAACTGAATTAGAATGATATTGAGGAATTTATTTTCTTTTGAGAGTATTCTGTTGATTTTACATGTGCACTAAAATAATGATTAAAAGAATTACTCATGAAAATATCTGAATTCCCAAAAGGGAACTGGAAAAAGAAAAGTTAGTTAACAAAACAAGAAATAACCACCTTCCCTAACTGGAAGGGTTTCCAGGGAAAAGGGGAGGTTGGTTGAGAGAATTCGGGGCTGTAGAGACAGGCAGAGAAAGAGAAAGGAAAGGAAAAAACCCTGTATGGACTAAGTCTGGTAAGGACCAGATAGTCAAGCACACAGTGCTGTCTTACTGAGGATAGTGATCCGGTAAGCAGAAGCTTGGGGGGAAGACTCAGGTCCCGAAGGACAAGTCTCGCGGTTGGGTGGATAACAAGCTTTACACAGAGATTTGGCAGGAGACTTGTTCCAGACTCACCTTACCAGCGGAGATCAGGTAAGTAACGGAACCCTCATGTCCCCATAGTTATCTGTGTAACTTATAGTGTAACTGTGATTGTCTATGCAATAATTGTAAACAGTATATAGTGTAACTATGATTTACTGTGCAAAAGAAATTATAGACAGAGTATCTGTAAAACTCGAAGAATAGAGAACTGAGATTATCTGAACAAAAGAGAGTGGTATATTTGCAAAAACAAGCCTGATTCCTACCAGACAAATAGGCTTACAGTCGTGGGGAAACCAAACCAGGAAAAACTAGCTATTTATGAGGAAAATAGAACTCTGGGTCGATATCAAATCTTGACCCTTAATGTTCACAGTAAGCCGAATATCTCTCGTTATAATCTTAGACAAAATACCTTTTCTGATAACTTCAATCAGTTAGATGGTGTCAAGTGAAGATCTTAATAAGGTAATAAGAAGGAACAAATAAACCCTGAACCCCGAACCAGGTCAAACCGTAGCAGGTGGGGGTTCTGGAGATTCCATAGCGTCGGAATAAGCCTAAAGGAAGAACAGACGAATACGAACAGGGAAACAAAAACCTAGATAATATCCTGAATCTTAAGATCTGAACAGTTAAGTGGAACAGACTTCTGAATATTACGACGATTAAATATGCAAACCATTACCAAGAAGAGCAAAGAGCTATACGGTAAAACCATATTGACATTCCTGTAATGTACAGTGGAAATATTTAAATTGCATCAAGGAAAGTACCAAATTAAACAATCGCATATAGGTCGCAAAAGTATTGTCCGCTAATAACGAACTAGGAAATCAATAACCATCCTGTATAACTATTATATAACTTCCAGAACATCAGGGTTTCGTGTTACGGAGAACCCAGAACTAGTCGACCATACATCTATAATAATCAGATGCAGGCGCGACAGTTCTTTAAATTTATGCATATCTGTTAAATACATTGACGATATGGGATGGACCCTTAGATCATACTGTAAACAAAGTGCATGCATGCCGTAAATCGAAAAAGCAGGATTCCAAAATGAGAAATTGCATTACGCATCCAGGTAACAATCAAACCATATATTTCATAAAAGAGAACCATTTCTTATCAGCATGAAAAGTAACAGTAGCGTAACATAAACAGTGAGTTATATTAAACTATCGGCCGCAAGCCATATGAGTCCAAATCAAACAAGCTAGCCGGTTTCCAACCAGGCTTCAATACAGTCACAATACATACGGCTATAGTCCCAGTACATTCGGCAAACCAAAGATATAAACAACTGTTTAATAGAACTAAGTGAACTTCAGCCTCGGGGACCAGAGGTAGAACCCAAATCACCGCAAACGAAGAGGTACCCAATTTCCTTAAGCAGACCCAGAACATTTGGAACCGGAATAAGAGCATCGGTCCATCGTGATCTGCGGCCAACCGTGCAATAATAAGGTTGGGGCCTCATTTCAAGCACAGAGGAAAACCCCTGGCAACCCGAAGCGGGACAGAGGAGAATCAACTGAAAACTAAACCCTTGAACCAAGATAAATACCTGTGTAACTCAGCGGGCCTCATCTGGAGGGATTTTCCAATGCCGTAGAAGCTGGAAGTTGCTGTTCACAACCTGTCAAGCAATGGATAAAATATTAAACTTCTGCATAGCAATTAAATTCAAAATCGCATCAGAACTTCCAATTGATTGTATAATCACCTGGCCGATTCGAGAATGAGAAACCATGGAGCGGAAGCCCCTCAGGGATGGCGCATGTGCCTGGAATGGCGGGTGGTCTCGGCGTGGAGCTATGGGGTAAAACCCTTGCAGTGGTGAGCAGAGAACTGTGAAGCGCCGAGCAGTATGAGGAAAACCTCGAAGAATTCGGAAAAGACCACGTTTATACCCTACCTGCCAGTGGTGGAAGCGTGGAGCATTTGTGACCCTCGATCTCATGCAGAAACCTCACACCGTTGATCAAGGCGTTATTACCCAAAAGCAAGGCGCGGGAAAGTCCCAAGCTCAGCAACCATACCCCAATCACGTGAACAGGCCAGCGGGATTCAATGCTGTTGCCAGATATCCAGCGCAGGAGGCGCCAACAAATGAGGGCAGGACAACCTTGATACGCTCGAGGAGAAGTCACAGGGCTTTTATGCCATCGTATCAGCGATAGATTATAGACAAGTAATAAACATTGGTATGACAACGTTACCTACCACACCATATACCTCCTCGGGTTAGGCATGTATACGAGGTGGTGGCTATATATAACCTTATATTTAAAACAAGTGCATGCGCATAACCAAAGTGTGGACACTATATTAAAAAAAAAAAAATTAATGTATATATGTTTTAGCATGTAGATATATGACAATTGGTATCAGAGCCCAGATTATCCATACTGTGGCCTCTGGGATGTGAATGAAGTATTAAAAGATGAGAAGGTCATTATGACATTGATATTCTTTTTGGGGTAACCAAAATTGTGCAGGTAGCTCACAATGTTAAATGTTTCATGATCAGACCAGGCCAGGTACAGGCTAGTCAAAAGGAAAGAAAAGAGCAATCAAGGTACCACCAAGTAATAGTTAGCATGCATGGAGCTGGCAGCGCACCGCATAGGTCCGCAGTCAATCGGGGGCCTGCAACAAATCCTGGAGACAACCCAGAGTTGTGGGTGCAGCTGGGTGAGGAGACCCGCAGCACGAATCTGGCCATACTAGAAACAGTTCAAGAGCTGAAAAACGAAATGGCTCGGCTACGGGAGGATAATGCACGATTGACAATGGAGCAGGAAAGGATTTTAAAAAGTTTGTCTGACAAACAGAACCCGCCATTAGCTAACCCCAGCGCAGAACAACAGAGAATGACGGAGGAGCAACGTTATCAAGCGGAATCTGAAATCCCTGAAGAAGGAGAGGATCAATCTGATAATGCATCAGAACAGCAGACCTCAAAGCGTCAAAAGGTGGAATTACAAGGAGAATTTTGGAAACTTAAACCCCCACACTTCGATGGGGAACAAGAGGAAGCGGCTGAGGCATGGCTAATCAATATGAATAAATATTTTCAGTTATATGAGTATGATCATAACTTGAAGGCACGATTGGCTATTTTCCAGTTACAAGGGAAGGCGACACTGTGGTGGGAGGAAGTTAAAATCATTAAAGGGGTGAGCGAACGAACCATAACGTGGGGAAAATTCCAGAAATATTTTAAGGAGAGATACTTGACGAAACGCTTTTATGATGAAAAGGCAAAGGAATTCCATGATCTGCGATTAGGACAGCAGACTATGGATGAGTTCATCAATCGTTTCACATCTTTGCTCCGCTATGTACCCTACCTTAAAGAAGAAAAAGCCAAGGTGCAGCGGTTTGTTAGCAGTTTACCCATGTATATGAGGGAAAGGATTGAATTTGACAATCCTAGAACCATGGATGAAGCTATTCGCAAGGCCAGAATCTGCTACCAGCAGAGCAAACAGAAAGGGGACAGTTCCAACAGAAAATGGAATGAGAAAAAGAATAGTAAAATTGTTGGAAATAATAGGGGAAGTCGGAGCAGTGGAGTCAAAGGAAGCAGCAAGGGCCAGAACAGTAGAGCAGCACCGAGAGGTTCATTCAGACCCAAGCCCATCAGTGAAACCAGAATGGGTGAACAACCCGCCAAGATGGATGCTGAAGGAATAACCAGACCCCCAGTGCAGTGCTGGGGTTGTGGCGGACCGCACTACGTCAAGAATTGTCCGCAAAGGAAGGGAACTGATCAGATATCCCAGATTCATGAGGCATCAACCGTGGGTGACGTGGGACGAAGTATGCCAAGAATTAACGCAGCCTTGGACGACCGCCAAGCAGAATACCAGCCCACCATGGTAAAGTTTGAAGGTAAAATTTTAGACCTTTCTATCACTGTTCTAATTGATCATGGAGCTACTTTAAGTTATATTAGTCCAAAGATAGTTGAACAGTGTAAATTGCAGCCTGAAAAATTCAGGAACCCTTAGCTGGTACAGCTAGCTACAGGGGCTAAAAGACGAGTAATGGCAAAAATCAAAAGCTGCCCTATAGTGATAGCAGGACAGCCAGTAGTGGCAGACCTGAATATGCTTCCACTCGGGTCCTATGATGTCCTAATTGGGATGGACTGGCTAGAAAAGCATTGGGCTTTAGTGAACTGCAAAACGAAGATCATACGGTACAAGGATGATGCGGGAATAGAACAAGAAATGCAGGGAATTAAACGACCAGTGCAGATCCGGCCAATCACTGCATCTCAGCTGGCAAAATGCATCCGGAATAGATGCCAAGTGTATGCTATTCAGGTGGGCTATGCAGAAACTAAGAATAAGGTAAACCCGCTAGACCACCTCCCGGTAATAAAAGAGTTCGCAGATGTGTTTCCGGAGGAAATTCCTGGACTACCTCCAAAGAGGGATATAGACTTCACCATTGAGTTAATACCAGGAGCTGCTCCAGTTTCGCGGACACCTTATAGAATGAGTGTACCTGAGTTGACCGAGTTGAAAATGCAACTACAAGAATTGCTGGATAAAAATTATATCCGCCCCAGTGTATCTCCATGGGGAGCGCCGGTGTTATTCGTCAGGAAGAAAGACGGAACTCTTCGAATGTGTATTGATTACCGGCAGCTGAACAAGCTCACAATTAAAAATAAATACCCCTTACCTCGGATCGATGAGCTTTTTGATCAAGTTAAGGGGGCGACAGTATTTTCTAAAATTGATTTGCGATCTGGTTACCATCAAATCAGAATTAAAGAAGAGGATATTGCTAAAACAGCCTTCAGGACCCGGTATGGACACTACGAGTTTGTAGTACTGCCTTTTGGATTGACTAATGCACCCGCCACGTTCATGTGCTTAATGAACAGCATGTTCCATCAATTTTTAGACAAATTTGTACTAATATTTATTGATGATATTTTGATTTATTCTCGCTCTAAGGAGGAGCACGAGGAACATCTCCAGATGGTACTGCAAACTCTGCGAGAACATCAGTTGTATGCTAAGCTCAGCAAATGTGATTTCTATAAAGAGGAAATTCAGTATTTGGGTCATGTGATTACAAAGGAAGGGATTGCCGTGGATCCTGAAAAAATAAAAACCATACTGGATTGGCCTGTGCCAAAAGACGTGGCGGATATCAGATCTTTCATGGGATTGGCTGGATATTACAGAAGATTTGTGGAAGGCTTTTCGAGGGTGGCATATCCCATCACGTCCTTGCAAAAGAAAGGGAGGACATTCAAATGGAGTTCTGAATGTCAACAAAGTTTTGAAAGACTTAAGCAATTACTCACGTCTGCTCCCGTTTTAAGTATAGCTGATCCAGATAAGGACTATGTGGTATGTACCGATGCCAGCCGAGAAGGCGTCGGAGGTGTGTTAATGCAAGAAGGGAAAGTGATCGCCTATGAATCGAGAAAATTGAAGGAACATGAGCAGAAGTATTCTGCCTATGATTTGGAGTTGGCAGCTGTCATACATGCGCTTAAGATGTGGCGGCACTACCTTCTGGGAAGGAAATTTCTGTTATTAACAGATCATCACAGCTTAACAAATTATTTTAGTCAGCCCACACTGAATGCAAGACAAGCTCGTTGGACAGATTTCTTAAGCGGGTTCGACTTTGACATTAAACATCTGAAGGGAAAGGAAAATCGCGTAGCAGACGCACTGAGTCGAAAGGTACAGTGTGTGTACGAAGTTACACTCAGTAGATGGGAAAATTCCTTGTGGGAAATGATGAAAACAGCAGCAAGCCAAGATGCTGAATACCAACAAATGAAGCAGCAAATGCCACTTTCCAGCAAAGAAAGTCAGCAAGAATATGAAGTAAGCAGGGATGGAATGCTGCTTTATAAGAAGCGATTGTTTGTACCAAATGACAACAGCCTTAAAAATTTAATTTTGAATGAATTTCATACCAGCCACTACGCAGGGCATCCCGGGTATCAGAAAATGCTTACTGCACTGCGGAAGGAATATTACTGGCCGGGAATGAAAAAGCATGTGGCTGAATATTTAGCGCGATGTTTGGAGTGTCAGCAGATCAAGACGGAACACCAGCATCCGGCTGGGTTATTGCAACCCCTGCCAATCCCAGAATGGAAATGGGAAATTATATCTATGGACTTTATAACTGGGCTGCCTAAAACAAAGAGGAACAATGACTCTATTATGGTAGTGGTAGATAAGTTAAGTAAGGCAGCACACTTTATACCAGTGCAATCCACCTACAGGGCGGTACAAATTGCACACATTTTCATGCAAAATGTGTTCAGACTTCATGGACTCCCAAAGACTATAATATCAGATCGAGATGTAAAGTTTACATCCGCCTTTTGGAGAGCGTTATTTGCAGAACTGGGTACACAGCTGAATTTTAGCACAGCTTACCATCCCCAGACTGATGGACAGACGGAGAGAGTAAATCAGATGGTGGAGGACATGTGGAGGACATGTTGAGGGCATGTGTCATGCAAAAACCGACACAATGGGAAGACTATTTGCACTTGGTGGAATTCGCTTACAACAATGGATATCACACATCAATTCAGATGTCTCCATTTGAAGTCTTGTATGGACGAAAATGTCGGACACCCTCAAATTGGAGTGGCCC
The DNA here is from genome assembly GCA_031772625.1 of Pinus tabuliformis. Lineage (NCBI taxonomy): Eukaryota > Viridiplantae > Streptophyta > Pinopsida > Pinales > Pinaceae > Pinus > Pinus tabuliformis. The sequence continues at coordinate 712,208,639 of CM062809.1, forward strand.
GGAGGACAAATTAAGGTTGGGACCATAAATGCTCAAGGAGATGGAGGACATGGTCAAAAAGGTGCGAGCCAACCTAAAGGCCGCTCAAGATCGGCAGAAAAATTTTGCAGATCGGAAAAGAAGGTTCAAAGAGTATCAGGTGGGCGATCACGTCTACATCAGAATTCAAGCCAGGAAAAGTACTCTGCAATGGAGCAGTTGTGCTAAACTTGCACCTCGTTACTTCGGACCTTTTCAGGTCTTGGCAAGAGTTGGGCCAGTAGCTTACCAGCTAGCTTTACCAAGCCACATTAGAATTCATAATGTCTTCCATGTATCCATGCTTAAAAAGTATATCTATGACCCTAAGCATGTGATCAAGTGGCAAGATATACGGGTAAGGATTGCTTTCAATTGAACTAATTGGAAATGTATCTGGAACAAAAGACTGATACTGTTATTGGTTGCAGGTCGAACCGGAAGGAGAGGTCCTGGTCGAGCCGCTGAGCATTCTCGACCGGAGAGAAGTGCAGCTGCGGAAGCGGGTTATTACCCAAATTAAAGTGCAGTGGCAGCACTATGGACCTGAAGAGGCCACTTGGGAAGACGAAGAGCTTTTTCGTAAAGCTTACCCAGAACTGTTTGGAGACACTAGACATCGGGACGATGTCCAATCTCAGGAGGGGGAGATGTGATGACCCCGTAAAAATGTAATTATTTAAAAGTTACTACAGCAAAAACTGAATTAGAATGATATTGAGGAATTTATTTTCTTTTGAGAGTATTCTGTTGATTTTACATGTGCACTAAAATAATGATTAAAAGAATTACTCATGAAAATATCTGAATTCCCAAAAGGGAACTGGAAAAGAAAAGTTAGTTAACAAAACTAGAAATAACCACCTTCCCTAACTGGAAGGGTTTCCAGGGAAAAGGGGAGGTTGGTTGAGAGAACTCAGGGCTGTAGAGACAGGCAGAGAAAGAGAAAGGGAAGGAAAAACCCTGTATGGACTAAGTCTGGTAAGGACCAGATAGTCAAGCACACAGTGCTATCTTACTGAGGATAGTGATCCGGTAAGCAGAAGCTTGGGGGGAAGACTCAGGTCCCGAAGGACAAGTCTCGCGGTTGGGTGGATAACAAGCTTTACACAGAGATTTGGCAGGAGACTTGTTCCAGACTCACCTTACCAGCGGAGATCAGGTAAGTAACGGAACCCTCATGTCCCCATAGTTATCTGTGTAACTTATAGTGTAACTGTGATTGTCTATGCAATAATTGTAAACAGTATATAGTGTAACTATGATTTACTGTGCAAAAGAAATTATAGACAGAGTATCTGTAAAACTCGAAGAATAGAGAACTGAGATTATCTGAACAAAAGAGAGTGGTATATTTGCAAAAACAAGCCTGATTCCTACCAGAAAAATAGGCTTACAGTCGTGGCGAAACCAAACCAGGAAAAACTAGCTATTTATGAGGAAAATAGAACTCTGGGTCGATATCAAATCTTGACCCTTAATGTTCACAGTAAGCCGAATATCTCTCGTTATAATCTTAGACAAAATACCTTTTCTGATAACTTCAATCAGTTAGATGGTGTCAAGTGAAGATCTTAATAAGGTAATAAGAAGGAACAAATAAACCCTGAACCCCGAACCAGGTCAAACCGTAGCAGGTGGGGGTTCTGGAGATTCCATAGCGTCGGAATAAGCCTGAAGGAAGAACAGACAAATACGAACAGGGAAACAAAAACCTAGATAATATCCTGAATCTTAAGATCTGAACAGTTAAGTGGAACAGACTTCTGAATATTACGACGATTAAATATGCAAACCATTACCAAGAAGAGCAAAGAGCTATACGGTAAAACCATATTGACATTCCTGTAATGTACAGTGGAAATATTTAAATTGCATCAAGGAAAGTACCAAATTAAACAATCGCATAGAGGTCGCAGAAGTATTGTCCGCTAATAACGAACTAGGAAATCAATAACCATTCTGTATAACTATTATATAACTTCCAGAACATCAGGGTTTCGTGTTACGGAGAACCCAGAACTAGTCGACCATACATCTATAATAATCAGATGCAGGCGCGACAGTTCTTTAAATTTATGCATATCTGTTAAATACATTGACGATATGGGATGGACCCTTAGATCATACTGTAAACAAAGTGCATGCATGCCGTAAATCGAAAAAGCAGGATTCCAAAATGAGAAATTGCATTACGCATCCAGGTAACAATCAAACCATATATTTCATAAAAGAGAACCATTTCTTATCAGCATGAAAAGTAACAGTAGCGTAACATAAACAGTGAGTTATATTAAACTATCGGCCGCAAGCCATATGAGTCCAAATTAAACAAGCTAGCCGGTTTCCAACCAGGCTTCAATACAGTCACAATACATACGGCTATAGTCCCAGTACATTCGGCAAACCAAAGATATAAACAACTGTTTAATAGAACTAAGTGAACTTCAGCCTCGGGGACCAGAGGTAGAACGCAAATCACCGCAAACGAAGAGGTACCCAATTTCCTTAAGCAGACCCAGAACATTTGGAACCAGAATAAGAGCATCGTTCCATCGTGGTCTGCGTCCAACCGTGCAATAATAAGGTTGGGGCCTCATTTCAAGAACAGAGGAAAACCCCTGGTAACCCGAAGCGGGACAGAGGAGAATCAACCGAAAACTAAACCCTTGAACCAAGATAAATACCTGTGTAACTCGGCGGGCCTCATCTGGAGGGATTTTCCAATGCCGTAGAAGCTAGAAGTTGTCGTTCACAACCTGTCAAGCAATGGATAAAATATTAAACTTCTGCATAGCAATTAAATTCAAAATCGCATCAGAACTTCCAATTGATTGTATAATTACCTGGCCGATTCGAGAATGAGAAACCATGGAGCGGAAGCCCCTCAGGGATGGCGCATGTGCCTGGAATAGCGGGTGGTCTCGGCGCGGAGCTATGGGGTAAAACCCTTGCAGTGGTGAGCAGAGAACTGTGAAGCACCGAGCAGTATGAGGAAAACCTCGAAGAATCCGGAAAATACCACGTTTATACCCTACCTGCCAGTGGTGGAAGCGTGGAGCATTTGTGACCCTCGATCTCATGCAGAAACCTCACACCGTTGATCAAGGCGTTATTACCCAAAAGCAAGGCGCGGGAAAGTCCCAAGCTCAGCAACCATACCCCAATCACGTGAACAGGCCAGCGGGATTCAATGCTGTTGCCAGATGTCCAGCGCAGGAGGCGCCAACAAATGAGGGCAGGACAGTCTTGATACGCTTGAGGAGAAGTCACAGGGTTTTTATGCCATCGTATCAGCGATAGATTATAGACAAGTAATAAACATTGAATAAACATTGGTATGACAACGTTACCTGCCACACCATATACCTCCTCGGGTTAGGCATGTATACGAGGTGGTGGCTATATATAACCTTATATTTAAAACAAGTGCAGGCGCATAACCAAAGTGTGGACACTATATTAAAAAAAAAAAATTTAATGTATATATGTTTTAGCATGTAGATATATGACACTGCGTGCAGACGCATTTATATTATTATTTTTTTTTGCTTGATCTTACGCTTTCGCATATACCTCTGTCTGAACTATAAATCTGTCACTCCTGCTAACAAATTGCAGAGCAATTAGTACTATTTTCAAGCTTTTATTTTCTTCCAAATATGCTTGATGTGGTAGGATGTGCAACTTTGGGAAAGATAAATAATCTCACTTGAAAGAAACACTTCAAAACGTCAGCCATACTTAATGTTTTGCAACGCATTTTTTAATAAGGGAATAATAAATAAGTAAAATTATTTATATAAATTTATCTTAAAAATAGTGGAAAATATTTATAATTTTTTTTTTTTTAACTTTTTTAGAAAGCCAAACTAAAATTATGGGCACTTTTATTTTGACTATTTTTAAAGTATTATTATTAGACAAAAATGTTCACAATTCCACACAACTAAAACATAAATATTATTGTTAAAAAATGTTCACGTTTCCGCACAACTAAAACACACATATTATTATTAACAAAAATATTTACAATTCCATAAAACACAAATATTATTATTAAACAAAAACTTTTATTGTAAGATAACCTTCGGCAAAATCACATAGCGAATCTTTTGTCGACGCGTTTCGAACCAACCAGTGTGGTTCATCGTCAGGACAAGTTGAAGAACCAATCCAGCTTAGCGTGATTAAATAGAGCGTGCAGAGATCCCAACAGCTAAATTCCTAACGGCTAATTTGACCTAGAGACCCTGGTCAAACTACTAAAAAATTCAATTAATATTTCTCGAAAAAAGCTAAATTTAGGTAAATAAAGGAATCCATTTGATAAATTTAAAATTAGATGTATTATTCTTATTATCCCAAATATCAAGAAACGGACAGGATTGCAAGGATTCTGAGGAAGTATAATGTGCCCGCAACCTTTAGACCTCTCAATACTATCCGTGGATCCCTCAGGTCGGTGAAACACCTGATTGACCCTAAGGACATGAAGGGCGTCTATGTCATTCCATGTTCCTGTGGGACCCCTTATATTGGTGAGACTGGTCGCTCTATTAATCAGCGGATTAGCGAGCATTCGGCTGACTTAAGGCATGGGAGGACCAAGTCCTCGGCCTTGGCTGAGCATGCGGGAAAGACTATGCATCATGTGTGTATAGAGGAGGCTCGAGTCATTGCCAAATTTGCGCAGTTTCACCATCGCAAATTTAGAGAGGCCCTGGAGATCGAAAAAAGGCCGTTCAACCTTAATAGGGATGATGGTTGGAAGATTAGCAGTTGCTGGGTCCCAGCCTTGTCTTCTTAGCCTCCTCTTTCCTTTTCGTTAGGTCTTAGGGTTTCTATCTTCCCCCTCCTTTATTTTTCTTTTGGCAGTTTTGTCCTATTATTTTGGAGCGGTTGAGTTAGTGATTCGTTTCGGGCTATTATTGTATCAACCTTACCTGTCTATGGTTCTATTAGATTTTTTACCAAATTTTCAGTATTTGTACTATTTATTATCTTTAGATTAACCTTAGAATTAAGTTTCCCTTTAACTATTTTCTAATAAACGCGTTTTAAACCTTATAAATATTAACATCATTATCCTTAATAAAAATTTGGAATAAATATTCTTTTTAATAAACATTGTTTTAACCTTTAGGTTTAAAGATACCAATAATATGAGTTTAGTAATAAGCATATCAACCTTGGATTATAAGTAATAATAGATTTTGGATTATTGTGACCGTTAGGTTTAAAGGTAATTATGATTTACCATATTATTAGTTATAATATTTACCTAATATAATAACACTCTAGGAATAATAGTTTAACATATTGTTTAGATCTATCAAGAAGATTTAGATTATGTAATAAACTTTTACTAATTAATTTAATGGACCAATCTATTTAAATAATGAATATGTTATAGACCTAACTTATAAATAATAATATTAAATAATAATGACTTTGTTAACCTTAATAAATTTGGAATAAAAATCTTTTTAATAAATATTGTTTTAACCTTTAGGTACCAATAACATTAGTTTTAGTAATAAACATATCGACCTTAAATTATAAGTAATAATAGATTTACCTTGGAATAAATAATATGGATATTTAGGTAATTATGATTTACCATAATATTAGTTATAATTTTCACCTAATATAACTAAACTCTAAGAATAATAATAGTTTAACAATTTGTTTAGATCTATTAATTATCAAGAAGATTTAGATTATTTATTAGACTTTTATTAATTTATATAACTTATTGATTTAATGGACCAATCTAATTAAAAAATATTAAATATGATATAGATCTAACTTACCAAGACCATTAAATAATTATCACACAACTATCTAGTATAACTAAATTCTTAGAATAATAGGGTTTGATTACCTTTACGTTGGAATAATAATTAAATATGGATCAATTAATATATATTATGGGATATAATCGCCATCTTAATTAAAATATGTACGTTTCTTGATATTTGGGATAATAAGAATAATACACCTAATTTTAAATGGATTTCTTTATTTACCTAAATTTAGCTTTTTCGAGAAATATTAATTGAATTTTTTAGTAGTTTGACCAGGGTCTCTAGGTCAAATTAGCCGTTAGGAATTTAGCTGTTGGGATCTCTGCACGCTCTATTTAATCACGCTAAGCTGGATTGGTTCTTCAACTTGTCCTGACGATGAACCACACTGGTTGGTTCGAAACGCGTCGACAAAAGATTCGCTATGTGATTTTGCCGAAGATTATCTTACAATATTATGAATCACAGAAGTCTAAATTCCTCAAAAACTTTTATTTTAGCTCAACCACATAAAATTACCTTTATCCCACATTTTTAGTTTAGAGAGGCATTTATATTATTTTTGTTTTTTTGCTTGATCTTTCGCTTTTGCGGATAACTCTTTCTGAACTATAAATTTGTCACTTCTGTGAACAAATTGCAGAGCAATTAGTACTATTTCCAAGCTTTTATTATCTTCAAAATATGCCTGACCTGGTCGGATGTGCAACGTTGGGAAAGATAAAATAATCTCACTCTGAGAAACACTTTAAAATTTCAGTCATACTTAAAAATATTTATATAATTTTATTTTAAAAATATTATGGGTATTAAACAAAATATTCAAACTTTGCACAATGAAAACACAAATATTATTATTAAATAAAAATGTTTACACTATCTCACAAAGAAAAAACAAATATTAATATTAAACAAAATGTTTACACCGCCACCCAATCAAAACAAAAATATTATTATTAAAGAAAAATGTTCACACTTGTACTCAAAGAAAACACAAATATTATTATCAAACTAACTTAGCAGCGAAAACACAAATATTGTTATTAAACAAAAATGTTCACACATCAACACAACCAAAACACAAATATTGTTGTTAAAAAAATTTACACAACAAAAACATAAATATTATTATTAAACAAAAATGCTCACTTTTGCACAATGAAAACGCACAACAAAAATACAAATATTTAAATTAGATTGATTACAGCACAAAATATAATAAAACAAGCACAAACATAACCTAATGATTTTGGATAAAATTTAATTTGTGAAACAAAGTGCAGAGAAAGTTGCGCAGAGGTGGAAGTGGATGTGCAGAGAGGACTACGCAGAAAAAGCTTGTAGAAAAAACATGTAGGGAAATAGAAATACAAACACTTAAATTAATTAACAATAACGGTAGAAACAAAATGTATGCTACATTGAAACTATTAATCTAGTTTCCATTATATATTTAAACATTTAACAAATATTCAGTAGTTAATTATTTCAAAATTACTATCAAAATAAATATATTTTACATACAATATTATTATTAAAATAAATATACTTCAGTTTCGAATATAAAAAATTCATTAATGTCAGTGATAAATTTATTAATAATCATCCAGACTACTTTATTCTCTGGAATCCCATATACTTGTTATTAATTTATATTTAACGATATCTTCACAATGCATCAAATTTGTATAACACGCCATTGAATTTGTCTTGAAGTGGAGACACTCCGCGTGATGTGCTTTGAATTAGACACAAAATTATATTACAAATGAAATTCTAAACTTTTATAAAGAAAATATACTTGTTAATTATTTAAATCATTTGAAAATTTAATGAAAAAGTATATTGTATTTTATGGAAAAAATTAAATTTATTTATTATTTTAAACATTTTACGGTTCTAATAAATGTGGTTCGAATTTAAAATTATAGTAATCTAACGAAATATTAATTTAAATAATTTTTTAAACTGTTATCAAAAGGATGTGTCATGTCTGGTATGAATAAACGTGTAAACTTTAACTATTTTTTCATTAAATTTAATTATTTTTAATTCGATTAAACATATATATATTTTAATTATTTTAATTTTTTTATAGTTTTCATTAGATTGAGTTGGAATTTAAAATTATAATAATTTAACAAAACATTAATAAAAATAAATTTCTAAACTTTTATGAAAAGGGTGTGTCCGGTTTAGGTCAACAGTAACATAAATTTGTTAATTATTTTTTTATTCAAAAATTTAAAGAAAAATATTTTGTATTTTTTGGAAAAAAAAATTATTAATTACTTTAAAAATTTTGTAGTTTTAACAGATAAAGTCGGACTTGCAAATTTAGTCACTAATTAGTGGTACTACAATATAAAGTTTAAAAAATGTCGTTCAAGGTTAGTCATTTGCTCTAGCAGCTCACTCTACTCTTACTTCTCAACAAGTATTAAATTTAATTTTACAATTTCTTCGTGAAGATCTGGAAACACTAAAAGTTCAATATAAATTTATGAAGATCTAGAAACACTGAAAGTTTAACATAAATTTATGAGGATGTAGATGTGTATTCAAACTTTACCTAGAAAGACTAAAAGTTTAAGATAAATTTATGAGGATGTAAATATGTATTCAAATTTTACATTGTTTATTTTTCAATGTACATATGTTGAAAAGAAATAAAATTTTAAAATTAGGTCAAATAAAATGGATGAAGAAATAAATTCCATGGAAAAGAATGATAAATGGGATTTACTAAAATTGTTAGAAGATGTTGGATAGGTTTAGAATTGATTTCTAGAACTAATCTTAATGTAAAAATATAAGTACAAATCCAAATTGGTAATAAAAGAGTGCCTTGTGAGGCGTTTTCACTAGTTGCAAGGTTTAAGATACCATTAAACTTTTCTTAATTGTAACAACACAAAATAGATAGAAAATTTATCAAACCATGTTAAGTTGACATTATTAAATAATATTATCCTTAATTGTAACAACACAAAATAGATAGAAAATTTATCAAACCATGTTAAGTTGACATTATTAAATAATATTATAGAAGAATGAATATATGCGGTGGTGATTTTAAGCAGCAAAATATAGAAAGTAATACACTATTTTAATAATTGTAATTAGAACCTAATAAAAAACAATGTATTAAGAAACTAGATCTATTAATTTACTTACTATATTCCTAGATCTGCAAGGAAAAGGCTAATAATATAAATAAAACCATAAATAATAGAAATGAGTTCCAATTTCCTATAAAAAAAAATGCTTTATTATATTGGAGTTTATTTGGTAGAGAGGGTCCTTTGTCCTATATTTGTGGTATAGTGTGCCTTCCTCGTTCCTTGTGGTTTAAAAGAAACAAAGTGTAATGGCTAAATCATTATTTTCAAAAAAAAAGACAACTCAGTTGAGAGAAAGGTAAAGATGAATACAAATATCTCATATTTACAGAAACATAATGGGTAGAGCTGATAGAGTAAATTTAATTTATTTTATTTTTTAATCATTATTTAATTTAATTTACTTTATTTTTTTATCATTATTTTATTTATTTTGGTTAGATATGTGAGGAAAAAGTTATATGGCTAAATCATTATTTTCAAAAAAATGACAATTCATATGAAAGAAAGATAAAGATAAATACAAATATCTCATATATATAAAAATGTAATGGATAGAGTTGATAGAGTAAATTAATTTACTTTATTTTTTATCATTATTTTATTTATTTTGGTTAAATATGTGAGGAAAAAGTTATAAAAAGAAGCTTTATGATTTTAGTTAATGGTAATGAGTTATTTTAATTAAGAAAACTTAGAACTGTGGTTTTTAAGGATATTTTCATCTAAAATGATAAAAGTAATGAAAATAATCTAGGAAAAGTGTTTCTTTCATTTATTATCTAGAATAATGATGTGAATATGGATTGTAACATGGGAAACAAACTCTATGATATGGTATTTTAGTAATTCTATCAATTTTAGTTAGGTGAGCTAATTTTATGATATGGTATGTTAATAATTCTATTGATTTTCACTAGGTGAGGTAATTTTGTTTATTAAGGATATTTCCATCAAATATGATAAAAGTAATGAAAATAATCTAGGAAAAGTGTTTCTTTCATTTATTATCCTAGAATAATGATGTGAATATGGATTGTAACATGGGAAAAACACTCTATGATATGGTATTTTAGTAATTCTATCCATTTTAGTTAGGTGAGCTAATTTTATGATATGGTATGTTAATAATTCTATTGATTTTCACTAGGTAAGCTAATTTTGTTTAATAAGAGTATCCAAAGTAGAAACTGGATATGCAATAAGTTTAATAAGAGTATGTAGAGTAGCAACTGGATGTAGCAGTAGAGCTATTAGTGATACTACATTTTATAGAGAGGTGAATAAACAAGGTAAAATTCTAGTTGTTTGTTTGCATGTTAATAATATGATCTCTATGTTAATGGAAAATTTTAAATCAACTATGAATTAAGAATTTGAAATGAATTATTTGGGGCGATGAGATATTTCTTTGGTATTGACGTTACTTAATTAGATTCAAGTATTTTATGTTTCAAGAAAAGGATGCCATGGATGTGTTGAAGAGATTAAAGATGATGAATTGAAAACTAGCACCAACCTTGATTGCAATAGGAATTACGCTTAGCAAATAAAACATGGGACTCAACATGGATTTAATTCAAAAGGTTGGTTGGTTGGTAGCCTCACATATCTCATTGCCACTCGACTAGACATTATGTAGGCTACTAGTTTGACTTCTAAGATCATAAACTCTCCAAATGAATCACTTTTGCGAGTTGGAAAAGGAATTTTGGGATATATTGCTGGAACAACAAGAAATGATATATTTTACTTCAATATTGGTAAGTTTTTTTTTTTTTTTTGGTGGCTATACTGAGATTGATTTTGTAGATAATATAGATTCTATGAATAGTACTCTAAAATATGTTTTCCATCTTAATTTAGCTATGATTTAATAACCATCCAAGAATCATTTCATTGTGACCATTTCATCAATTAAAATTAAATATGTAACAATAACAACAATTTGTCAAACAACTTTCTTGCTTAAAATATGAAGTGACCAACTCAAATATATCATAACAACAATTAAAAACATGAACCAACTTAAATGTATTAGACCACAATTAAGTTTTAATTCTATTTAAAAAAAACAAAAACCACATCTTTTTATCTAAATAACAATATATGCATATTAATATGAATTATCGCTTCATTAAAGAACTTGGAAATAATAAATAAATCCAGTTGAAATCTTCTGAATCAAAAAGCAAACTACACAACATTTTAACAAAAATGTATTTGACTTTCATAGAAATATTTAAAGGTGATAAATTTCATTCTTTCATTTTTTTTATTTATAAATGATCAATATTTAACCATCATAAGATATTCTGTAGCGTATATAGGGATAAGATAAACGGGTTTCAAATTGGTTTTCAGTTTTAAACCGAAAAAACAATGTTTTTGAAACATTTTCGCAGCCAGCCTAAGGCGCGTAACGAACAGCCTGATTTCCATTTCGAACGAAGCCCTATACGCAGCCGCTACATTTCCGCGCAGCCCTATGGATGAGGCAGTAATATTACTTTTGATATTAATATAAATTTTATTAATTTTATTTTTAATATTAATTATATGTGTTTTTTTGGGATTGGTATATATGTGTAATTATTCATTTCTATGGGGTTTAATTACATATGATTTGGAATTATTAACCAGCGAAAATGCTTATAAGATCACACAATATTTCTTTTTATCTATTTATATTTTATTATCAAACAATTTAAGCTATCTGAATTTCACTTAATAAAACTTGTATAAATATTCCATATGATTATTTGTGTGGCTTATTAATGTATAGATATACAATTACCACCAGTAACCTAAGTAGCACAATTTAAAAATGCACCGGGCAAGCAAACAAAAGTTACAATCTTACCACACATCTAACAAGCTTATCTTCCCAAAAGCTTAGAACTATTGTCACCCCACCCCATCCCTGTGTCTCCACTTGAATCCAGAAATGACACGCGATGGCAATGCATGTTGCCACATTCCATATCACCGATCTCTTTGATAGCCTCTTTCAGCTCTGCTAATACCTCGCTCGAATTGGGCCTAGACGATGGCTCCGTATCAACACATTTAATGGCTAATCTGGCAACACGAATGATGGACTTAATGTTGTAATTTTCACCCAACTTCTTGTCTATGATTGCCGCTATCTTTGAAGGATTTTCAGTGAGGTCCACATCCACATAAGGTGTAACCTGTAAACATACCAATTATAACTATTGACTGTCGTTGATAGGTTGATAAAGATGCTCTACAGATACTAAATATTATATTGTAACAGATTTCTTACCCAAGCAATCATGTTTATTTCCTCTACACTTAGTTTTGCATCTATCGGTTGTCTACCGCATATCATCTCCAGTAAAACCACTCCAAAACTATACACGTCGCTCTTCTCGGTCAACATGTGTGTGTTGAAATACCTGAAACAATTTCTACATAGGGTTAGTTTACGAGCACGGTGAAAACAGAATTGAAATGGTGTCAGCGAGTACGGTGAAAACAAAATGAAAGTGATAATAGGTTAACGAGAATCGGTTTGGCCCTTTTATTTTTTCCTATCGCAAGAAGATTTTAAATTTTTATGTATTACATACTCAGGATCGAGGTATCCTGCTGTTCCTTTTACTGTTGTGGTGACATGAGTAGCCTCGCGATCAATTGTCATCCTCGAAATACCGAAGTCACCCAGTTTTCCATTCATGTGGCTGTCTAAAAGGATGTTGGCGGATTTCACGTCCCTGTGAATTATCTTTGGGGTGCAAGCCATGTGCAGGTATTCCAGTCCTTTGGATACAAATTGCATTCCAGGTGGTCCATTGCAAGATAAAACAGAAATCGACTTAGCTGGTGTTACTTTACTTTATACAATATATAAAACAACGCCACCACCCCCCATATCACAAAAGAGAGAGTTACCTTGCGCGGCATCTGAAGCTATTTTAAGCCTGGTTTTCCAATCTAGCCCGTAATGTTCTGCACTACAACCTGGAGAAAAGAAAAGAAAATGAATATTGATTAACGTGTGTATTTTATGATCATTAAATTTGAGCACGAAAACCCAATGTTAACTTTATAGGAAAGAAAACCAAATGTTAACTTTATAAACTAATTATACAAACAACCTAAAAAACAACCCTTCAAAACAAACATATTTCTCAATTACATATACCCTTACATTTACCATAAAGGTGGTCTCTGAGAGATCCTCCAGACATGTGCTCATAGATAAGCATAAGCTCTTTGGAGTCGTTACAATAGCCTATTAAAGATACCAAGTTCCTGTGATTGAGTCTAGAAAGAACATCCACCTATTAATCAAGAAAAGTCCACTATGAGCGTAGTTAGGCAATCGTTGATTGGGTGCAGAAATTGAACGGAGGTTAATGGCTTTTAAATTGAACCATTGTAAATAGTTTAAGTATCTTAGAATTGCCTCATTCATAAATTCGTGAACTCCTTGTTTGGAGAACTGTGACAGCACTTTAATGGCTATATCTTTTCCTTCGGGCAGTTTACCAAAGTACACCGATCCGAAGCCTCCTTGTCCAATCTTTATGGTAAAGTTATCAGTGGCGTTCATCATCTCATTTACAGTAAAGGCATGAGACATTGTTTCTTTTGGCACCATAATCATTGAATAGTCTGCAATACGTTCATGGAGGTAAAGTTATTGGTTCTGAATGCATTATTACTCTCAAATAGCTTAATTTGTCATATGATATATTTTGAATTCACCGTATTTCCTGACCTCTGTCCACTGGTTCTTCAGGTTGCTTCTCCACCCTATCGATTCCGGTGGCGACATTTTTTTTGCGATTTTTTTTGCGATACACAACTATACCCACCGCCAACGCTAGAGCGATGATAAGAATTCCGCTCAAGGTGATGGGGACGACAAATTTTAACGTGTTTCTCTTTGATTTCGGCAGGATACATTCGCCCTTATGCATACATAGGTAGGGATTACCCGAGTAACTGTGACATCATAAAGAAATAAGTTTTAAATAGAACGTGATACAGTGAAAAGAAATAGAATTTCAATTAGGTCCATTAGAATTTCAACGTAGTGGTTGATGAGAACAGAATGTGAAAGAAAATTTTGGATATGAAAATTTGTAAATGAAATGTTTTACAAACATCAAATAGAATCATGATTACTTGATCGTCAGTGAACGATCGAGGAGAAGCTTCATAGGAATTACACCACTAAAATTGTTATTCTGGATAAACCTGCCACATTTCCAAAGTACAATGCTATAAGTCCCTGTAATTAACTTCTTTCAATTTGGAGAGAAAATGTGCCAAAAAAAATGAGAAAGGGAAACGTACAACTCTTTCAGGTTTTTCAGTTGAGATAACCACTCTGGAACGTTACCGCTCAGTTTGTTGTTTTGTAGATTTCTGTGAAGTAAATGACTTCAATCACTTTCCTTAAAATGCGTATACATTAAAAATTAAAAATTCAATCAATAGAGTGAAAAGAAACTTACAGTCTCTCCAACATCGTCAAATTGGAATAATTTGGTAGAGATCCAGTGAAATTATTATTATCAAGTGACCTGATAATTTCAACGGAAATAGATGAATGGCAACATCTAATATTCAAATGCAATTTTATATTGCTTTCATAAGTATATCTTTCTCACAACGTATTCCATCGAATTGTAATGGTTGTGAACTATACTCTATTATTCATGTGTTTTAGTTTTCATTCTCTAAAAAAAACTTTATGCTAATAAAACAGAAGTTATAAAATTACATCTTTATTATTTTTCATTTCTGTATTGGGAACATTTCAAAGTTTAAGATATAAAAAAAAATTTATTAAATAAATTTATATATGAAATTTACTATTTCTCAGCTTCTTTTTAACCTTCATCATATTTATCATATGAAAGAATAATTCCATATATCGCCTGTATACTTTATAGGGGTGTAATTTAAGTATTAAAGATTTTGTATAGTCGTTCCTGTTATTTAAAATAAGTTGTTACTTAAACCATAAATTAATTAGCTTATCAAAATTTATATCTTGAGGATTGTATAATTTAAATCTATAATTTTAATAATGTTTTCCCTTAAATAAAATTGATTAGGAATATGCTTAGAAATATGCTTGGAAAAAGGAAAAACATTTAATTGTTAAACTATGTTTAGAAAAAGGAAAACATTTAATTCAGATGTTATGATATAATCTAGCGAAACAAATCTAAATAGGGGGCATTTTTACTCTTTTCCCTACAATATTTTTCCAATTTTGACTTAGATTTACCTATTTTTCCAATTTTGACTTAGATTTACCTATTTTTTTTCAGAGAGGACTTAGATTTACCTATATATATATAACAAAATTGACTTGAATTAACATCTAATTTCTTAATATTCTTTTGCCCTCATAGCTTAACCGAATCCACATTTACACAGTCTGCAACAAACATTCGGATGCGTCGTATATATGGTACGAAGGCATTGGAAGATTTAAGCACATTCAACACTTGCCATAAAATGTCCTCAAATTTGGATGTTTTATATGGTACGAAGGCAAAAGCACGTTAAGTCAAAATTCCGCGCCGATAGATAACTCTGTAGGGAGAAAGAATTCTTACACATCAACCAATGCAGTCAATTGTCCAATATGCTCAGGTGCAGTTCCCGTAAGATTCATTGCCGACAAATTGCTGGCAAGAAAAGGAACAATTTCACTTACGGTTAGGTCTGTTTTGGAACCTCAGCTATATCAGTCAACCATAAACAGATCAAACAATTTAACTCACATTTCCGAAATTCTTACGAGTGAAGAGCTGTTATCACAGCTAACTCCATCCCAGGGGATTAAAAAACAAGGATCCGAAACCCAGTCTTTTATATTAAACCTTCGTTTGATGACACTGACAGCTTTAACTGCAGTTTAAGAACTATGCTAGTTACAACGTGATTGTGTGATTGTCATAGAAGTATTTTAACAAGGTAAAAGGTAAAATCTGACTGTAATCTAAGTGTCTGAGAGATTTTTCAGAATGCTTTCTTTATACAATTTCATCTAAACAGATTAATAGCCCAAAAAAGACAATACAATCGCTGTTACACTAGACCAAATTTTGATATCAACAAAATAATAATCTCACTATAAAAACGTTTACTGTGGCACTTACTATCTTGTGAATAGGTTGCCGGTAGCGTATCAATTACTTGGTACTGCTCTAAAGCGTTTAGTATGGGAGTAAGGGTAGAGTTAATCGCTTGAACGAGTTTAAATTCCAAGTTACTCGTTGGATTGATTAAGAATGTTAGCTGGACCGCAGAATACATTTGCACCAGAGTAATGGTTTCAGATCTTTCACCGTGTACTGTAATATAGAAAGATCTCGGTTCAGACATATTTACCGGCTCGATTTCTGCAAAATATAACAATAGTAATGCTTTGGTGCTTTCGGTTCCTCCCAAATTATTGAATAGAAAGGGGACTGAGTTATTTATCAATGGAGTTGTCTATAATGCGACTTTTTGAGATTCCGGTGACGGAATCCGGCGGAAGAAATTGAGATGAAATCATGATTTGTTGCAGTTAAAATGGTTTTTTAACTGCATATTCGGATTCAGCACCCTGAAAAACCCCTGAGACGGTTTCATTGTGCAGAAATTAGCTATCAAACTTGGATTCCGATAAATTAATGCCGGATTTTCACCGGAAAAAATCGCCGGAAAAGCTTTCAAAAAGTCGCGTTAAAGACTACTGCTTTATCAATAGCTGCTTCCATGCCGCTTGCAAAACAGCTGTTGGAGGGTGGTGAGTGGTATTGTTTGTTGAAATGCGGTGACCGGTACTTATAATCTTATGCCGGTTCTGATTATCCGTATATGCCATTGTAGATGACCCTACGTCCCATAGGCGGTCGAATTTGTCCCGAGGATAACTTCAGCATACAAAGATAATAATTAAAAACAAATATCACAGCTGCAAGTAATGCATCAAAATTGGAGATTCATTCTGGGTATATATTTTATGATTGTATTCTGAAATTAGAAAATTACTGAAGGGACAAGATTTATTAATCCTACCCCAAGTAATGGTTTCATATTTTACCATACTTTGTTGAACTATAAAGTTGAAAATGTTCACCTTACTGGTAAATTTCCACCAACAGAATTTATTAGTACAGCACGCAACATTGTTCCTGGCTTAGCCTGTTCATACATGCCTTTTCCGAGGGTTCTCAACTGGATTGCATTTACAAAGGGATCACTCATCTCCGAGGTTCTGATGAAGCAAGTATACAGCGCTCTGCCAGAACTAACCAAGATTCTCGTGGCCGTGATTGGGGCCGAGTCAGATATTGTTATGTTTCTAGAAGCCAACATACCCATTGTCTCGATAGAGAAAGTGAAGTTCGTCGACGATGTTTTAAAATCACTGGAATTACCAAGAGCCCACCATACTCTTAAGAGATAACGCACGTTGGGAGTTACACGTAGCTTATAGCAGGATTTGTTCAGAGGTTTTGGGAATAAGCGTAGACTCTGCAAGTAAGATGGCAAGCTTGCGTTCCCTGCATCTACTGTCCGTCCAACGTCTATGTAATTAACATCAGTCACCCATGTCAAATTGTCTCCCTTTGTTTTCCCACCACAGTCAATATTGAGAAATCCTACATCATCGCCAGAAATTGGTTAGCAAAACGAGATCTTGACCTACAAATATGAGGGATTAATAAGCGTAAAACGAGATTTCAAACCTAAATAAGCTTCGATAATCACCTGGTTGAGCAATAATAGGAACCAATAAAATCAACAATACGCCGACGGCTATCGAAGTGGCCCATTTGCCATAAAGGATTTTCTCCATCTTTCAATAAAAGTTTAGAAGTCCGACGGTAGCGTAGTAGTAGATTGAGTACAGGCAGAATGGCTGTTGCTTAATCTTACAAAAGCTGGAAGTGCTGAATTTACAAAAGCTGGAAAAGTGCTGAATTTACCTATGAAGGGCGAGAACGTTTGAAGTGCTTCGAAATGTAAAGAGCGTCCCAATAGAAAATACCCGTCGTCAACGATGCCCTGCCGTTGAAACTTGAAGGCCTTCTAATCATTTTGTTAATTTTTTCTTACCGAGCCCTGCAATGCCTACAATCCAGCGTTGAAGCGTTCCAAACGAACCTAAGCCGGCTTTTTCTATTTTTATTAAATTAAAGCATTGACTACGCAACTGAAATATTTTATAACTTGTATATTTATGTGGTGTGGGTAGGGCACACATAATTTTTATGAAATGCTTTATAACTTAAATATTTATGTGGTGTGGGTAGGGCACACATAATTTTTATGAAATATTCTATAACTTATATATTTATCTGGTGTGGGTAGGGCACACATAATTTTTATTTATTTATTTAAAAAACTATTGTGGATGACCGAAATATGACACATCTTTTTGATAATAGTTTATAACTTTATTTAAATTGATGTTTTGTTAAATTATTATAATCTTAAATTCCATTTTTTTTTTTTTTTTTCCGAAGGTGGCAAAACCTATCAAACTCAGGTGTCAAACCAACAGTGAGGACAGCCATCTTAACTATGTGAACTATAAAATAATTAATAAGTTTAGTTTTTTTCTAAAAAATACAAAATATTTTTTCATTCAATAGATTTTCAAATAAAAGAATAATTAACAAGTTTATACTATTGTTGATGACCCAAACATGACACATCCTATTGGTGATGACCTAAACGTGACACATCCTTTTGAGAAGAGTTTAGAAATTTATTTATATTAATTTTTTTATTAAATAATTATAATTTTAAATGCGAACTTTTTCTATTAAATCTATAAAATAATTATTAAATTTCTTTTTTTTCAAAATATATACAATTTTTTTTCATTAAATTTTCAAATGATTAAAATAATTAACGATTATATTATTTTGATAAAAGTTTAAAATTTCATTTGTAATATAATTTTATGTGTAGGTACGTTCTCCGTCTAATTCAAAGCACATCACGCGGAGTGTCACCACCAAACGTCACTGTTCATGACAAATTCAATGGTGTGTTATATAAATTTGATGCATTGTGAACATATTGTGAAATATAAATTAAGATTAATAATAATAATGAGAGCTATATTGCAGTAATGTTACTGCTTAGATTTGTAAAAACGACATAAGTTTTATGTGTGAACATAATATTTTTAAAAAAATTAATATATATATGTATGAGAGAGTAAATATTGTTTATAATTTTTAATATAACACTGACATATAATAATATAAAATATATATTAAAATTGAATATCAATTTATATTAATTTTATATAGATTATAAATATTTAAAGATTAAATTCTGTTAGAAGAGATTTGTAAAAAAATTAGAATACTAAAAACTATATATACATAATCATATGTATAAGATACAATTCAATTTAAAATAGTGTAATTTAAAGGAGTTAAAGTTTCATTGTAATATATTAATTTGTTTTTGAAAAGATAGCTACAAATTTTAAATCTATGATATTTTTTATTTGTCTATCATAAAATTGGGTTAGATCTTCTTTTTTCAAAATTATAATTTTGAAATAATGAATTAGTGTTATTATTTCTAATGTATGGATAGTATCATCACTCTTTATGCATAAATAGATTCAACACTTTTAAATATCTTGCAAGTGGAATATGAAATGGTAATATTTAATTTAAAATTTATGAAGTGTAGTCTAGATTCCATTTATATAGAAGAAATGACCATTTTCATTAAAATTCGGGGATATTATCTCATGCAAGATTATGATTTTGTGTTGCTTAAGTGTTTATAATAAAATCATCTCAAATAATTATTATAACTCATCTAACTTCTTATCATTTCCAATAAATTAAAAAAATCCAATTTACTACTTTTATCTCAAAAGTTAAATAATTTAAATTATCTCAACAAATCATTTTTTTATAAATAAAATTCATAACTAAAATTCTTAACAATTAAATTATTATTATTTTTAAATATTTTTATTAAAATAAAAATTCCAAAATTATATATATACCCTTTATTCCAATGACATACATAATAAACATGCTTAAAATTTCAGCAAAAACTACTTAAAACTGAAAAATAACAAAAACTATCACATTCACATTCACCCCATACATTGCATATAAAAACCTTTAAAAGTTGACAGAAACAGTGATCACAAGGTTACACAACCGCAACCAATACCATTAATGCTTTGGTTATTCACCTTATTACAAAACTTATTCTTGAAAAAGTGAGCTCTCCTGGTTGGCGAAAGAGAGTCAATATCATTGCAAAAAGTTCACTTTTGTTGGTACATGTCACTTATGGATTCATCACTTATGGATTCAAGGGGAGTATAATTATTATAATAATACTAAGGGGACGGAATGGGAGCTCTATGCACACTTGAAATGTTCCAGGAATAAAGCAACCACCTTAAATTCTCTTTCTAAAACTCAAAACATCTAAAATATAAATACTTTTCATTAATCTCACTCGGTGGGAATTATTGTAAGCATTATGTGTCAGGGTTAAAATGCAAATAATTTTCACTAGTCTCACTTACTGGGAATCATTGTAAGCATTGTGTCAATGTCAATTCCAAAGACATGACCGACATTGAATTTATTTGAGCCACATTGATGGACAATCAGAAGAAGAACCCCCTCGTGTTATAATAACACCACGTCAAGCCAGGGGTGCAAAATGTATAACTTATGTTTATGGTACTTGGTAGGATTATATTTTCATCATGTTTAATATGGAGAATTGAACTGCTAATTTCACATCAAAGAGAGTCTTAACAAAGCACCCAATCACAATCTATCCAATACTCCATGGACAATAATTTAATATAAAATTATTTAAACTGATTTTAAACTTAATTTAAATAAAACTCATAATTATTATAAAAAAAGTGTGGCATTTCTGAGTTAGAGTAATAGTTATCAAATAATAAAAAATAAATATATTGAAAACTATGTGACATATAAACATAAATATATAATTATATAAATTACATAATATTGTTAGAATAAAAATAAATAAGTTAATTTATTTTAATAATAAATAATAATCATTGTGTGAATCACTTCATTTTTTGGTGGTTTTATAGAAAAAAAAAAAACAAATATTTTTAATGTAATTATAGTTTTTTATAACAAAATATTATAGAGTTTACAAAATCACAATAAATAGTGGCCTTGTCATTAGGGAAATAAGCCTTAGTAAGAGTTTATCCCAATTTGTTACAATGGGAAACAAAGGTTAGAATATTAAACATGTTCACATAGAAAAATATTATAGATATGATAACACTAGGGTAAAATCTGAAAATGTTTGAAAGAAAAAAAAGCCTTGGACTAAAATTGTTGCATGTTGCATTAGGGTTCAACTTCGTTTTTAAACTAATAAAACTATGAAACATAAAAATCATAAACATAATAAAAAAACATTAAAATAGAGGTAGGGAAGGACCTCGAGTAACCTCTTCCACAATAGCACTAGGTTTCTAAGAGCTTAGAGTGCTTACGAGACAAAAATATTTTGGAATATGCGTCATCAGGTACCACAATCGGGTGTTTTGGGGTGTCTTTTGAGGTCCTCTCTTCTCCATCCTAAACTCATCCTATAGAGCCTTTAATTATGATAATTAGTCTGGACACCCCTTTCACAATGGCCGCAAACTTACATTGGACGAGTGGGAGCTTCTTCTTTAGCTCAACAATTTCAACTCTTTTTGGAGTAATGGCTTGGGAAACCATAGTTTGGGTGGTCCATTACATCTCACTAAGCCTAAAAAATTATGTATCCCTAGTTCTAGAATTACCAAGGTCATGAAGCCAACATTGTGTCTCTACCAAGATCCCCTCGAAGTCCTTGTCTTCCCATAATATATGCATCACTACATAAATCTCATTAATGGAATACTTACCTTTCATGGGACACCCATATAAGAACTTATTACCAGTGTGGTCAATATCCTACTCAATTTTTGTAACACGTCACTAACCTAAAACCTTGAAGTGGGCAGTACTTGTCAAATATGTAATTGGAAGTTTTCATCTATTCTTTTTTCAAGGCAGTGCAATGAATATCATACTTTCCACAACTAGTGTATCAATATCCCAAGCTCTTTCCATGTGAAAGTTCCATTTACACTATTCTTGGCTCCAAGAAATGTATGGATGAAGTTGCATAGAGTAGATATTAGGGGATCCTCATTCTTATAGATCCCAAAACTTAGGGGACCTCACGATTATAAATCCCAAAATTCTTCAAGTAGAAATAACAAATCATTTGATGATATGATATCTCATTGATGGTGGTTTTCTTTCACACAGAGTAAGTCCAAGACACTATCCAATAGAAGGCCCTATCTACACGATTTCATCCCACACAACAACTCAACCACAACATTGATTAGCTAGATCCTCATGGTAGTAAGTGGGGACATGCAACACTTGAGAGGAAAGAGGTATGTATAGGAGCTAGTACATGACACTCCTTACAATCTTATGAGATAGACACTCCCACACTGGTAGACTGCACAAGGTTGTTGATGTAAACTTCCATGTCTAGCATCACGTTTTGTGAAGCTCTCAAACCTTGGCATAATACCCCATATGGGAAATTAATACTAAGTTATATTATTTTGTTTGTGGTTATAATAATTATATCATTTCATATGTGTGTGAGAAATAGGTTAATAAGGTATTTTGAATTTGTATTAATATTATATTAGGTTGATCTCATAGGTATCCATGCAATTGTCTAGTCTACATATAAAATAATTGGAAATTTGAATAAAAAACTTCTCAAGAAATACTTTAACAATGCAAAATGCACATTATTCCCAGCTACTTTACACAAAAATATAATAAATTATAAATATTTATGTGAAAACATATATATTTTTGTGCTTACGGGCCAAATAAGAATAGTTGTTGTTTCAAACTTATAAGTTGGAAGTTTTGAATTTTCTAAGAAAGCAGAGTATGTTTGTAGTACTTCAAAATGTAGTCGGTGTCCAAAATCTTTCTAACAAGTGATACCGATCATTAATAATCCCTTATGTCTCTCAATTGAAGCCTTGTTGAAGCATTCAAAAAAACTTGAGTTGTCATCTTTAATTAAATTAAATATGTTGTCGGGGTATGTTTGTAGTACTTCAAAATGTAGTCGGTGTCCAAAATCTTTCTAAAGAGGTAATACCGATCATTAATAATCCCTTATGTCTCTCAATTGAAGCCTTGTTGAAGCATTAAAAAAACTTGTCATCTTTAATTAAACTAAACTTCAAAATAATTAGGTGTATGGTTGAAATTCAATCTTCATTGAACAATCTTCCTCATATACAAAAAGAGATGGTTGAGATTTATCTCAGAAAATTATTTCCTACATTTTTCATTTCTTCCATTTCAATTAAATTGGTCCCTTACCATCTTAGTCAAAGAATGTGAACTTCTTCACCACTTTTCTTACCCCATTTCATGTTCCTTAATCATGTTTTACCTCTTCAAAACCACCTGTCCTTCCCCATTTCCTCTTCCTTAACAACTCTTTTCCTTCTACAAAGTATTTGTTTCTTCAACACTTATCATAATAAAATTTATTTTAGATTTTGTTACATGATCTCTTTCATCCACGATTTCAATTTCTGTCTATTCTTTTGTTGCTTTTATCTTCATCCTCTCGACTGCTCTTTCAATTGTTGTTTCTCCTAGACAACGACATACGCCTAGTCTCCTATGAGATTACACCCCAACCCCAAGCATTTTCACGCTTTGCTCACACAACTGGTGGCCGCTCTGTTGCCTCAAGTAGGTCTGATTCTGAACACGCCTTAACCTAATTTTATCCTCTATTTTTATTACCCTTAGCCTAGTGGTGAGTTTTCTCATAATAAACTAGTTGATTTTTTTCTTCATGTTCGTATTGGCTATTAAAAAAACAGAAGTATAAAAAATATAAGCATGTCTGCAAAGGTATCATTTCCTATCCATCATTTTCTAACTTCTTTCTTCCAACCACTTTCCACTATGGTTGTTGTTTTGGTGTTCAAACGACTTGCATCGCTCCAAAAGTTATTTCTTTAGGTTATGCTGTTAGTAAATGAGTTAAGAAAATCAACAAAGATCTGTTCTCTCCTGGAGTAGATTTCACAATGGGATTTTCTTACCTTCTATCATTATTCTGCAAATCACAATTTGTGAAATAATTGGGAAGATATCATCATTAAAATATAAATTAAAGTCTGGAATAATTGTTAAAATATGATCTTATCATTGTCAAATACTTTAAGATAAATGTATGTCACTTGTTTCCCTTATACGACATGTTTTTTATCTTCATGATTTCAGTGGTGAGTAATGTTATCTTAGAATCATCCAGAATTACGCATGAGGAAATCATGATAGAAATGGAGGAGTACGTGTCTACAGACTTGGAGCATGCAGTGAGAGAATTTGGAGGAGGCACCAAAGTTCACAGTGCTAATCCTATCCTGCATTGGGAGAATCTACTTTCTTCACTCTTCTTTCTCTTTTTGGAAAAACCATAGTTATTAAATATAATGTAGTTTATAACATAAAATATGGTTCTATGGTCAATAGAAAATCTAATAAGAGGCAAATCAAATTTATCCATACAAGAAGATTTGGAAGATAGAGGAAAAGGAAAATGAAATTAATAACAATCAAGCAACTTTGAATTAACATCCACCAAAAGTCAAGACTACGTATTTTGGTTTTGTCATAATCATAAAACAAGAGGACAATGAAAATGAGTATTCATAAAAACTAACATTATAATCAAATTTTAAGAAGCACCAAAATTATTTTTTAAGCAATAAAAGTATAGCAACAAGAATACAGATTTGGGTTTTGTTATAATCATAAAACAAGATGTACTAAAATTGTTTTATAAGAAATAAAAGCAAGGAAATAAGACTACATAATTTGGTTAGATATCATTTTTGGGATTCAACTGCGTTAAGTAAGTCATTCAAAAATATGACCATTTCCGTGAGAGGTAGTCGTAACTGACTAATTTCTCATGATTTTTGAATAGTTCACTTAGCACTCATTGCATCGGGTGATGCTCACAGGGGTGAAGAAGTGGGATTGAAACTAGTGAAATGTGGAGAACGAATCACATAGCATCAATCATCACTTCCGGGGCTTGCACCCGGTAACCAGGACTTCCCAGGAGGTCACCCATCCCAGAACTCCTCTGGCTCAAGCGCGCTTAACTGTGGAGTTTTTCCCACAATCAAGCCCACTTAGCTTGCTACCCCATTTGCAAAACCTTAGCAAGTATTGTGCCTCATGAACCATTCAAGTAGAGATCCCTTGACTCTTTTTGAATTTAAGTATGGGGGATTTACGCAGTGCATTATATTAGATATCATTTTTGGGATTCAACTGCGTTAAGTAAGTCATTCAAACGTATGACCATTTCCATGAGAGGTAGTCGTAACTGACTAATTTCTCATGATTTTTGAATAGTTCACTTAGCACTCATTGCATCGGGTGATGCTCACAGGGGTGAAGAAGTGGGATTGAAACTAGTGAAATGTGGAGAACGAATCACATAGCATCAATCATCACTTCCGGGGCTTGCACCCGGTAACCAGGACTTCCCAGGAGGTCACCCATCCCAGAACTCCTCTGGCTCAAGCGCGCTTAACTGTGGAGTTTTTCCCACAATCAAGCCCACTTAGCTTGCTACCCCATTTGCAAAACCTTAGCAAGTATTGTGCCTCATGAACCATTCAAGTAGGGAAAAACTCCACAGTTAAGCGCGCTTGAGCCAGAGGAGTTCTGGGATGGGTGACCTCCTGGGAAGTCCTGGTTACTGGGTGCAAGCCCCGGAAGTGATGATTGATGCTATGTGATTCGTTCTCCACATTTCACTAGTTTCAATCCCACTTCTTCACCCCTGTGAGCATCACCCGATGCAATGAGTGCTAAGTGAACTATTCAAAAATCATGAGAAATTAGTCAGTTACGACTACCTCTCATGGAAATGGTCATACGTTTGAATGACTTACTTAAAGCAGTTGAATCCCAAAAATGATATCTAATATAATGCACTGCGTAAATCCCCCATACTTAAATTCAAAAAGAGTCAAGGGATCTCTACTTGAATGGTTCATGAGGCACAATACTTGCTAAGGTTTTGCAAATGGGGTAGCAAGCTAAGTGGGCTTGATTGTGGGAAAAACTCCACAGTTAAGCGCGCTTGAGCCAGAGGAGTTCTGGGATGGGTGACCTCCTGGGAAGTCCTGGTTACCGGGTGCAAGCCCCGGAAGTGATGATTGATGCTATGTGATTCGTTCTCCACATTTCACTAGTTTCAATCCCACTTCTTCACCCCTGTGAGCATCACCCGATGCAATGAGTGCTAAGTGAACTATTCAAAAATCATGAGAAATTAGTCAGTTACGACTACCTCTCATGGAAATGGTCATACGTTTGAATGACTTACTTAACGCAGTTGAATCCCAAAAATGATATCTAATATAATGCACTGCGTAAATCCCCCATACTTAAATTCAAAAAGAGTCAAGGGATCTCTACTTGAATGGTTCATGAGGCACAATACTTGCTAAGGTTTTGCAAATGGGGTAGCAAGCTAAGTGGGCTTGATTGTGGGAAAAACTCCACAGTTAAGCGCGCTTGAGCCAGAGGAGTTCTGGGATGGGTGACCTCCTGGGAAGTCCTGGTTACCGGGTGCAAGCCCCGGAAGTGATGATTGATGCTATGTGATTCGTTCTCCACATTTCACTAGTTTCAATCCCACTTCTTCACCCCTGTGAGCATCACCCGATGCAATGAGTGCTAAGTGAACTACTCAAAAATCATGAGAAATTAGTCAGTTACGACTACCTCTCATGGAAATGGTCATACGTTTGAATGACTTACTTAACGCAGTTGAATCCCAAAAATGATATCTAATATAATGCACTGCGTAAATCCCCCATACTTAAATACATAATTTGGTTTTGTCATAATCATAAAACAGGGGAAAATGAAATTGATGACTCGTAAAAACTAACATTATACTCAAATTTTAAGAAGCACCAAAATTCCTTTTGAGTAGATTTCGCATCAACATTCCCTTAGA
The DNA here is from genome assembly GCA_031772625.1 of Pinus tabuliformis. Classification (NCBI taxonomy): domain Eukaryota; kingdom Viridiplantae; phylum Streptophyta; class Pinopsida; order Pinales; family Pinaceae; genus Pinus; species Pinus tabuliformis. Next base: position 712,235,721 of record CM062809.1, read on the forward strand.
AAAATGATAAAACATTGTATTTCTCTAAGATTTCTATTGCAGTTGTTGAGGACTTTGGTATCATATCTGTTGTAGTCGAATAGAACAATTGCTCAAGACATCCTCACAACCCCAAGTAACAAATGACAGAATAAGCGAGTGAAATTTTTAGTTTCCTTAGGTAAAAATATTTGTCATTTATATAACAATATATGCTACAAGAAACAGTACATGGTACATGGTAGTTGGAGGGATTATGATTGTTCTCCCAAGGCATCATCCATATAGACCCCACATGTAATCATTTGTTTTCCTCATACTTTTCTAATTTTATTGACATCTTAAAATGTTTTGATAGTTCTTTCCATACTTATGTGGTTCATATTACTAGAAATCGCCCTTAAAGGTTGAAAGGTACACCGAAGGAATAAAAAATTTCAGAGTATCATCTTGAAAAAATTAAATCACTGAATTAGCTTGAAAAATAAGTACCTTGAAAAAATCGTGACCAGGATGGTGCGTCAGCTTCTTGCAAAGCGTCGCATAAACCACCTCGCCATGTTAGATTCCCTTACATGCAATTCAGTGAATGAAATGGGCCTCAGCATTTTGAGGGGAACCAAACAATATACATCACCATTGCTATTATCTCTGGGATTCATGGAAGAACATTGTAAACCAAAATTACATCTTACTTCAACCCCCATTGATGACAGGCGAGACCATGGACGAGATCATCATGCAATTGAAGGAGGGTTCTCTTTTTGAATCTCTCTAAGGCGTCTTGGAGGATGAATGTCATCTTTAGGCTCTCTGAGGTGTCTTTTAGGAGGGATCTGTCTAATTTGTTAAAAAAAAAAATGTGTAAGAGAGACCGCCATTAAGTGATATAGGTCGTCCATATTCTCTTTAGTCTTCTTCTCCTTGCTCTGATTCTTCTCCGCTTAGCTATCAACTTCACTTACCTTCTCCATCAAATTTCTTATATGCCAAATTCATATTTAAAGATAAATGCATTGAATTACAATTAATTAAAGCTAAATCCTTCATAGTAGTGAAGTGTTGATTCCTTTCCTCTCTTCCTTGTGAAGGAAAAAAAACCACTCTAAAATTCCTTCATAACATAAATGCCACATTCTTTCATCCTACTATCAAACAAAAGTTGCTTCCCTTAAAACCACACTATATCTCTAAGCAAATCCTCCATCATAACTTAAAGGTCAGTAGGAAATTGTATTTGAAATAAAACTAATAAAAAAATGTGTTTGCAACTTAGTTTGTGCTTGATCTAAATTATTTATACAATTTATTATTAGACAAATGAATTCATGACACAGGTTCATATGGTTTGGATTAATAAATACATCACCCACATTATGACGACTGTGATAGTTTGTGATTGATCTAAATTATTAATATAATTTATTATCTGTTGGAATTTAATTCCAACTGCAACAATGAACAGCTGGACAGGAATTTGATTAGCAGTAAATACTCCAGGCTGTTTGATGCCGCAAAGTCGCCTTTGATATTTTTGCACATAAATGTGCATTAAACTCACAGAATTGATTTCCCCTGCAGACAGCCGACTTGTTTTTGATAAAAGCATCACGGCCTTGCTGCATTAAATTCGGAGATAGGCATTAGAAGATATTTTGTGTTATTTTATTGTTTAAATTAGATATGTTTTAACATATAAATACATCACACAGCAGTTCTGTTTTGAGGTTAGCAGCAGATTGATAGAGAGCAGAGGAGAGCACGCAGCAGCATGAAGATAAATTCTTCCAGAACAGTAAAACGCATAGCAGGAGCAGACGCAACAGCGCAGTAGAGAGCAGAAAGGGAAAAAATGCACAGCAGTGCAGATATTTGAATGTAATTTGTTTTATAGATGTTTATCTGTGTGGAACATAAGCATTCCTTAGTGAATCCCTGATATAGATGTTCAGCAATAGAAGTTGTGAAATTCCCTCTATATGAGGAAGACGAATTTGTAACAGTTAGTTTATTTTTAATTAATACAAGTTTTTTTTTCTGTCGCTGTTGCACCGTCACCGTTGCTGTTACACCAGTTACAGCGTTGCTGCAACACCAAACTCTGTTGCTGCAACACCGTTTCCAGAGAACGATTTTTTTTGTTTTCTGAGTTAAGAACAGAGTATTTTTCTGTGTCAAAAACAGAGTGTTATTCACCGTTGCTGCAACACCAATCTACGTTGCTGCAACACCAAACTGTGTTGCTGCAACACCATTTCCAGAAAACAATTTTTAGTTTTTTGTGCAAAAACAGAGTGCAAAAACAGAGCAATTTTTGTCTGTCTGTTATTGAATTTTTTCACATATTTCCAACATGGTATCAGAGCTGGTCTAGGCACTCAGTGAGTCAAAAACAGAGCTTGTTTTTCACTGTAGGAGCTGTAAGAAGCTTGTTGAGCAGATTTTTCCCAGCAGAGAAAGTTATTTGCTTGTTTTCATTTTACAGTCAGTATCTCTTCTTTACCAATACAGGTTAAGATGGTAGATGCTGGAACAAGTTTGACAAATTCCCAACTGCCACAATTTAATGGGAAAAATCACAGTTATTGGTCCATAACAATGAAAGCATTGTTTACTGCTCAAGGAATATGGGAGCTGGTTGAAACTGGCTATGTTGAACCTGCAGATGCAACAGCACTAGCTGCTTTGACAGTAGCAGAAAGAGACCAGTTGAAGAGCGACAGGAAGAAGGATGCCAAAGCCCTCTTTTTCCTCTTCCAATTAGTACATGAAAGTGTTTTCCCGCGGATTGCAGCAGCAACAAAATCCAAGGAGGCATGGGATATTCTCAAAACTGCCTATCAAGGCATGGAGAAGATGAAGACTGCAAAGTTGCAGATGTTGAGGAGAGACTTTGAAAATCTCAGCATGAAGGAATCTGATACAATAGATTCATTCTTCACTCAAGCTATTGGGCTGATAACCCAGATGAGATCTCATGGTGAGATTCTTGAAGAAAGAAGGATTGTAGAGAAGATCTTGAGAATTTTACCCTCAAGATTTGAATCTATTGTGGTAGCAATAGAAGAAACAAAGGATCTCTCACAGTTCACAGTAGATGAGCTGAGTGCTTCTCTTATGTCTCATGAACACAGACTGAGTAGAGGAACAGATTCCTCTTTTGAGCAAGCATTCAAGACTCAGATGTCTTTTGGCCAAAGAAGAGGCCGAGGCAGAGCAAATAACAGAGGTCGTGGAAGAAGCCAAAACAGAGGCAGAAATTATCCTACAAGCACAAGCGGAAGAAGCTGCAATCAGAACCAAGCTAAAGGTTCAAGCAAACAGCAAGCTCATGGACAAAGGTATGACAAATCCCAAGTCCAATGTCATTATTGTAAGAAATATGGGCACTATGCCAATGAATGTAGGAAAAAACAAAATGACATGAATAATAGGCAGAATGCTAATTTTGCAAATGAAGAAGATAAGAATCCAAAGAATGTGTTGTTAACATGTAACATTGCACAAGACAAGCAAGAAGATTTTTGGTTCTTAGACTCAGGTTGTAGTAATCACATGACTGGAAATATTGCAATGTTTGCCAATCTGGATGAAAATGTGAAATCTGAGGTAACAACAGGGACTGATAGTTAGATATCTGTCAAGGGTAAGGGCAGAGTCAGTATCCGAGCAAAAAATGGAGAACAGATGATTGTGCCAGAGGTATACTATGTACCTGGTCTGAAATGTAATCTTTTGAGCATTGGACAGCTCATTGACAAAGGTTACAACGTGTTCTTCAAAGATGATACGTGTACAATTAGAGACATACCTCCAAGTAAGAAGATCATTGCACAGGTGCAGGTGACCAGCAATAGAATGTTTCCTCTCAAACTCAGGGCAGATTTGAAGGAAGGAAGAACTATTGCAGCTGTTACACAAGAAGTCTTTCAGGAACAGGTGAAAGATGTGAATTGGTTGTGGCATTTGAGATTTTGACATCTCAATTTCGGAGGCCTGAATCTGTTGCACAGAAAGGGAATGGTAAAGGGATTGCCGTTGATTGAGAAACCAGACAGCCTTTGTGAAGGCTGCATCTTGGGCAAGCAACACAAAGAAAGCTTTCCAGCAGGAAAGAGTATAAGGGCAAAAGCACCCTTGGAAATTGTTCACTCTGATGTGTGTGGACCGATGTAATTACCATCATTTGCCGGAAATAAATATGTTTTAACTTTTATTGATGATTACACCAGAAAGACATGGGTGTATATGCTGAAACAGAAGAGTGAAGTGTTTGAGAAATTCCGCCAGTTCAAAACTCTTGTTGAAAAGCAGTGTGGGCATTATATCAAAGTGCTCAGAACAGATAGAGGAGGAGAGTACATCTCCCAAGACTTTCTGTGTTTTTGCAGAGAGAATGGCATACAAAAGCAGTTCACCGCAAGGTATACACCTCAGCAAAACGGTGTTGCTGAAAGAAAGAATATGACCATTCTTGACATGGTCAGAAGTATGCTGAAGGCAAAACACTTGCCACATGAGTATTGGGCAGAAGCTGTTACTTGCGCAGTTTACATCTTGAATAGATGCCCAACTAAAGCTGTCATGAACAGAATACCAGAAGAGGCATGGAGTGGTCAAAAACAAACTGTCACTCACATGAGAGTATTCGGTTGTGTAGCATATGCACATGTACCGGATCAGCTAAGGAAGAAGCTTGATAGTAAGGGGGAGAAGTGTGTCTTTATTGGCTATTGTGATGAGTCAAAAGCATACAAACTCTATAATCCATCCACCAAGAAATTAATAGTAAGCAGAGATGTGCAGTTCATTGAAGATGAAGCTTGGGATGGAAGCTTGGAAAAAACAGTGAATGTGAAGACAATTGTGTTTCATGAAGAAGAAGAGGAAGGGACAGCAGCAAATAATCCTTCCTTGGTGGCTCCTCCTACACCACAGCAAGTACAGCAAACCACACCACAAGCTGGAATTCGAACAGCCTTGAGAAGTCAAGGAAGGACAGATGCTGTAACACCACAAACAGCTGTTGCTGAAACACCACAGGGATCAAAAATATCCTCAAGTTCAGATGGAACTCCAAGCACACCAAGAAGACCAAGATTCAGAAATCTGAATGAGATTTATGAACAAGGAGAGGTAAGTAACAATACCGGTCTGAATTCATTATTCACTTTGTATTGTCATGTTGATGACCCAATTCATTTTGAAGATGTTGTAAATGAAGATAAATGGATTGAAGCAGTGAATGAAGAAATTGGTGCAATTGAGAAGAGTAAAACATGGGAGTTAGTTGACCTCCCTGAAGGCAAAGATGCCATTGGAGTTAAGTGGGTCTATAAGACCAAAAGCAATGTTGAAGGCAAGATTGACAGGCACAAAGCAAGACTTGTTGTGAAAGGCTACAAGCAGCAACAAGGCAGAGACTATGATGAAACCTTTGCACCAGTAGCAAGGATGGAAACAGTTAGAATAGTGTTGTCTATTGCAGCACAACACAGGTGGAAGATTTATCAGATGGATGTTAAATCTGCATTCCTGAATGGAGTATTGAAAGAAGAGGTTTATGTTGATCAACCTCCAGGCTATGAAGTTGAAGGCCAAGAGCATAAAGTTTGTAAACTGAAGAAGGCTCTTTATGGGCTGAAGCAAGCTCCAAAAGCATGGTACAGTAGAATAGATGCTTATCTGATTGAAAATGGGTTTGATAAGTGTGATGGTGAACCCACACTCTACATAAAGCAGAATGACGGTAAGATTATTATTGTTGTTTTATATGTAGATGATCTGATTTTTACTAGCAATGATGCTTCTCTCATTGCTGATTTTAAAGCAGTCATGAAAAGTGAATTTGAAATGACTGACTTGGGCTTCTTAAGATATTTTCTTGGAATTGAAGTAGACCAAAGTGAAAATGGTGTTTTCATTTCTCAAGATAAATATGTAGAAGCTGTGTTGAAGAGATTTAACATGCAGAACAGCAAGACTGCTATGACTCCAACTGTAGTGGGGTTGAAATTGACCAAAGAAGACAGCAGCAAATATTTTGATCCAAAATTGTACAAGAGCATAGTTGGCAGCCTTATGTACTTGACTGCAACTAGGCCGGACATTATGCACGCTGTGAGTTTAATTTCCAGATTTATGGAAAGACCGAAAGAGACTCATTGGCAGGCAGCCAAGAGGATTCTAAGGTATGTGAATGGAACGAAGGGGTTTGGTATTTTATACTCCTCTTCTGAAAATTTCATGTTGACAGGTTACACTGACAGTGATTGGGCTGGAAGTGTTGATGATAGGAAAAGCACATCGGGATATGTGTTTCATATGGGATCGAGAGCCATCTCATGGGCTTCCAAGAAGCAACCAGTTGTGTCTTTGTCAACAGCAGAGGCAGAGTATGTGGCAGCAACAGCAGCAGCATGCCAAGCAGTGTGGCTGAGAAGAGTTCTCAGAGATTTGTGTCATGAACAAGAAAAGGGCACAACCATTTACTGTGACAATAGCTCAGCAATAGCATTGTCTAAAAACTCTGTTTTTCATAAAAGAACAAAGCACATAGACACCAAATTTCACTTCATACGTGAATTGGTTAACAATGGTGAGATTATTTTGCAGCACTGTAGAACAGAGGATCAGCTTACTGACATCTTGACAAAACCATTAGCAAAGAAAGGTTTTGATCATTTCAGGAAATGTCTGGGTATGCAGCAGTTGAAATTAAGGGGGAGTGTTGGAATTTAATTCCAACTGCAACAATGAACAGCTGGACAGGAATTTGATTAGCAGTAAATAATCCAGGCTGTTTGATGCCGCAAAGTCGCCTTTGATATTTTTGCACATAAATGTGCATTACACTCACAGAATTGATTTCCCCTGCAGACAGCCGACTTGTTTTTTTGATAAAAGCATCACCGCCTTGTTGCATTAAATTCGGAGATAGGCATTAGAAGATATTTTGTGTTATTTTATTGTTTAAATCAGATATGTTTTAACATATAAATACCTCACACAACAGTTCTGTTTTGAGGTTAGCAGCAGATTGATAGAGAGCAGAGGAGAGCACGCAACAGCGTGAAGATAAATTCTTCCAGAACAGTAAAATGCACAGCAGCGCACAGCAGGAGCAGACGCAACAGCGCAGTAGAGCGCAGAAAGAGAAAAAATGCACAGCAGTGCAGATATTTGAATGTAATTTGTTTTATAGATGTTTATCTGTGTGGAACAGAAGCATTCCTTAGTGAATCCCTGAGATAGATGTTCAGCAATAGAAGTTGTGAAATTCCCTCTATATGAGGAAGACGAATTTGTAACAGTTAGTTTATTTTTAATTAATACAAGTTTTTTTTTTCTGTTGCTGTTGCACCGTCACCGTTGCTGTTACACCAGTTACAGCGTTGCTGCAACACCGTTTCCAGAGAACGATTTTTTCTGTTTTTTGAGTTAAGAACAGAGTATTTTTCTGTGTTCAAAACAGAGTGTTATTGACCGTTGCTGCAACACCAATCTACGTTGCTGCAACACCAAACTATGTTGCTGCAACACCATTTCCAGGAAACAATTTTCAGTTTTCTGTGCAAAAACAGAGCAATTTTTGTCTGTCTATTATTGAATTTTTTCACATATTTCCAACATTATCAAATACATGAATTCATGACCAAGGTTAATATGGATTGGATTAATATACTGGTCTTTTATTTCAATGTTGTATGAGAACAGGATATAATGCTTTTTGTGCATTCTCTTGCATTTGATTTGACAAATTGAATTATAATGTATGGGTTCGTTGTTGCAGGTGTGATCTGGACAGGAGTACTGACTATGATCAGTAATGAAATGAATTGTTTTCATTTCGTCAGATCAAAGCATGAAGTTCCTGTAATAATCGGTCGAAAACATGATAAGGATGAGAAAATCTCCAGGATCAATCCACCAATGGGAAATAAGAAGCCTGGAAAAACACTCGATGAATTTTGAATATGATATTTCGAGCAACAAATATCGGGATCTAGGCCAAGTTCCAGTTACGAATTTGTAGAGATTTTTAGCCGCTAGTGAAAGCATTCCAATTTCGAAGGGGCAGCACTAGCTAGAATGACAAAACCCTACGAAAATCGGTCTAACAGTTAAGAAACAGAGGCATGATTCAAGTTGATTGAAAATAAATACTCAGTATCCAGATGGAAAAGCCACAGATCTCCAAGACACATTGAGCAAACAAGATAGAAAAGTTGCAAATTCTATATTGTCTTGTTTCTCGAAATTTGGAAAAAGCAGTTTATGTTGAGGAAAATCGAGAGCAGAGGACCCCACTTACTCTGAAATCTATTTAAAATGAATTCGGCCTTTGAGCGTAGTGGAGGTCATGATCCACACAATATAGGGGATCTCTGTGATCACTCAATAATGCGTCTATACTATTGCACTGCACTTAGTCCAATGCAAACTCTACATTTCACAAGATAACTCCAATATATTGAAGGTGAGAAGAATCTAATCATTCTGCGATCAACCATACAAATCCATTTGCAGAGAGGAGACTGGGAAAAGTGTTTAAAGCCTCCAGAGAGACACAATTTCAAAATAAGCCTCATTCCATGCTAGCAGTTAGGCATGTCTGCTAAAAAATTATCTCTATTAGACTTTGTATAGGCATGCAACAGAATAATCCACCAAAATCCAGAATCTACGGGAGAAACTCTGCCTATTGCACTTTCTCCAAAATCTGCAATCATTGTATCACTATTACGAACAGGATCATGAAGTACTTTAAAACTGGTAGGCATAACTCTTCCTAATGTGAAACAATCCACTTGTTTCTCCCACCATGCTTGAAGTTAGAGCGTCTTCAAGAGGGGATGTTTGAAGATCTCAGGTTCGTCATTAATCAAGAATGCCAAAGCACTTGGAAAAAAGTCTCTTACAAATACCTCGGAGTAAAAAATAGCAGTGTGAAACCACTCCATAACTATTGATAGAACTTTTATAGCCTAAATATACAGAAAATTGTCATAATGTGTCGCTTATAAATCAAAGGACAATTTTCTTGCAGAATGAATTCTTTTAAGGATCCATGCCTTTTTACAAAGAACCTCTGTACTAGAATAAGTCATAAAATATTATTTTATTCTTATGTTCTAGAACTGAAATACAAGAAGGGATCGAATATAATGGATTTCAACAAGAATGATACCTTACTATAGTTTAGTGCATCCTCGGTAGGGTCCAAAGCAACAATAGTTCGAATAGGCTTTCCTCAAAAGTAAACGAATGATCTCTGTAAATCCTCCCCAGCATCGAAAATCATAGGATGAGGCTTAGAGGAAGCACGTGCTGAACAAGGACAAACATGAGAAACAAAGAAGCAATCTATAAAACTTTAAAGCTTAATTTTTTAACAGACACTAGAAACATAAAAAAAAATCAATAAATCTTTAAAGCTTAAATTTCTATCTAAAAAAGAATCAGGGAAGAAATAAATAATATTTATCAACCTTAAATTACTAACAGAGACAAAGAAACAAAGAGATTTCTATAAATCTTAACTTTCTAAACATGATAGTAAATTTCAAGATATGCATCAAATTTCTAAAAAAAGGCCACAGTGTCAGCGCAAAACAATCCATGGGAAAGCAAAACTCTTACAATTGCTCTATTTTTCTTTTCTATGTTTATTTGTCTTTCGCTTATGTTCCACCACTGCATAAGCGGAGAATATATACTTAGAGAGACCAAATATATTAGAATATAAGAAATTTGATAAAAATACATAATTAGTTTGAAACTTTCTAATTATTGTGTTTTGTAATATGGTAAAAAATGATTGCACAGAGAAAATTGAAATTAAATTTCTATTATTAATTGTTGAATTGAGGCTTCTGTGATCCATAATATTTATAAGAAGAACTTCGGCATAAATCACATGAGAAAGAGCTTTGTCGACACGTTTCGAACCAACTAGAGTGGTTCATCATCAGGACAAGTTGAAGAAACAGATCCAGCTTTGCATGTTAAATAGTATGAGCAGAGCCTCCAATGGCTATCTGAACCAACGGCTAATTTTGACTTAGGGACCAGAGTCATAAAATCATTTTTATAATTTAAAGGAAACTAGTTATATTCGGTGACCATACCTTTAAAATATATATAAATAAATAAAATAATTTTAATTGGTGTTTAAGTTAATAGTTAGTTAAAAAGGTATCATTTAATAATTAAAAATTATAAGTTATTTGTAATTTAAATGAGATTTAGTTATAATATAAATATATAAGAGGTAATTTTAAGATAATAGTTAGTTAGAATATATATTAGAACGAGGCAATAATAATAAGTTAAAATAAAATAAATAAATAACTAAAAAAAAGTTATAATAATAATAATAAATAAATAAATGTATAAATAAATATAAATAAATAAAATAAATAAATTGAAGAACGTAGCTGGTAAAGGTTAAAGGTTAAATTTAATCGAGATAGCCGTTGGAGGCTCTGCTCATACTATTTAACATGCAAAGCTGGATCTGTTTCTTCAACTTGTCCTAACGATGAACCACACTGATTGGTTCTAAACGCATCAACAAAGGTCTTTCTCATGTGATTTACGCCGAAATTCTTCTTATAAATCTCTACTATTAATTTAATCTACTTAACCAAACCCAAAATAAAAACACCTTCCATGTAAATATAAACTTAATTTTTTCTATAATTCTTAAAAAGTTTTTATACCGACTAATTTCCTCAAATTATAAAAAGATTCTCCTCGTAAAAGCCCATAAATGCTCGTTGAGCCTTTACGATGTCAGTGAGACACCTATCAAGCTCTAACATTTGAACAACTACACAAACAAATTCTGCCCAATACGGATGATATGAGTAATTTATCTTACTTTTACAAACATCCAAATCTTCATGGTTAATATGTGATCATTCGTCTAAATAGTTACGTGGTTGTTGCCGCTATTCACTTTCAACGTACAACGTTATGGTTAAGAATAATATTCAATATAATACAACATTTATCAATAATATAAAATATATTTTACATATTATAATAGTTTTTAATTTAAAATAGTTATTTTATTAAAAAAATATAGAGATATTTTAAAGTGTTTAATTTCATACTTAAAATTTATTGTTTCCAAGTGAATTTTAAAGATTAAAATAAAATTATATCATTTATAATGATTTAATAGTAAGTTTTTTTTTTTTTTTTTTTTTTTTTTCCGAAGGTGGCAAAACCTATCAAACTCAGGTGTCAAACCAACAGTGAGGACAACCATCTCTGGCTGCTATCCGCGAATGTCGATTTGACTCATCACCGTTATCAAGGAAAACCACGCCACCTGTAATAACCCGCTGGTGGTCTGTAAGGGAGCAGGCTTTCACTCCTGCCAGATGCCTCTGGGTCTTGGGCCGTTAACCTGTTTCCTTACGTCCGAGGAAGACGAGCTCTTAGCCAAGTAGAAGCAGTTTTACGGCATACTCCAGGCCCTGATTTAATAGTAAGTTTTATTCTATATAGTCATAATAAAATGTTATATTGGAAAGTTTTAAGTAGAAATAAAAATATCATAAATAGTTGTCAATGCATACCCAATATAATATAGAGAATGTTTAAATAATTTTCCATGTATAATATAATGAAATTGTGTAAATAGTTTTTCATGTATAATGGATATTATATGATATAGTGATATACTACACATGACATATAAATTATTTATGCTAGCTAAATTGTCACTTTATATGATTACAGCTATATTTACATATATCAATTTTTTTTAAGTAGCTAATTGATGGTAAAATGTTGTTTGGAAGTTTGAGCAATTTAAATAACTCATTTCAAATTATATGTTATAAGTTGAAATACATGGAATCCCCCTCTATGTCACCTTGATATAAATTTCATAAGCTTGAACTACGTAATTAATTTTTTATTTTTATTTTTAAGTTGAAATACATGGACTCCCTCTCTATGTCACCTTGATATAAATTTCATAAGCTTGGTAATTAATTTTTAATTTTTATTTTTAAGTATATAGTCTACCAAATATTATGTATTCTTAATAATAAACATATGTTCAAGAGCTCACTATAATAGGAAGGACGTAGTCTTTTGTTTCTTAATTTTTGATGTAGTAGTAAAACTAAATTGTGATATTACTTTAAAGTTTGATATTTGTTTGTAGGTTTTTTTCTCTGTAGATATTGACAAAAACCCTAAGCTTTATATTTCTTGAAAGAAACAAAGTGTGACCTTGGCATGTTATAAATACATTAATTGAATTTTTGTGAGACTCTGAAGGATCTATTGACTAGCTATAACAAGCAAATCATTGTCACTTGGGAAAGTTGAAAAATTCATTTGGCCTTGCAAAATTCAAAATAGATCCTCTCATTTACCCTATTTTTTTAGTAACAATATATATTTCACTATAATTAAATTTTGAAGGATCTAGGTGGGAAATCTCCCTCAAAGGATATGGAGGATACTAAAAATGTAATTGTTGTGTGTGATTTGCAACCCAAATATCTAGATATTAAAGTAGAAGAGCCCAAATATCTAGATACTATAATGGAAAAGTCTATAGGTAAATATATTTCTAATGTATGGAGCTAAGAAAAATTTAGATAGGAGGACATTCTTGTAAAAGGAATTGGATCCTAAAGCTAAAAAACGAGGAAAAAAAAAATGTGAGAAACCATATGAATGAGGTTGTCTAGTACTTCTTCTTAAAGAATATTTAACTTGGATAGTGCTCTCAAAAAATAAATAACAAATGAAGATATGAAGAAAAAATGTAGCAAAATTCCCTAAGGATTTTCATTCTAGGGATTTTCCTTAATAAGATCTTGCTGAAGTGAAATCTCTAAAAAGAGAATTGGTTGAGAATTAGTCCATGAAGGCTCAAAGGGTAACCTTAAAATCTATATTTGAATGAATGAATACAAACCTTAATTACAAGCACTAGCGATTATTCTAAGTTTATGTGGAGCCAAAAGGAACCGTAACACCACAAATAATCTCAACCCTAGAGTTGGGTGTGACTTCAACCAAGGTGCACACCATGGGTGGCATCTCCATCACATGATTTGTGATGAATATATCACAATAATTGCGATGAAAGAGAATGAAATGGTTCTCAAACCTCATCTTAGGGTGCAAACCTTGATGAAATATTTGCACATCCCTCTAGACACATGAAAAATCTAGTGTTAAGATGAATCTATGCTGATAATAGTATTATTGTAAAAAAGTACACAAACAATAATCCCACTAATATATATATATATATATATATCTATATATATATATATATATATATATATATATCATTATAATAATATTATTACTAGCAATTAGTTGCAATGGAAACGTTGTAAGTCGGTAGCATATGAAAAAACAGCATAAATGAAGAGTGATTCCTCACCATAGAAGTAGATTCTTTGAGGGAACACACTCTGTTTTAGAGTGAATGCTTGTGTACCCTTCTGAAGCAAAAATTGAGACTGGACATTCCCCATTAGTTCAACTTCGAAAAGCATATCATTGTAGTATTTGATTCCCCAAAACAATGCATTGTCATCTTTAAAGGCACCATCAAAGACATAAACAAGACTGGGGATATCTTAACTTATTAGAATTTCAATGAAAAACTGATAAGGTGCTGTTATAAATAGTGAAGTGTGGATAGGGTTGACATACTCAATACAAGATCCAGGAGAAGTGAGATTGGTGTGGCAGACACAAGAACGTGTAGGACAAGAGATAATAGTGTCATCTTTGTGACACAACAATTGAGAGTCCTCTCATCTAGAAACTATGAATATATATAGATCGCATTCTAGGTAAATGCAACAAAACAAAAATCACCACATTACACTGATTTCATAGGAACTCTTTATTCAAATTGATCCAAATTTCATTAATGAATTAATTTTGCCAACGTTATTAATTACTAAGCCATAAAACAGGGGATGGTCACTATTTATTTTTTCTCAAATTGTCAACTACACATTAGCTATTGTTTTCCTTTTTAAATCATGTACATATAAACTAATTGATTTTTGCTAGTTACTATCATTAAGGACATTTGTTTGGAGTGCATTCAACATCACCACTAAAATTCCATGAGAAAAAACAGAAAATTCAACTGCAAATCACATGGGGATGAACCACCATGTTATTCAATTTACAGTATGGACATTGGAATGGGCCACCATGTTTGTCATCTTTGGTAAAATAGGGTTGCGCTTGTGTGATCAATGAAGACAAGTTGTAGACGACCAATGTTAAGAATTATTATCACCTAAAGAATTGTAACTATCACATAAAGAATTGTAACAGACTTATACTCGTTTTCAATCTGATGGCAGAGGTTATTTCCATAATCTAACACCTAAATCAAAGGCACACAAAGTATAGATGGCATGAGAGGTTATTTCCATAATCTAACACCTAAATCAAAGGCATACAAAGTTATAGGTGGTATGAGAGGGGAGTTCTTTTAAGAGGGAATATGGAATATATATATATATATATATATATATATATATATATATATATATATATATATATATATATATATATATATATATATATATATTATTAATAACAATTAGTTGCAATGGAAACGTTGTAAGTCAGTATCATATGAAAAAAGAGCATAAATGAAGAGTGATTCCTCACCATAGAAGTAGATTCTTTGAGGGAACACACTCTGTTTTAGAGTGAATGCTTGTATATCCTTCTGAAGCAAAAATTGAGACTGGACATTCCCCATTAGTTCAACTTCCAAAAGCATATCATTGTAGTATTTGATTCCACAAAACAATGCATTGTCATCTGTAATGGCACCATCAAAGACATAAAGAAGACTGGGGATATCTTAACTTATTAGAATTTAAATGAAAAACTGATAAGGTGCTCTTATAAACAGTGAAGTGTGGATAGGGTTGACATACTCAATACAAGATCCAGGAGAAGTGAGATTGGTGTGGCAGACACAAGAACGTGTAGGACAAGAGATAATAGTGTCATATTTGTGACACAACAATTGAGAGTCCTCTTATCTAGAAACTATGAATATATATAGATCACATTCTAGGTAAATGCAACAAAACACAAATCACCACATTACACTGATTTGATAGGAACTCTTTATTCAAATTGATCCAAATTTCATTAATGAATTAATTTTTCCAACGTTATTAATTACGAATTGTAACTATCACATAAAGAATTGTAACAGACTTATACTCGTTTTCAATCTGATGGCAGAGGTTATTTCCATAATCTAACACCTAAATCAAAGGCACACAAAGTATAGATGGCATGAGAGGTTATTTCCATAATCTAACACCTAAATCAAAGGCATACAAAGTTATAGGTGGTATGAGAGGGGAGTTCTTTTAAGAGGGAATATGGAATATATATATATATATATATATATATATATATATTATTAATAACAATTAGTTGCAATGGAAACGTTGTAAGTCAGTATCATATGAAAAAAGAGCATAAATGAAGAGTGATTCCTCACCATAGAAGTAGATTCTTTTAGGGAACACACTCTGTTTTAGAGTGAATGCTTGTATATCCTTCTGAAGCAAAAATTGAGACTGGACATTCCCCATTAGTTCAACTTCCAAAAGCATATCATTGTAGTATTTGATTCCACAAAACAATGCATTGTCATCTGTAATGGCACCATCAAAGACATAAACAAGACTGGGGATATCTTAACTTATTAGAATTTAAATGAAAAACTGATAAGGTGCTCTTATAAACAGTGAAGTGTGGATAGGGTTGACATACTCAATACAAGATCCAGGAGAAGTGAGATTGGTGTGGCAGACACAAGAACATGTAGGACAAGAGATAATAGTGTCATATTTGTGACACAACAATTGAGAGTCCTCTTATCTAGAAACTATGAATATATATAGATCACATTCTAGGTAAATGCAACAAAACACAAATCACCACATTACACTGATTTCATAGGAACTCTTTATTCAAATTGATCCAAATTTCATTAATGAATTAATTTTTCCAACGTTATTAATTACGAATTGTAACTATCACATAAAGAATTGTAACAGACTTATACTCGTTTTCAATCTGATGGCAGAGGTTATTTCCATAATCTAACACCTAAATCAAAGGCACACAAAGTATAGATGGCATGAGAGGTTATTTCCATAATCTAACACCTAAATCAAAGGCATACAAAGTTATAGGTGGTATGAGAGGGGAGTTCTTTTAAGAGGGAATATGGAATATATATATATATATATATATATATATATATATATATATATATATATATATATATATATATATATATATATATATTATTAATAACAATTAGTTGCAATGGAAACGTTGTAAGTCAGTATCATATGAAAAAAGAGCATAAATGAAGAGTGATTCCTCACCATAGAAGTAGATTCTTTGAGGGAACACACTCTGTTTTAGAGTGAATGCTTGTATATCCTTCTGAAGCAAAAATTGAGACTGGACATTCCCCATTAGTTCAACTTCCAAAAGCATATCATTGTAGTATTTGATTCCACAAAACAATGCATTGTCATCTGTAATGGCACCATCAAAGACATAAACAAGACTGGGGATATCTTAACTTATTAGAATTTAAATGAAAAACTGATAAGGTGCTCTTATAAACAGTGAAGTGTGGATAGGGTTGACATACTCAATACAAGATCCAGGAGAAGTGAGATTGGTGTGGCAGACACAAGAACGTGTAGGACAAGAGATAATAGTGTCATATTTGTGACACAACAATTGAGAGTCCTCTTATCTAGAAACTATGAATATATATAGATCACATTCTAGGTAAATGCAACAAAACACAAATCACCACATTACACTGATTTCATAGGAACTCTTTATTCAAATTGATCCAAATTTCATTAATGAATTAATTTTTCCAACGTTATTAATTACGAATTGTAACTATCACATAAAGAATTGTAACAGACTTATACTCGTTTTCAATCTGATGGCAGAGGTTATTTCCATAATCTAACACCTAAATCAAAGGCACACAAAGTATAGATGGCATGAGAGGTTATTTCCATAATCTAACACCTAAATCAAAGGCATACAAAGTTATAGGTGGTATGAGAGGGGAGTTCTTTTAAGAGGGAATATGGAATATATATATATATATATATATATATATATATATATATATATATATATATATATATATATATATATATATATATTATTAATAACAATTAGTTGCAATGGAAACGTTGTAAGTCAGTATCATATGAAAAAAGAGCATAAATGAAGAGTGATTCCTCACCATAGAAGTAGATTCTTTTAGGGAACACACTCTGTTTTAGAGTGAATGCTTGTATATCCTTCTGAAGCAAAAATTGAGACTGGACATTCCCCATTAGTTCAACTTCCAAAAGCATATCATTGTAGTATTTGATTCCACAAAACAATGCATTGTCATCTGTAATGGCACCATCAAAGACATAAACAAGACTGGGGATATCTTAACTTATTAGAATTTAAATGAAAAACTGATAAGGTGCTCTTATAAACAGTGAAGTGTGGATAGGGTTGACATACTCAATACAAGATCCAGGAGAAGTGAGATTGGTGTGGCAGACACAAGAACATGTAGGACAAGAGATAATAGTGTCATATTTGTGACACAACAATTGAGAGTCCTCTTATCTAGAAACTATGAATATATATAGATCACATTCTAGGTAAATGCAACAAAACACAAATCACCACATTACACTGATTTCATAGGAACTCTTTATTCAAATTGATCCAAATTTCATTAATGAATTAATTTTTCCAACGTTATTAATTACGAATTGTAACTATCACATAAAGAATTGTAACAGACTTATACTCGTTTTCAATCTGATGGCAGAGGTTATTTCCATAATCTAACACCTAAATCAAAGGCACACAAAGTATAGATGGCATGAGAGGTTATTTCCATAATCTAACACCTAAATCAAAGGCATACAAAGTTATAGGTGGTATGAGAGGGGAGTTCTTTTAAGAGGGAATATGGAATATATATATATATATATATATATATATATATATTATTAATAACAATTAGTTGCAATGGAAACGTTGTAAGTCAGTATCATATGAAAAAAGAGCATAAATGAAGAGTGATTCCTCACCATAGAAGTAGATTCTTTGAGGGAACACACTCTGTTTTAGAGTGAATGCTTGTATATCCTTCTGAAGCAAAAATTGAGACTGGACATTCCCCATTAGTTCAACTTCCAAAAGCATATCATTGTAGTATTTGATTCCACAAAACAATGCATTGTCATCTGTAATGGCACCATCAAAGACATAAACAAGACTGGGGATATCTTAACTTATTAGAATTTAAATGAAAAACTGATAAGGTGCTCTTATAAACAGTGAAGTGTGGATAGGGTTGACATACTCAATACAAGATCCAGGAGAAGTGAGATTGGTGTGGCAGACACAAGAACGTGTAGGACAAGAGATAATAGTGTCATATTTGTGACACAACAATTGAGAGTCCTCTTATCTAGAAACTATGAATATATATAGATCACATTCTAGGTAAATGCAACAAAACACAAATCACCACATTACACTGATTTCATAGGAACTCTTTATTCAAATTGATCCAAATTTCATTAATGAATTAATTTTTCCAACGTTATTAATTACGAAGCCATAAAAGAGGGGATGGTCACTATTTATTTTTTCTCAAATTGTCAACTACACATTAGCTATTGTTTTCCTTTTCAAATCATGTACATATAAACTAATTGATTTTTGCTAGTTACTATCATTAAGGACATTTGTTTGGAGTGCATTCAACATCACCACTAAAATTCTATGAGAAAAAACAGAAAATTCAACTGCAAATCACATGGGGATGAACCACCATGTTCTTGAATTTACAGTATGGACATTGGAATGGGCCACCATGTTTGTCATATTTGGTAAAATAGGGTTGCGCTTCTGTGATCAATGAAGACAAGTTGTAGACGACCAATGTTAAGAATTATTATCATGTGCCGAAAGGAGTCTACAAACTCCACTTTGTGTTGTAAAAACATGTGCAATAAGGATAAGCTAACACACTCTACACATGGCATCACAATCTAAAAAAGCATTCGATTCCATAGTTTTCGCATATTCCGAAATGGGATTCCGCACGTTTAATTCATCTTTAGCATGATTTGGAATTTCTAATACCATGAGAGAGGAGGAATGCCTAAAAATTATTCCTTCTCTCTGTTTCCTCTGGGTACCCCTTATTAAAAGATGGTGGTTCACATGGACGACATGATCTAATCTAAAGTGATAATCAATCCTATAACAGAAGCTTGGTCGTAGCCATGCCTCACTATCAGATTGAATACATCTCCTACCAAGCTTATATTTAAACTAACCTGTTTTGGATTCACCTGTAAAACAACAAATATTTTCAGAAATTGGCATGATTGTAGTCCAATGAATTGCTCTGAGAATACATATTGAATGCAAAAAGACTTACGGGAACATACGGTCATCTGTGACGACCTCGAGAGATTTCTTCACAAGATTGAAGCAACGCTTGGCATAACATCCTTCAACATGGTAATTTGGAGGTATCCATCATAATGAAAATGGAGGATTTGTAGTTCTCGCAGTTGAACTATCATCCACATTGAACCCAAGCCCAGCACTAGCACCAACATTGGCACTGGTCTTCGCCAATCTGACAACTTTTCTATCATTAGCTCAGTCGTTCAAGACTTTCTTGAGTCTCTTGGAACCCAACAACCTGCTTATAGTTCTACAAGTAGAAGCAAACACCATATAGATATGTATTACAATATTTTCACCATATGATACCGCATTCTCTTCTCTCCCAAAGAAAATTATCACTAATTTACCAGTCGATGAGAAGAAAGAATTGTTGACAGACCATTGCATTTCCAAGTTTTACACATTAAAAATTTCCAGGACTTTAACAACCATGCCAACACAATGGAAACTAGCAGGAATTGGGGGAAATATAATTTGAATATCACTGGAGATGGTGGTGTTGTGATTGTGTCCTCTAGTTCTGTGACCACACCAGTCATGAGCACTGTGAATGTTACAGATCCTCTGGCACTTTACACAAGACTGATTTGTAGGAGTTGTAAGAGAATAATCCAAAAATTGTTCCTTTAGTGAATTTTAAAAGAACCTTCTACATTTATGATTCATAAGTCATGTAGTTCATCCAAAAAATCTACCTAACTCTCCCTCGACCACTAGTTTTTGTGCCTATATGAGGAGTTGGGTAAGCCTATGTATTTTAACATGTTTTTAAAATTACTTGTTTATATTCACTTGTGATAATATGATTTTTAAGTAAATCATTTATATTCACCTATACATTGTTGTTTAGATTATGAGATAATGAATACTTTCATACCTTTGGGTCCATTTGTGACTGCAGCAATGGATATCAGTCTCGAAGTCCTTGCATAAACAACCCTAAAACAATACATCAATTAATCTCAAACCTCAACCTCGAAAAAGGAGGTAGTTTCTTATTTATAGATTATAAATGGATTTGAGTTTTCACTCCTTGTTTACATTTGATTAGACAAAGTAATATTTTTATTGGAAATGACTTGGAGGATTTGGGAAAGTATAAAAAATAAGGCTTATTTCTAGTAAGAGGATAGTTAGGTATGTGAAAACTGCTCGATAAATAAATTTATTTTGTGCATGCAACTGTCTAGACCACCAAGATCACACCAAAGAGGTAATCATCTTGTGAAGTCTCTAATATGTCGAAACTGATGCTTTCTTGGAAGAAGAGGCTTTTGCATAAATTGAATCCAAGCAATAAAATGGCTTGTACCATTTTCAACTTCAAGCTAGTGGTTTATGTATACAATTTATCATATTCATAGGATTGTCCGTAAGGACTAATTTGGTGGAGTTATATGAGAGTAACCCAAAATATGTGTTTTTAGTGAAATTTTAAACAACCTCGTCCATTTTTCACTTAGAATTCATGTAACTCATGAAGAAAAGAGACCTACCTATTCCTCCACCAGTTTTTTTTTGTTATACGAGGAGCTAGGTAAGCTTCAAATTTGTATCTTGTGACTTGATATGTACTAACACGTCCTTAAGGTCTATTTATATCCAATTGTATTCAATTGTATGATATGTAGTAATATGATTTTGAAGTAACTTATTTTTGTTTATATTGAGTTATATGTTGTTCTTTTAATTTGGAAATGATTTGTGACTATTCCAATGGATATTGCCTCGAGTGATGGCATGCCTTAAAGTAATGGCACCATCAAATTTAAATGATCCAACAATCAATATCAATACTAAGGTATTTTTTTGTTAGATCATAAATAAATTGGAATTTGAAAAAATAAGGCATGTTTCTAGTAAAAAGATAGTTAGGTATGTGAAACCTGCTCGCTAAATAAATAAATTAATCAATTAATTTCAATCTAGTTGGTTTAAGAAGCAAGGGTATCATCCCAACTTCCTTCCAGTAATGCACTCTTTGAGTACCTAGTCCAACGTGTAGTTGGTGCAACAACCATTTCACCAACAAAATTTCTTTATTTATAACCCTTCCCGACAAGTTGAACCACTTTTTATCCCACATTCCACATTCCTTTCTCTATATCCACCTGATATCACAAACTGGTCACAGGAAAGGGCAAGAGACAAACGCCTGTCCACAACTGAGAGCAGAACATAATATGACCAACCCACATTGCAATCGAGCTAAAGACACGTGAACCACAAAGTCAATCCAACAAATACCTGGAGTGTGATCCATTACCCCATGTAGTAACCAATACGTCTTTATTCACCATGTGAAACCCACTTAACTAAAGGAGAGAAACATGTGGTGACTAGGCCAACCTCATAGTAAAGGCACTTACACTCTGCTTAATGTCGGGTTTTATCCATCCTCCTTCTTAACGCCTTCCTATCTCCTCTTCCTGATTGCTTATGAACTGCCCCATTCCCATCGCAGTAATTAGGAGTCTTTTTCAAGCTATTCCCCTATAGAAATGCCTATAAACTACGAAGGAGAAGTCGCACCTCACCATCTTGTGTCACCCTTCATAGTGATCGTTACATTCATTAATTAACAAAAGGATCCGCCTGACTTAGCCCATAAGCACCAATTAGTGCCAGCTAGTCTGGAACTAGCTCATATGCCTGAGGTGGATCAACAAGAAAAAATTCTTAAAGGTATACTATGACAAGGTCAACTCCACGTCTGTAGGTGTGGATTTGACATCTGGATCAACCGGTTGCTCATATACATATTTCACATCCCTATCTTGACTATCACAATCACACCATATAGGTAATCATCTTGTGAAGTCTCTAATATGTCCAAACTAATGATTTCTTGGAAAAATAGTCTTTTGCATAAACTGAATTTGACAGATAAACTGGATTGTACCATTTTCAACTTCAAGCATGTTAGTGTTATGTATACCATTGATCATATTCATAGGAGTTCTATGGGACTAACACAAAATTTGTGACATGTTCTTAGTTGGGTAAGCTCATGTTTTCATTTTCTCAATTCAACTTGGTATCTTACGACTTTATATGTATTGCCATGATTAACTAAATCCATGGGACATTGAATTAATCAATTTTACATAATGACTGAGTCAACACTACACTTTATCACCAACTATTTTATACTCGTAGACTTATAAAATAATTAACTTAAAATATGTTAATCATTTTTAAAATAATAATAAATGTTCAATTTTTAATTTACAAAACTCATTAACCTCTTATAATACTCACTTTATTTTACAATTATTTTTATTATAAAAAATATAAATTAAACAATATTTATAAATTATTATTTAAAAAGTTATGGTAAAATACTTCTTAAACCATATCCATTATAAAAGACATAATTTATTATAAAAGCATCGTAGATCCATCTTAACTCTAAATCTACCAAGCATCTAGAGGCATCAAATCTATTTTCACTTTAAAAAGGTTTGCATCTCAAGGGATTTGATCCCTCTTAGTGCTTGATAGATTTGAGATTACGATGGATCTAAATTAGCTAACTATTCATAATTAATAATAATAATAATAATTATTATTATTATTATTATTATTTTTAATTTAATTTTCTTAATTCATAATTATAACTATTAATTTTTATTTTTATGTATTTTGCTCCCGTGACAATGTTTATATAACATAATATAAAAAGATATTACATTATAAATCTTTTCCATTGGAAAGCGTTGGTCAAAATAACTCCCTCACATATATATAAAATACCAAAATTATTTGAATTAAATAAAATACCCAAAACATCTAGCTCCATAAAATATGTGTAGAATAGCAACTTATTTGAATTAAATAAAATGGCAAGTTACCATTCTAAGCTTTAGAAAATTTTACCATGGATCCGTTACTTGTCAAACCTAAAATATGTGTAGAATCACAACGTATTTGAATTAAAAAAAATGACAACATTACCATTCTAATCTTTAGAAAATTTTACCATGGATCCATTACTGGTCAAACCTAAAATACGTGTAGAATAGCGACTTATTTGAATTAAATAAAATGGCAACGTTACCATTCTCACCTTTACAAAATTTTACCACGGATCCATTGCTTGTCAAACATTTTTCAAAGAATGGACCATTTCTATTAATGTAATACTTGTTTGAAATAAATGTGATTCGTCAACAACTTCGTTTAAGGGATTTAAACCTTGTTTAAATTAAATGTGATGAACGTTCCTAGTTCATGGATCATTTACTTGTTTGAAATCTTGCAATTTAACTTACAATGTATTTTTTCTTACCTGCCCACTTCTAGTTTGGAAAACTGTACGCCGAGTACCTCTAATGTCTTTAAAATTAAATGTGATGGACCCACTTCGTGTGAGGTGCTTGACTCTAAGGCTAGTGCTTTATGGAAAAATGTGGAAAAAAAATTATTTGTTACGAGTCAATAGCTTGTTTGAATTAAATGTGATTGATATGGAAAACTTTACAGTGGATTATATGCGAAGGATGTGATTGATCCACGGTTCCACAACTTTGATCGATTTACGAACTGTGTAAATAAAAAATTTAAGTGCGGTCGATCTACCTGATTGACGGATCCATTACTGGTTTGAATTAAATGTAATTTATATAGAGAACTTCACTTGTTTGAATTAAATGATGGGTAACTTTATAATGGACTATATTTGGTGGATCTGATTGATCCACCACTAATTTCTTGATGGATCCACTGACCGTTGAAATTAAATGTGATTGATCCACCACTAATTTCTTGATGGATCCCCTAACCGTTGAAATTAACTGTGATTGATCCACTTTCATTGATCGATCAATTACTGGTTTGATGGAACTATTACTTATTTGAATTAAACGTGATTGAGTCATCGCTATTTTTATGGACCCATTACTTATTGAAAAAGATACAGTGATATCCTAATGTTTGCATCTTTGCAGAATATTAGTGTACAATCTCTTATGGATCTGTAGAATATTACAGTGTACTAGCTCTTATGGATCCATCGCTATTTGGGAAACCTTACAACGAATTACTTTGATGGTTCCGTTGCTTATGAAATGTGATGGATCCACTTCGTGTGAGGTGCTGGACTCTTAAGGCCAGTTCTTTCTGGAAAAATGTACAAAATAAATTATTTGTTATGAGTCGCTTGTTGGAATTAAATGCGATTGATCTGGAAATCTTTACAGTGGATTATATGGGAAGGATGTGATTGATCCACGGTTCCACCGCTTTGATCGATTTACTAACTGTCTAAATAAAAAATTTAGGTGCGGCCGATCCAGCTGATTGATGGATCCATTACCGGTTTGAATTAAACGTAATTTATATGGAGAATTTCACATTTTTGAATTAAATGATGGATAACTTTATAATGGACTATATTTGATGAATGTTATTGATTCACAACTGATTTGACAGATGCCCTAACCTTTTAAACTAATTGTCGTTTGATGGATCCCTTAACCGTTTAAATTAGATGTGATTGATCCACCCGTAATTTCTTGATGGATCCCCTAAGCGTTGAAATTAAATGTGATTGATCCACCTTCATTGATCGATCCATTACTGGTTTGATGGAACTATTATTTCTTTGAATTAATTTCGATTGACTCATCGTTTTTTTTAATGGATCCATTACTTGTTGAAAAAAATACAGCGATATCCTAATCTTTACAGTGTTACAGTGTACAATCTCTTATGGATCTGCAGACTATTACAGTGTACTAGCTCTTATTAATCCATTATTTATTTGGGCAACCTTGCATCAAAGTAATATTTGGGAAACCTTACAACAAATTACTTTGATGGTTCCAGTGCTTATTTGGGGAATTTTACAACAAAATACTTTGATGGTTTCACTATTTAGTTAGGTAATTATATATTTATTAATTGATGAGTTATTTGTACCAACTAAATCAATACCACATCAAATAACCAGTCTGATGTATTCATACATGACTTGTTTGAATTAATTCAGAGGTAAATCTCTTATGGATCTGCAGAATATTACAGTGTACTAGCTCTTATTAATCCATTATTTATTTGGGCAACCTTGCATCAAAGTAATATTTGCGAAACCTTACAACAAATTACTTTGATGGTTCCAGTGCTTATTTGGGGAATTTTACAACAAAATACTTTGATCGTTTCACTATTTAGTTATGTAATTATATATTTATTAATTGATGAGTTATTTGTACCAACTAAATCAATACCACATCAAATAACCAGTCTGATGTATTCATACATGACTTGTTTGAATTAATTCAGAGGTAATGTAGATAACCAGTCTGATGTATTCATACATGACTTGTTTGAATTAATTATGAGGTAATGTAGATAACCAGTGTGTTGTATTCATCCATGACTCGTTTGAATTAATTCAGAGGTAATGTAGATAGTATTCGAACGTTTTGCAAAGTCTACATCCTATTTCTGTAAAAGTCACATCCCAAGTCTTTGCAGAGTTTTCATTTGTTTATTTATACAAGTAGCAGTTATGTATTGTTTTCTGAATTGATTGAATTAATTTAGAGGTAATGTAGGTAGTATTCGAACATTTTGCAAAGTCTAGATCCTAATTCTGTAAAAGTCACATCCCAAGTCTTTGCAGAGTTTTCATTTGCTTATTTATAAGTAGCAGTTATGTATTGTTTTATGAATAAGTCACATCCCAAGTCTTTGCAGAGTTTTCATTTGCTTATTTATAAGTAGTAGTTATGTATTGTTTTTTGAATTGATTGATTATTTGTTTGTAAAAATAACAATATATTGCATGATATTGATAAAAATTGGTGGGAAATATATTGAGTGATAGTGATAAATTTATGGAAATTTATTTTATTGATTTAAATTGTATTAATTTAAATAATTTATTAAGATGATGAAATGCTAAATTGCACGTAAAGGCTATCAATTGTTGAAATACTACTTTCAACTGCAGCACCAATTAAAATAGCAAATCGAAATTAGATTTTTCCTTACACGGTGCAGATTTTGTTTTCCGGGATCAAGGACATCAAACATTTAAGAAGACAAAAATCGTGGCAGAGTTGGTAAAAAAGTAAACACCAGGTTTTATTGCGGACATGGAGAATGTACCGCAACATACAAAAATTTCATGAATTAAACTTATTTGTCTGCCCCTCCATACCTTGTTTTAATTTCTAGTCTTGTCATAAAAATTTTAAGTAGTTTTTTCTTTACGGTACATGTAATTTTTTTTTTTTTTTTTGTAGTTGCATATGAAATGTAATGTGAAGCAGCAGCGCAAAGAATGAAAAAAAATGTTTTTACATATAGCGTGTTAATTTTTGGCAGAAACAGAGTGTGTGTGTAAAGCACAGCAGTGCAAAGACAGTGGGTTGATTTTCAGAGGAGAAAGTATTTTTCTTTTTTGTAATGCATAGAAGTGCAGACACAACAGTGTCAATTTGCAGGCAGAGACAGAGTGAAATCTTTGGAACTGCATCTGAAGCGTTCCTAATGTAATCCCTCTATTAGAGGAAGTTTTTTGTTGTAACAGTCAGTATTGTTAATGAATACAAAGTTTTTTTTTTGCGTTGCTGAAACTCTGTCTTTAGGAAATAGTTTCTTAGCGTCAAAAACAAAGTGTTGTTGAAACTCTGTCTTCAGCAAACAATGCGTTGCTGAAACTTTGTTGACGAAACTCTGTTGCTGAAACACTGTATTCAGCAAACAAATTTTAGTTTCCTGTGTTAAAAACAGAGCATTAAAAACAGAGCATTATTCTCTGTTTGTCTGTTCTGGAATTATCAGAAATTCCCAACATGGTATCAGAGCTTGTCCAGGCTCTTTGAAGGTGTCAAAGAAGCTGAAGAAAGGATTTCTTGCTGTAGCAGCTTGTCCAGTAGAGTGAAGACTCAATCAAGAAAGAATCCAAGGTATTTCTCAAGTTTGTTTTTGTGTTACTATTGAGGACAGTCAGTTTAAATACACAGTCAAGTATTTTGAAGCATAGTTAAGAGTGCAAGAATGGCTGGAGCCAGCACTAGTATGGGTATCTGTAATACTCAGCTCCCATAATTTAATGGGAAAAAATATGACTATTGGGCAATAACTATGAGAGCCTTGCTTGCTTCCCAAGACTTATGGGAATTTGTTGAATATGGTTTTGAAGAACCACCAGATGAAGATGAGTTTAATAATTTGACTCAGGCAGAGAAAGAACTGTTAAAGAGCAATAAGAAGAAGGATTCTAAAGCCCTCTATTTTTTGTATCAAGCAGTTCATGAGAGTGTGTTTCCAAGGATAGCAGCAGCCAAGACATCCAAAGAAGCATGGGAAACTCTCAAGATAGCCTATCAAGGCATGGAGAAAGTGAAGATAGCAAAACTACAGTTGCTGAGGAGAGATTTTGAGAATCTCTGCATGAAGGAGTTAGATAATATTGACTCATTCTTCACACATGTGATTGGTCTGGTCACACCGATAAGGTCTTATGGAGAGATTTTTGAAGAAAGGAGGATTGTGGAGAAACTATTGAGGATCCTACCCTCAAGGTTCGATGTGATTGTCACCACCATATAAGAGACAAAAGATCTCACAAACTTCTCAATTGATGAACTACATGCATCACTGATAACACATGAGCAGAGATTGAGTAGGAATGAAAACTCATCTCTAGAGCATGCCTTTAAGACCTAGATGTTCTTTGGAAGAGGAAGAGGTCAAGGCAGAGGAAACAAGAGAGGAAGAGGCAGAAGCCAAAACAGAGGTGGAAGAAATAGTCCAGCAAATGCTCAAGGAAGAGGCAACAATCCAAATCAGAACCAAGGCCAAGGCAGCAACCAACAAAGTGGACAACATCATGCTCAAGGACAAAGGTATGATAAATCCAATGTCCAATGTCACTATTGTAAAAAATATGGGCATTATGCAAATGAATGTAGGAAGAAGCAGCATGATATGAGTAATAGAACTAGTGCAAATTTCACTAGAGAAAATATCAGCCAAGAAAATTTGTTTTTAGCCTATAATATGACTGAAGAAAAGAGTGAAGATGTATGGTTCCTAGACTCCGGTTGCAGTAACCATATGACAGGAAACATAGCCCTGTTTTTTATGTTAGATCAGAATGTGAAGTCACAAGTCACACTAGGGACTGATAGTAAAGTTTCTGTTATAGGAACAAGAGAAGTAAATGTCTTAACAAAGAAAGGTGAAAAGAAAACTATAGCAGATGTTTATTATGTTCCTGGAATGAAATGTAATCTCTTAAGTATTGGACAACTTGTTCAAAAGGGTTACAATGTTTTCTTTGTGGATAATGTATGCACCATCATGGATAAAACAACCAGCAAACAATGTATTGCTGAAGTGAAGATGACAAGGAACAGGATGTTCCCTCTCAGAATGATAGCAGATTTAAAAAATGGAGAAGAAATAGCAGCAGTGACACAAGAGGCTTTCCAAAGCGAACCAAAAGATGAAAATTGGTTGTGGCACTTGAGATTTGGACATCTCAACTTTGGAGGTCTTAACTTGTTGAGTAGAAAAGGAATAGTAAGAGGACTACCATTGATAGAGAAACCAGATAGCTTTTGTGAAGGTTGTATCTTGGGGAAACAACGTAGAGAAAGTTTTCCATCTAGGAAAAGCATAAGGGCAAAAGCACCCTTAGAAATTGTCCACTCAGATTTATGTGGACCAATGCAAACTCCATCACTTGCAGGCAGCCACTATATTCTAACATTTATTGATGATTTTACTAGAAAAAATTAGGTTTATTTCCTGAAGAACAAAAGTGAAGTGTTTGAAAGATTTTGCAACTTCAAAGCACTTGTAGAAAACCAAAGTGGGTTGCATATCAAAGTTCTAAGAACTGATAGAGGAGGTGAGTATATCTCTAAGGAATTTCTACGTTTTTGTAGAGAAAATGGAATTTATAAGCAGTTTACCACTAGGTACACTCCGCAGAAAAATGGAGTTGCCGAAAGGAAGAATAGGACAATCATGGATATGGTGAGGAGTATGTTAAAGGAAAATCATTTTCCAAATGATTATTGGGCTGAAGCTGTACATTGTGCAGCGTACATTTTGAATAGATGCCCTACAAAAGCAGTCATGAACAGAGTGCCGAAAGAAGCATGGAGTGGGACAAAGCAAGGAGTCACCCACATGAAAGTTTTTGGATGTGTGGCTTATGCACACATTCCAGATCAACTAAGGAAGAAGTTGGACAGCAAAGGGGAGAAATGTATTTTCATTGGATACAGTGAGGAATCCAAAGCTTACAGGTTGTATAACCCATCCACCAAGAAGCTTATTGTGAGTAGAGATGTTCAGTTCATTGAGGAGGAAGCTTGGGATGGAAGCATAGAGAAAACAGTGAATGTTAAAAACTCTTTGTCTCATGATGAAGATGAGGAGGAGATGGCTGAAATACATCCCCAAACAACAGCACCAACACAAGGACAACAAGAGACACCCTTGAGGAGAAATGAAAGTGCTTCTCCAAGCACACCACAAGGAGGAAATTCAAGTGCTTCTTCAAGCACTTGTACACCAAATGAAAGAGGTAAGAAGTTCAGAAATTTAAGTGACATTTATGAACAAGAGGCAGCAAATGAAGGTATGAACTCTTTGTTTGCTTTATATTGTCATGTTGATAACCCTGTTCATTTCGAAGATGCAATTAAGGATAGGAAATGGATAGAAGCTATGGATGAGAAGATCAATGCCATAGAAAGAAACAAGACATGGGATTTAGTTGAACTACCAAAAGGAAAGGAAGTCATTCTTCCCATGAATGGGAGAAAGGAATTGAAGTCCCTTGAAGATCTTCTTATAGGGGAGAGATACGGAATTAAATCGGCCATAAGAGCAGAGAAGAAAAGGTTGCAGGTTAGCTTGGAGATGCAAAGGTTGGAAATCTTGTTTGAGGCAGAGAGAAAGAGGATATTACATAATGATCAGAATACTTTTGCAGCTGCTATGACATCTGAAGGAACATCTAAGGAATTGAGAGCAAATGACCCACTAATTTTCCCAGAAAGCATAAGTGCAGATCATGCCCCAATGGATATAGCCAACTGCAAAGACAATACTCTTATTCTCCAGAACAGTAACCAGGCACAATTTTCTCGCTCGGGATTGATTGGAGTGCCTGTGCACAACAGTAAAAGCGATGAAATGAAAGCTGATACGAATAGGCAGAAAAGTTTTGAATTTTTGAGGAAATGTCTGGGTATGACTAATAACCCAGCAATTGAAATTAAAGGGGAGTGTTGAAATACTACTTTCAACTGCAGCACCAATTAAAACAGCAAATCGAAACTAGATTTTTCCTTACACGGTGCAGATTTTGTTTTCTGGGATCAAGGACATCAAACATTTAAGAACACAAAAATCATGGCAGAGTTGGTAAAAAAGTAAACACCAGGTTTTATTGCGGACATGGAGAATGTACCGCAACATCCAGAAATTTCAGGAATTAAACTTATTTGTCTGCCCCTCCATACCTTGTTTTAATTTCTAGTCTTGTCATAAAAATTTTAAGTAGTTTTTTCTTTACGGTACATGTAATGTTTTTTTTTTGTAGTTGCATATGAAATGTAATCTGACGCAGCAGCGAAAAGAATGAAAAAAAATGTTTTTACATACAACGTGTTAATTTTTAGCAGAAATAGAGTGTGTGTGTAATGCACAACAGTGCAAAGACAATGGGTTGATTTTCAGAGGAGACAGAGTATTTTTCTTTTTTGTAATGCATAGAAGTGTAGACACAACAGTGTCAATTTGCAGGCAGAGACAGAGTGAAATATTTGGAACTGCATCTGAAGCGTTCCTACTGTAATCCCTCTGTTAGAGGAAGTTATTTTTTGTAACAATCAGTATTGTTAATGAGTACAAAGTTTTTTTTGCGTTGCTAAAACTCTGTCTTTAGCAAATAGTTTCTCGGCGTAAAAAACAGAGTGTTGCTGAAACTCTGTCTTCAGCAAACAATGCGTTGCTGAAACTCTGTTGACGAAACTTTGTTGCTGAAACACTGTATTCAGCAAACACTTTTTAGTTTCCTGTGTTAAAAAAAAAAACAGAGCGTTAAAAACAGAGCATTATTCTCTATTTGTTTGTTCTGGAATTATTAGAAATTCCCAACATCAATCGTTTTGGAGAAAAAGTTAAATAATTTATTAGGATAATTAAAGGTTAACTTTAATGACCTCTGGAAAATACTCTCACACCCCTGAGAGGATGACGAATAATCATGAAATCCATCCTCATACTGCCGAGTTTTGCAAATTCCAAGCGCTATAACCATTGGCAAATTTGTGACAAATGTGGGATAATTCCATCCCCAATAAACCTTTTGCAACTAACGAGCCTAGCCAAGACAACGTAGGTAGGTAAAATAATCTCCAACCACGGGAGCAACAGTTTAGACCCAGACAATGCAATTCCCCAACGACAGAACGACCGATCCCTCATAGAGTTCTCGCATCGATCTCACAAGCATGAAATTTCACCCTAAATGCAAGGTTGTCGCTCGAGTTAAAAACAATACAGTCATTGCTGCTGCAAACGAGAGGGTTTTTTTCCACACTATGAGAGTTTATTGTCTAAAACGGTACCGTCATTGTTGTTTAAAACAAGAGATTTTTATCCATAGTGTGAATTTATTGTCTACCCAACTGGTTAGTGTGAATGAATCTTGTTACTCTAATTCTATTACACTATCATATAACGAATTGTAACTATCACATAAAGAATTGTAACAGACTTATACTCATTTTCAATCTGATGGCAGAGGTTATTTCCATAATCTAACACCTAAATCAAAGGCACACAAAGTATAGATGGCATGAGAGGTTATTTCCATAATCTAACACCTAAATCAAAGGCATACAAAGTTATAGGTGGTATGAGAGGGGAGTTCTTTTAAGAGGGAATATGGAATATTATATATATCTATATATATATATATATATATATATATATATATATATATATATATATATATATATATATATATATATATATATATATATATATTATTACTAGCAATTAGTTGCAATGGAAACGTTGTAAGTCAGTAGCATATGAAAAAAGAGCATAAATGAAGAGTGATTCCTCACCATAGAAGTAGATTCTTTGAGGGAACACACTCTGTTTTAGAGTGAATGCTTGTATATCCTTCTGAAGCAAAAATTGAGACTGGACATTCCCCATTAGTTCAACTTCCAAAAGCATATCATTGTAGTATTTGATTCCACAAAACAATGCATTGTCATCTGTAAAGGCACCATCAAAGACATAAACAAGACTGGGGATATCTTAACTTATTAGAATTTAAATGAAAAACTGATAAGGTGCTCTTATAAACAGTGAAGTGTGGATAGGGTTGACATACTCAATACAAGATCCAGGAGAAGTGAGATTGGTGTGGTAGACACAAGAACCTGTAGGACAAGAGATAATAGTGTCATATTTGTGACACAACAATTGAGAGTCCTCTTATCTAGAAACTATGAATATATATAGATCACATTCTAGGTAAATGCAACAAAACACAAATCACCACATTACACTGATTTCATAGGAACTCTTTATTCAAATTGATCCAAATTTCATTAATGAATTAATTTTGCCAACGTTATTAATTACTAAGCCATAAAACAGGGGATGGTCACTATTTATTTTTTCTCAAATTGTCAACTACACATTAGCTATTGTTTTCCTTTTCAAATCATGTACATATAAACTAATTGATTTTTGCTAGTTACTATCATTAAGGACATTTGTTTGGAGTGCATTCAACATCACCACTAAAATTCTATGAGAAAAAACAGAAAATTCAACTGTAAATCACATGGGGATGAACCACCATGTTTTTCAATTTACAGTATGGACATTGGAATGGGCCACCATGTTTGTCATATTTAGTAAAATAGGGTTGCGCTTCTGTGATCAATGAAGACAAGTTGTAGACGACCAATGTTAAGAATTATTATCATGTGCCGAAAGGAGTCTACAAACTCCACTTTGTGTTGTAAAAACATGTGCAATAAGGATAAGCTAACACACTCTACACATGGCATCACAATCTAAAAAAGCATTCGATTCCATAGGTTTCGCATATTCCGAAATGGGATTCCGCACGTTTAATTCATCTTAAGCATGATTTGGAATTTCTAATACCATGAGAGAGGAGGAATGCCTAAAAATTATTCCTTCTCTCTGTTTCCTCTGGGTACCCCTTATTAAAAGATGGTGGTTCACATGGACGACATGATCTAATCTAAAGTGATAATCAATCCTATAACAGAAGCTTGGTCGTAGCCATGCCTCACTATCAGATTGAATACATCTCCTACCAAGCTTATATTTAAACTAACCTGTTTTGGATTCACCTGTAAAACAACAAATATTTTCAGAAATTGGCATGATTGTAGTCCAATGAATTGCTCTGAGAATACATATTGAATGCAAAAAGACTTACGGGAACATACGGTCATCTGTGACGACCTCGAGAGATTTCTTCACAAGATTGAAGCAACGCTTGGCATAACATCCTTCAACATGGTAATTTGGAGGTATCCATCATAATGAAAATGGAGGATTTGTAGTTCTCGCAGTTGAACTATCATCCACATTGAA
Source organism: Pinus tabuliformis (assembly GCA_031772625.1). Classification (NCBI taxonomy): domain Eukaryota; kingdom Viridiplantae; phylum Streptophyta; class Pinopsida; order Pinales; family Pinaceae; genus Pinus; species Pinus tabuliformis. Next base: position 712,269,927 of record CM062809.1, read on the forward strand.
CCCAAGCCCAACACTAGCACCAACATTGGCACTGGTCTTCACCAATCTGACAACTTTTCTATCATTAGCTCAGTTGTTCAAGACTTTCTTGAGTCTCTTGGAACCCAACAACCTGCTTATAGTTCTACAAGTAGAAGCAAACACCATATAGATATGTATTACAATATTTTCACCATATGATACCGCATTCTCTTCTCTCCCAAAGAAAATTATCACTAATTTACCAGTCGATGAGAAGAAAGAATTATTGACAGACCATTGCATTTCCAAGTTTTACACATTAAAAATTTCCAGGACTTTAACAACCATGCCAACACAATGGAAACTAGCAGGAATTGGGGGAAATATAATTTGAATATCACTGGAGATGGTGGTGTTGTGATTGTGTCCTCTAGTTCTGTGACCACACCAGTCATGAGCACTGTGCATGTTACAGATCCTCTGGCACTTTACACAAGACTGATTTGTAGGAGTTGTAAGAGAATAATCCAAAAATTGTTCCTTTAGTGAATTTTAAAAGAACCTTCTACATTTATGATTCATAAGTCATGTAGTTCATCCAGAAAATCTACCTAACTCTCCCTCGACCACTAGTTTTTGTGCCTATATGAGGAGTTGGGTAAGCCTATGTATTTTAACATGTTCTTTAAATTACTTGTTTATATTCACTTGTGATAATATGATTTTTAAGTAAATCATTTATATTCACATATACATTGTTGTTTAGATTATGAAATAATGAATAAATTCATACCTTTGGGTCCATTTGTGACTGCACCAATGGATATTGGTCTCGAAGTCCTTGCATAAACAACCCTAAAACAATACATCAATTAATCTCAAACCTCAACCTCGAAAAAGGAGGTAGTTTCTTATTTATAGATTATAAATGGATTTGAGTTTTCATTCCTTGTTTACATTTGATTAGACAAGGTAATATTTTTATTGGAAATGACTTGGAGGATTTGGGAAAGTATAAAAAATAAGGCTTATTTCTAGTAAGAGGATAGTTAGGTATGTGAAAACTGCCCGATAAATAAATTTATTTTGTGCATGCAACTATCTAGACCACCAAGATCACACCAAAGAGGTAATCATCTTGTGAAGTCTCTAATATGTCGAAACTGATGCTTTCGGGCTAAAGACACGTGAACCACAAAGTCAATCCAACAAATACCTGGAGTGTGATCCATTACCCCATGTAGTAACCAATACGTCTTTATTCACCATGTGAAACCCACTTAACTAAAGGAGAGAAATATGTGATGACTAGGCCATCCTCATAGTAAAGGCACTTACACTCTGCTTAATGTCGGGTTTTATCCATCCTCCTTCTTAACGCCTTCCTATCTCCTCTTCCTGATTGCTTATGAACTGCCCCATTCCCATCGCAGTAATTAGGAGTCTTTTTCAAGCTATTCCCCTATAGAAATGCCTATAAACTACGAAGGAGAAGTCACACCTCACCATCTTGTGTCACCCTTCATAGTGATCGTTACATTCATTAATTAACAAAAGGATCCGCCTGACTTAGCCCATAAGCACCAATTAGTGCCAGCTAGTCTGGAACTAGCTCATATGCTTGAGGTGGATCAACAAGAAAAAATTCTTAGAGGTATACTATGACGAGGTCAACTCCACGTCTGTAGGTGTGGATTTGACATCTGGATCAACCGGTTGCTCATATACATATTTCACATCCCTATCTTGACTATCACAATCACACCATATAGGTAATCATCTTGTGAAGTCTCTAATATGTCCAAACTAATGATTTCTTGGAAAAATAGTCTTTTGCATAAACTGAATTTGACAGATAAACTGGATTGTACCATTTTCAACTTCAAGCATGTTAGTGTTATGTATACCATTGATCATATTCATAGGAGTTCTATGGGAATAACACAAAATTTGTGACATGTTCTTAGTTGGGTAAGCTCATGTTTTCATTTTCTCAATTCAACTTGGTATCTTACGACTTTATATGTATTGCCATGATTAACTAAATCCATGGGACATTGAATTAATCAATTTTACATAATGACTGAGTCAACACTACACTTTATCACCAACTATTTTATACTCGTAGACTTATAAAATAATTAACTTAAAATATGTTAATCATTTTTAAAATAATAATAAATTTTCAATTTTTAATTGACAAAACTCATCAACCTCTTATAATACTCACTTTATTTTATACTTACTTTTATTATAAAAAATTTAAATTGAAAAATATTTACAAATTTATGGCAAAATACTTCTTAAACCATACCCTTTATGAAAGACATAGTTTATTATAAAAGCATCATATCCATCTTAACTCTAAATCTACCAAGCATCTAGAGGGATCAAATCTCTTTTCACTTTAAAAAGGTTTGCATCTCAAGAGATTTGATCCCTCTTAGTGCTTGATAGATTTGAGATTACGATAGATCTAAATTAGTTAACTATTCATAATTAATAATAATAATAATAATTATTATTATTATTATTATTTTTAATTTAATTTTCTTAATTCATAATTATAACTATTAATTTTTATTTTTATGTATTTTGTTCCGGTGAAAATGTTTATATAACATAATATAAAAAGATATTACATTATAAATCTTTTCCATTGGAAAGCGTTGGTCAAAACAACTCCCTAACATATATATAAAATACCAAAATTATTTGAATTAAATAAAATACCCAAAACATCTAGCTCCATAAAATGTGTGTAGAATAGCAACTTATTTGAATTAAATAAAATGGCAAGTTACCATTCTAAGCTTTAGAAAATTTTACCATGGATCCGTTACTCGTCAAACCTAAAATATGTGTAGAATCACAACGTATTTGAATTTTAAAAAATGACAACATTACATGGATCCATTACTGGTCAAACCTAAAATACGTGTAGAATAGCGACTTATTTGAATTAAATAAAATGGCAACGTTACCATTCTCACCTTTACAAAATTTTACCACGGATCCATTGCTTGTCAAACATTTTTCAAAGAATGGACCATTTCTATTAATGTAATACTTGTTTGAAATAAATGTGATTCGTCAACAACTTCGTTTAAGGGATTTAAACCTTGTTTAAATTAAATGTGATGAACGTTCCTAGTTCATGGATCATTTACTTGTTTGAAATCTTGCAATTTAACTTACAATGTATTTTTTCTTACCTGCCCACTTCTAGTTTGGAAAACTGTACGCCGAGTACCTCTAATGTCTTTAAAATTAAATGTGATGGACCCACTTCGTGTGAGGTGCTTGACTCTAAGGCTAGTGCTTTATGGAAAAATGTGGAAAAAAAATTATTTGTTACGAGTCAATAGCTTGTTTGAATTAAATGTGATTGATATGGAAAACTTTACAGTGGATTATATGCGAAGGATGTGATTGATCCACGGTTCCACCACTTTGATCGATTTACTAACTGTCTAAATAAAAAATTTAAGTGCGGTCGATCCACCTGATTGATGGATCCATTACTGGTTTGAATTAAATGTAATTTATATAGAGAACTTCACTTGTTTGAATTAAATGATGGGTAATTTTATAATGGACTATATTTGGTGGATCTGATTGATCCACCACTAATTTCTTGATGGATCCACTGACCGTTGAAATTAAATGTGATTGATCCACCACTAATTTCTTGATGGATCCCCTAACCGTTGAAATTAACTGTGATTGATCCACTTTCATTGATCGATCAATTACTGGTTTGATGGAACTATTACTTATTTGAATTAAACGTGATGGAGTCCGGGATAACTTTATAATGGACTATATTTGATGAATGTTATTGATTCACAACTGATTTGACAGATGCCCTAACCTTTTAAACTAAATGTGGTTTGATGGATCCCTTAACCGTTTAAATTAGATGTCATTGATCCACCAGTAATTTCTTGATGGATCCCCTAACCATTGAAATTAAATGTGATTGATCCACCTTCATTGATCGTTCCATTACTGGTTTGATGGAACTATTATTTATTTGAATTAATTGCGATTGACTCATCGCTTTTTTTATGGATCCATTACTTGTTGAAAAAAATATAGTGATATCCTAATCTTTGCAGTGTTCCAGTGTACAATCTCTAACGGATCTGCAGAATATTACAGTGTACTAGTTCTTATTAATCCATTATTTATTTGGGCAACCTTACATCAAAGTAATATTTGGGAAACCTTACAACAAATTACTTTGATGGTTCCAGTGCTTATTTGGGGAATTTTACAACAAAATACTTTGATGGTTTCACTATTTAGTTAGGTAATTATATATTTATTAATTGATGAGTTATTTGTACCAACTAAATCAATACCACATCAAATAATTATATATTTATTAATTGATGAGTTATTTGTACCAACTAAGTCAATACCACATCAAATAACCAGTCTGATGTATTCATACATGACTTGTTTGAATTAATTCAGAGGTAATGTAGATAACCAGTCTGATGTATTCATACATGACTTGTTTGAATTAATTCAGAGGTAATGTAGATAACCAGTGTGATGTATTCATCCATGACTCGTTTGAATTAATTCAGAGGTAATGTAGATAGTATTCGAACGTTTTGCAAAGTCTACATCCTATTTATGTAGAAGTCTCATCCCAAGTCTTTGCAGAGTTTTCATTTGTTTATTTATACAAGTAGCAGTTATGTATTGTTTTCTGAATTGATTGAATTAATTTAGAGGTAATGTAGGTAGTATTCGAACATTTTGCAAAGTCTACATCCGAATTCTGTAAAAGTCACATCCCAAGTCTTTGCAGAGTTTTCATTTGCTTATTTATAAGTAGCAGTTATGTATTGTTTTCTGAATTGATTGATTATTTGTTGGTAAAAATAACAATATATTGCATGATATTGATAAAAATTGGTGGGAAATATATTGACTCATAGTGATAAATTTATGGAAATTTATTTTATTGATTTAAATTGTATTAATTTAAATAATTTATTAAGATGACGAAACGCACGTAAAGGCTATCAATTGTTGAAATACTACTTTCAACTGCAGCACCAATTAAAACAGCGAATCGAAACTAGATTTTTCCTTACACGGTGCAGATTTTGTTTTCCAGGATCAAGGACATCAAACATTTAAGAACACAAAAATCATGGAAGAGTTGGTAAAAAAGTAAACACCAGGTTTTATTGTGGACATGGAGAATGTACCGCAACATACAAAATTTCATGAATTAAACTTCTTTGTCTGCCCCTCCATACCTTGTTTTAATTTCTAGTCTTGTCATAAAAATTTTAAGTAGTTTTTTCTTTACGGTACATGTAATGTTTCTTTTTTTGTAGTTGCATATGAAATGTAATGTGACGCAGCAGCGCAAAGAATGAAAAAAATGTTTTTACATATAGCGTGTTAATTTTTGGCAGAAACAGAGTGTGTGTGTAATGCACAGCAATGCAAAGACAGTGGGTTGATTTTCAGAGGAGAAAGTATTTTGCTTTTTTGTAATGCATAGAAGTGCAGACACAACAGTGTCAATTTGCAGGCAGAGACAGAGTGAAATCTTTGGAACTGCATCTGAAGCGTACCTACTGTAATCCCTCTGTTAGAGGAAGTTTTTTGTTGTAACAGTCAGTGTTGTTAATGAATAAAAGTTTTTTTTTTTGCGTTGCTGAAACTCTGTCTTTAGCAAATAGTTTCTCGGCGTAAAAAACAAAGTTTTGTTGAAACTCTGTCTTCAGCAAACAATGCGTTGCTGAAACTCCGTTGCTGAAACTCTGTTGCTAAAACACTGTATTCAGCAAACACATTTTAGTTTCCTGTGTTAAAAAAAAAACAGAGCGTTAAAAACAGAGCATTATTCTCTGTTTGTCTGTTCTGGAATTATCAGAAATTCCCAACATGGTATCAGAGCTTGTCCAGGCTCTTTGAAGGTGTCAAAGAAGCTGAAGGAAGGATTTCTTGCTGCAGCAGCTTGTCCAGTAGAGTGAAGACTCAGTCAAGAAAGAATCCAAGGTATTTCTCAAGTTTGTTTTTGTGTTACTATTGAGGACAGTCAGTTTAAATACACAGTCAAGTATTTTGAAGCATAGTTAAGAGTGCAAGAATGGTTGGAGCCAGCACTAGCATGGGTATCTGTAATACTCAACTCCCACAATTTAATGGGAAAAACTATGACTATTGGGCAATAACTATGAGAGCCTTGCTTGCTTCCCAAGACTTATGGGAATTTGTTGAATATGGTTTTGAAGAACCAGCAGATGAAGATGAGTTTAATAATTTGACTCAGGCAGAGAAAGAACTGTTAAAGAGCAATAAGAAGAAGGATTCTAAAGCCCTCTATTTTTTGTATCAAGCAGTTCATGAGAGTGTGTTTACAAGGATAGCAGCAGCCAAGACATCCAAAGAAGCATGGGAAACTCTCAAGATAGCCTATCAAGGCATGGAGAAAGTGAAGACAGCAAAACTACAGTTGCTGAGGAGAGATTTTGAGAATCTCTGCATGAAGGAGTTAGATAATATTGACTCATTCTTCACACATGTGATTGGTCTAGTCACACAGATAAAGTCTCATGGAGAGATTCTTGAAGAAAGGAGGATTGTGGAGAAACTATTGAGGATCGTACCCTCAAGGTTCGATGTGATTGTCACCACCAAAGAGACAAAGGATCTCACAAACTTCTCAGTTGATAAACTACATGCATCACTGATAACACATGAGCAGAGATTGAGTAGGAATGAAAAATCATCTCTAGAGCATGCCTTTAAGACCCAGATGTTCTTTGGAAGAGGAAGAGGTCAAGGCAGAGGAAACAAGAGAGGAAGAGGCAGAAGCCAAAACAGAGGTGGAAGAAATAGTCCAGCAAATGCTCAAGGAAGAGGCAGCAATCCAAATCAGAACCAAAGCCAAGGCAGCAGCCAACAAAGTGGACAACATCATGCTCAAGGACAAAGGTATGATAAATCCAATGTCCAATGTCACTATTGTAAAAAATACGGGCATTATGCAAATGAATGTAGGAAGAAGCAGCATGATATGAGTAATAGAACTAGTGCAAATTTCACTAGAGAAAATATCAGCCAAGAAAATTTGTTTTTAGCCTATAATATGACTGAAGAAAAGAGTGAAGATGTATGGTTCCTAGACTCCGGTTGTAGTAACCATATGACAGGAAACATAGCCCTGTTTTTTATGTTAGATCAGAATGTGAAGTCACAAGTCACACTAGGGACTGATAGTAAAGTTTCTGTTATAGGAAAAGGAGAAGTAAATGTCTTAACAAAGAAAGGTGAAAAGAAAACCATAGCAGATGTTTATTATGTTCCTGGAATGAAATGTAATCTCTTAAGTATTGGACAACTTGTTCAAAAGGGTTACAATGTTTTCTTTGTGGATGATGTATGCACCATCATGGATAAAACAACTAGCAAACAATGTATTGCTGAAGTGAAGATGACAAGGAACATGATGTTTCCTCTCAGAATGACAGCAGATTTAAAAAATGGAGAAGAAATAGCAGCAGTGACACAAGAGGCTTTCCAAAGCGAACCAAAAGATGAAAATTGGTTGTGGCACTTGAGATTTGGACATTTCAACTTTGGAGGTCTTAATTTGTTGAGTAGAAAAGGAATGGTAAGAGGATTACCATTGATAGAGAAACCAGACAGCTTTTGTGAAGGTTGTATCTTGGGGAAACAACACAGAGAAAGTTTTCCATCTGGGAAAAGCATAAGGGCAAAAGCACCCTTAGAGATTGTCCACTTAGATTTATGTGGACCAATGCAAACTCCATCACTTGCAGGTAGCCACTATATTCTAACATTTATTGATGATTTTACTAGAAAAAATTGGGTTTATTTCCTGAAAAACAAAAGTGAAGTGTTTGAAAGATTTTGCAACTTCAAAGCACTTGTAGAAAACCAAAGCGGGTTGCATATCAAAGTTCTAAGAATTGGTAGAGGAGGTGAGTATATCTCTAAGGAATTTCTATGTTTTTGTAGAGAAAATGGAATTTATAAGCAGTTTACCACTAGGTACACTCCACAAAAAAATGGAGTTGCCGAAAGGAAAAATAGGACAATCATGGATATGGTGAGGAGTATGTTAAAGGCAAATCATTTTCCAAATGATTATTGGGCTGAAGCTGTACATTGTGCAGTGTATATTTTGAATAAATGCCCTACAAAAGCAGTCATGAACAGAGTGCCGGAAGTAGCATGGAGTGGGACAAAGCAAGAAGTCACCCACATGAAAGTTTTTGGATGTGTGGCTTATGCACACATTCCAGATCAACTAAGGAAGAAGTTGGACAGCAAAGGGGAGAAATGTATTTTCATTGGATACAGTGAGGAATCCAAAGCTTACAGGTTGTATAACCCATCCAGGAAGCTTATTGTGAGTAGAGATGTTCAGTTCATTGAGGAGGAAGCTTGGGATGGAAGCATAGAGAAAACAGTGAATGTTAAAAACTCTTTGTCTCATGATGAAGATGAGGAGGAGATGGCTGAAATACATCCCCAAACAGCAGCACCAACACAAGGACAACAAGAGATGCCCTTGAGGAGAAATGAAAGTGCTTCTCCAAGCACACCACAAGGAGGAAATTCAAGTGCTTCTTCAAGCACTTGTACACCAAATGAAAGAGGTAAGAAGTTCAGAAATTTAAGTGACATTTATGAACAAGAGGCAGCAAATGAAGGTATGAACTCTTTGTTTGCTTTATATTGTCATGTTGATGACCCTGTTCATTTCGAAGATGCAATTAAGGATAGGAAATGGATAGAAGCTATGGATGAGGAGATCAATGCCATAGAAAGAAACAAGACATGGGATTTAGTTGAACTACCAAAAGGAAAGGAAGTCATTCTTCCCATGAATGGGAGAAAGGAATTGAAGTCCCTTGAAGATCTTCTTATAGGGGAGAGATACAGAATTAAATCAGCGATAAGAGCAGAGAAGAAAAGGTTGCAGGTTAGCTTGGAGATGCAAAGGTTGGAAATCTTGTTTGAGGCAGAGAGAAAGAGGATATTACATAATGATCAGAATACTTTTGCAGCTGCTATGGCATCTGAAGGAACATCTAAGGAACTGAGAGCAAATGACCCACTGATTTTCCCAGAAAGCACAAGTGCAGATCATGCCCCAATGGATATAGCCAACTGCAAAGACAATACTCTTATTCTCCAGAACAGTAACCATGCACAATTTTGTGGCTCGTGATTGATTGGAGTGCCTGGGCACAACAGTAAAAGCGATGAAAGGAAAGCTGATACGAATAGGTAGAAAAGTTTTGAATTTTTGAGGAAATGTCTGGGTATGACTAATAACCCAGCAGTTGAAATTAAAGGGGAGTGTTGAAATACTACTTTCAACTGCAGCACCAATTAAAACAACAAATCAAAACTAGATTTTTCCTTACACGGTGCATATTTTGTTTTCCGGGATCAAAGACATCAAACATTTAAGAACACAAAAATCATGGCAGAGTTGGTAAAAAAGTAAACACCAGGTTTTATTGCAGACATGGAGAATGTACCGCAACATCCAGAAATTTCAGGAATTAAACTTATTTGTCTGCCCCTCCATACCTTGTTTTAATTTCTAGTCTTGTCATAAAAATTTTAAGTAGTTTTTTCTTTACGGTACATGTAATGTTTTTTTTTTTGTAGTTGCATATGAAATGTAATGTGACGCAGCAGCGCAAAGAATGAAAAAAAAATGTTTTTACATACAGTGTGTTAATTTTTAGCAGAAACAGAGTGTGTGTGTAATGCACAGCAGTGCAAAGACAATGGGTTGATTTTCAGAGGAGGCAGAGTATTTTGCTTTTTTGTAATGCATAGAAGTGTAGACACAACAATGTCAATTTGCAGGCAGAGATAGAGTGAAATCTTTGGAACCGCATCTGAAGCGTTCCTACTGTAATCCCTTTGTTAGAGGAAGTTCTTTTTTGTAACAATCAGTATTGTTAATGAATACAAAGTTTTTTTTTGCATTGCTGAAACTCTGTCTTTAGCAAATAGTTTCTCGGCGTCAAAAACAGAGTGTTGCTGAAACTCTGTCTTCAGCAAACAATGCGTTGCTGAAACTCTGTTGCTAAAACTCTGTTGACGAAACTTTGTTGCTGAAACACTGTATTCAGCAAACACATTTTAGTTTCCTGTGTTAAAAAAAAAATAGAGCGTTAAAAACAGAGCATTATTCTCTATTTGTTTGTTTTGGAATTATTAGAAATTCCCAACATCAATCGTTTTGGAGAAAAAGTTAAATAATTTATTAGGATAATTAAAGGTTAACTTTAATGACCTCTGGAAGATACTCTCACACCCCTGAGAGGATGACGAATATTCATGAAATCCATCTTCATACTGCCGAGTTTTGCAAATTCCAAGCGCTATAACCATTGGAAAATTTGTGACAAATGTGGGATAATTCCATCCCCAATAAACCGTTTGCAACTAACGAGCCTAGCCAAGACAATGTAGGTAGGTAAAATAACCTCCAACCACGGGAGCAACAGTTTAGACCTAGACAGCGCAATTCCCCAACGACAGAACTGTCGATCCCTCATAGCGTTCTCGCATCGATCTCACAAGCATGAAATTTCACCCTAAATGCAAGGTTGTCGCTCGAGTTAAAAACAATACAGTCATTGCTGCTGCAAACGAGAGGTTTTTTTTCCACACTATGAGAGTTTATTGTCTAAAACGGTACCGTCATTGTTGTTGAAAACAAGAGATTTTTATCCATAGTGTGAATTTATTGTCTACCCGACTGGTTAGTGTGAATGAATCTTGTTACTCTAATTCTATTACACTATCATATAACGAATTGTAACTATCACATAAAGATTTGTAACAGACTTATACTCATTTTCAATCTGATGGCAGAGGTTATTTCCATAATCTAACACCTAAATCAAAGGCACACAAAGTATAGATGGCATGAGAGGTTATTTCCATAATCTAACACCTAAATCAAAGGCATACAAAGTTATAGGTGGTATGAGAGGGGAGTTCTTTTAAGAGGGAATAATATTATTATTATTATCATCATCATCATCAAGATTGGCCAATATTTTATAATGTTTTTTAATTTTGCAAAAAAAATTTCCAAACACTTTACAATGTTTTATAATTTAGTGAAAATGTTATCAAGATTTAACAAAAAAACTATAATTTAGTAAAATATTACCAAAAAATTATATATGCATCTTAAGTTATTGAAAAAATAGTATATACATTTTTATATGTACCATGGGGATTGATCCATTTAATATATATATATATATATATATATAGGGGGATTTTTTAAAAATTTTGTTGCTTGGGTGTTCAATTCCTAACACTGGAAAGACAAGGTGCTGATATATACCGATTTGTGTTGGAAAATAAAAAACAGGATAAGGAAATTTTTGGTTGAATGCAAGGTGGTGTAGGGAGAAATTTTCTAGGCACAAGAAGGCCTCAAAAGGACATTTTCCTTTATATTGTTTGCTCTAGAGAAGCAAGTTAACCAATTGGATACAAAAATATCAATTTAAAAAAAAATTATTGCCAACTTGGACTTCAACAACAAGGATAATGACCAAGATCCCACTCCCACCTAGATGAGTTCTCTCAAGATAGTGTTTCACTTTAATGATTTTTCATGTTTAAAAATTTATCCTTTCTTTTTAGTTAGTTTATATTGTGTTTATTCTTTTTATTATATAGATAAAGATAGATTCACTTATCTAAAAAAATATTATTATATTGGGTTTATTCTTTTTATTATATAGATAAAGATAGATTCACTTATCTAAAAAAAATATTATTAGATATCTAAAGTATTCTTAGAACTTCAAACCTTTTTATATATTATTAGTTTGGTTTCTCTAATAATAAACCAATTATTATAGATATATGTAATTATTATAGATATATAATGTATTTTGTTATTCAAAAATTAGAATTATATATATATGTGTGTGAGAGAAAACTAAATATGCTCATAAAGATAAATGAATGCATTATTAAAATACTACATGTTGAAGAGGTGACTAGTTCAAATCTTTCCTTAATGTCTACCAGATTAAAAATAATAATAATAATAATGAGAATAAGAATAAATATAATTAAATATGTAAAATAAAATATTTCATTTTGTTTAAATTAAAATAATATTGATTTTAAGCTAATTAAATTAAAAATATATTTCGGAAGCTTTCTCTTTCCTCTTCAATTTACTTATTGGGTGGGGGGGCTCTTGGGTTTACTTATTGGCCCCCCCAAATAAGTAAAAAAAGAGTCGAGTACCTAAAGGTTCAATTTACTTATTGGGTGGCCCCTCTCAAATAAGTAAAAAAAAGGGACGGAAGTCACTCACTATTCATATGGTGAGGGCCTGCTTACGCATCCTCTCCTCTCCCTCTCCTCAGCGAACACAATCTAACCATTTTTAATTATTTTATTTAAATATAATAAAACAATTGAATAGTGTATAAAATCAAGATTTATTTTTAAAATTAAAATATAAAAAAAAAATCGATTTTCATGTTGATTGGATTCTTAAAATTATTTTCCATACAACTATCCTCCCAGAATTCTTATTAACCAAAAATTTTGAAGTTATATATTTTATAATCTTTAGGTTAACAAATCGTTTCTATTTTTATATTATAAAAAATTAATTAATTATTTGTTATTTTATAAAATAATTAATTTAAAGTTATAAATAAATATTTTGTTAATTTTTATTAGCACAACTAATTTGAGGATGGACGTAGGTAGTAAGACAACGAGGATTAAAATTAACCGGCCTAGTGAGCAAGATAAAGATTAAACTTTTGAGATTAGATAGTTATGCCCTTAGCTAAGGGATGAGACATGCTACACAAATTTAGTCATCTAAAATTTTATATAGCTTAAATGCCCGTAAATTACTACTCCTCAAGTTACAAACCAGAAAATCACAAATAACTTCACTATATATATAAAATCCATTTTTCTAAAATAATTAAATTATGTTAAGTAATAAATCTTAATAAATCTTTGTAAAATTATTAAATTTTATTTCTGATAACCATTTCATTGTTTTTTTATTTCCATTTTCGTGCAACGTAAACTACTTTATTATGGTAGTGTACATTAAGTGAAAGCTACCATGGCATTTACCGTGGGGATTTTGCTGCGAGGGACTTTGATATCATACTATATTATATATATATATATATATAGATATAAAATCCATTTTTTTTTAAATAATTAAATCATGTTAAGTAATAAATCTTTGTAAAATTATTAAATTTTATTTCTGATAACCATTTCATTGTTTTTTTTTTTATTTCCATTTTCGTGCAACGTAAACTACATTATTATGGTAGTGTACGTTAAGTGAAAGCTACCGTGGCATTTCCCGTGGGATTTTTGCTGCGAGGGACTTTGATCTCATCGCTTCGCTTTTTATAGGACATTCACAACCTTAATTTAACTTTTTAAAAATAATTTTTAAAGAATTTGAATAATTGATTCTCCTTTATTGAAAGTCATATAGTTATCTTCACTTGTATTAATTAAAATTTTAAAATATTTCAAAATATACCATTAAACTAAAATTTGAAAAAAATTGAAAATCCTTAATCAAAGTAAAATTGCTCATCGAGGTACTGGATGCGGCCACCGAAACAAGGTTCTTATCGCTGTCAGTTGACTATTACAGTTGTGGGAACTTTGTTACATAAATTTTATAATAAAATTGATGATCTATTTTTTCATAATTAAGGATATATGAATATAAAGATGTATACTGAAACGATATATATGAGAGAAGGCTGGTGGCTTCTTTTGAATGCTTCAACTCATTTATATATATATATATATAAAAGAATATATGAATATAAAGATGTATACTGAAACGATATATATGAGAGAAGGCTGATGGTTCTTTTGAATGCTTCAACTCAATTTCATTCATATATATATATAGATAATGATGAGAGAGAAGTTTGATTATCGCTTCTTCTAATGCTTCAACGCCGAATTGAAGTTAAAAGCCGAATTGAAGTTAAAAGGAACATTTCCAACTTTCATATGTAAATTCAACGCTCCAACCTCTGTTACGCATAAGCTGCCATATCTCTGAATCCTACTTTTTAAAAGTTTGTGCGACGATGGCCAATTTTTTTTATGCCAAATCGATCTGTTGGATAATTATCACTTTTCTCTTGCGGTTATTGGATCATATCAGTGCTCAACAAGGTGATTCGCATTCCAACCTTAAGAAAGAACGAACCAGTAGTCTCATACTCGCATCCAGAGAATAACAATCTTTAAGCACTTTTCAATGTTTTACTAAGCACTTTATTCTTTAGATAACAACATATTATTTCATTAATGAATGGACTTTTGGTTCGCAGGATTTCTAAGTATAGATTGCGGAGCGAAAACAAATCACACTGCGGACAATAATATATCATGGATCAGCGATGTTAATTACATAGATGTTGGTGACACAGCAGTAACAGGAGATACCACTTATCCAATCCTCTCAACACTACGCTTCTTCCCAAAGCCTCTCAATAAGTCTTGCTATGAGTTGCCGGTGACCCGCGATGTTCCTTACCTTCTAAGACTATGGTTTTCCATCGGAAATTACACTGCATATCAAAATTACCCCACCTTCACTTTCACTATTGAGACACTGGGTCTGCTGGCTTTCAGCAACGTAACAGTCGTATCTTCAGATTTCTTTTTCAATGATAATATCTTCGTTAGTTCTGGCAGAGTGCTGTATGTTTGCTTCATCAGAACCTCTGAGAGTGACGATCCCTTTATCAATGCTATCGAGTTGAGGATCCTCCGAGATGGCATGTACGGACAGGCTAAGCCAGGTTCCATGTTGAGATTATCATCAAGAGATAATGCTGGAACAAGTAATTCGCCCATAATCAGGTGAAGATTTTGAACTTTATATGTTGTGCCTTTCGAAATCTACGCATATACTCGAGATCTAGGTTTTGACATTCATCCCAATCCATTTTCGTACGAGTGATAAAATTATATCATTCACCGCTTCTCGGAAACCATATCTCTGTATGAACACAGTTCTGAGAAGGTATTGATGTGAAAGGATTCCGGTGTGTGTTAAAGGGCTATGTCTTGAAAATTTCTTTAGATTTTTATTCTGATTTTTGTGTTTTTCATTAGGGTTTTTTCTAATAATGATTAAAGGCGCTTATCAAATTTAAAGGAGAACTTTCAGATCGGTATCAGATATTTTTGTGGAGTATGATTGCGGTGGATGACTTCGTACGGTGAATTAGGCAGGTACCCTCAAGACGAGTTCGACCGCATCTGGACGTTAGTCGTATATCCAAATTCACCAGATCTACAATATATAAGTTCACAAGATCCCATTTCAGCAAACAATACAGAAGACCTTCCTCCCACTGCTGTCATGCAAAATGGGTGGCTTCAAATCAGCCCCAACCCCTATCAATTCAATCAACCAACATCCCCAGGAAGCAAATCATTACTGCTGTTGTATTTTGCTGAGATCCAGACCCTAAATGTGTCAGAATCGAGATCCTTTTACGTCAGTATCAATGGTGAAACACGATCTGGAATCATTACTTTGGTCAGAAATTTGTCGACCCTAGAACTACAGTTTATATCCAATCCAACAGGCAGCTTCGAATTTCATCTGGTTAAGGCTCCTGGCTCCACGCGTGCTCCTATAATCAACGCTTATGAGTATTACTTCATAATTGATACGCAACCGGCAACATATCCTCAAGATCGTAAGTACCCTCACTAAACTTTCTGATGCTGAAATTATTGATGTCATAATTCAATGTATAACCATGAATTTCTTAAACTGCAGTTCAAGCTCTTGAAGCCATCAAAAGCAGGTTCGACATAAAAGATTGGATTTCCGACCCTTGCTATTTGATATCGTGGAAAGGAATTGGATGCGATAATAGCTATTTGACAGTAAGAATCTCGGAAATGTAAGTTTAATTTTTTACACTTCACTACTTGTAGCAGAAATTGTAAATCTGATGATACTTATAAAAGCTTATCGTGACCCTATGTTCCCAGCGATTTGTCAGGATGGAATCTCTCAGGACCGATGCCTGAGCATATTGTACAGATGACTGCATTAGTTAACGTGTAAGAAGATTTATGCTTTTCTCACTTATCCCCTCTGTAACCCATCAGATTAAATCCCTTTAAGTAGTCAAAAGTTGCAGAATGCATAACAATAGTCATGGCTCTATGCTCGATCCAGTGCTAAATATATTGGTGGATAAAAATCTTTCACCTTTCGATGAATGGAACATCATTTGTCTTTGAAAATTATATTGAAAATGGCGTTAATCCATTCGTTTTGAAATTAATAGGTCACTTGACAATAATAATTTGATCGGACCCTTGCCTGATTTCTCCAATTTAACCATGTTGGAGAGTCTGTAAGTTTCTTCTGAACACATTTTTTTCTCTGTGCTGACATTTTACTTGCAAGCCTGTGCATTTTCACAAAACAAGGATTTATCATAATTTTAAAGAAGAGAGATCCGACTGATTTACTGAGTTTACTTTGCAGACATCTACAAAATAATAACCTAAGTGGTAGTATCCCAGATTCTCTATCTCAGCTCAAAAACCTTAAGGAGCTGTACGTATCCATATCTCATTTTTCAATTTCTATTGCCACTTTTGGTTTCAATGTTAAGGGAATTAATTATGAAAATCGTAATGGTTTGTCATTGTAACAGGTTTATAGAGAACAATAATTTTAGTGGTGTAATTCCTGAGCAGCTTCTGCTCAATCCTTCATTAAAACTCAGGTAACCGTATTTCTTACTTTCCCAGTTCCACAGGCATCCCATTGGAGGATTTTGTAGTTAAGAATTTCCATTGATATTTTATACTGGCCAAACTGCAAAACTCCGGAAAGTAATAAAAATCTCTTTGACATAATGATTAATCTTAGGCTCCAACCAAAGTTGATGGCAAATCTATTATTATGTTATCTTGCAGTTACTATGGGAACCCTTACCTGTGTATGCACAAGGGGGAATGTATTCCTCCCCGTTCAAATAAAAACGTTGTGAGGGTTATCTTGGGAATAACACTAGGTGGCGTTCTGATTATCGCTGTAGCGTTGACAGTGTGTATTGTTGTACGTCGCAAGAACCTGAGGAGAAAAGAGGGCGTGGTTATTGGTGACATGCCTTCAGAAGGCAGCGAGGACGAGAAGGAAACGATTATGGAGCAAGGTCACTGCATGTAATAACTTTGAACATATCATACATAACTTTTGGTTTTCGAAATAATAACTTTATCTGGACACATGAATGGAATTTCAGATTCTTCAATAATTACTACAGTGCCGAATCTAATAAAGTCTCGCGCCTTCAGTCTATCTGAGATGATCGCTGCCACAGAAAATTTTAGTCGGAAGATTGGACATGGGGGCTTTGGTTCAGTGTTTTATGGTCGATTGCCCGACGGGAGAAATATAGCCGTAAAAGTCTTGTCCTTCTTCTCCAGTCACGGCGTCCATCAGTTCCTCAATGAGGTAATTAATTCAGGAGATTTTAATCCATGTAATTATATGCTAATAGGGCTGTCTCTCAACTTTCTAAATAAATGAAAAAGAACTTTGCAATATAATTCTTAGTTACATCTTAATTGTTTTCAAAATAATTCGGTTAGATAGACAAAGTTCTCAGTGTAAGGTATCTGTTTCATCCGTAACAATTATAGTATCCCATGAAGATAAGAGCAGTTTAAAGAGGTGAAGTTTTGGATTTTTTGGGTAGATTTTCACTTCATTTTGTTTGAAAGTTTGATTAAAAACTATATGATAATAATTATACAATATTTCAAAGATTTCTAAAATAGTAATTTCATTTTGATATTTAAAAATATAATTGAAATAATTACACCTATTTTTACCCAGAATGATCTCACAAAATTTGAAATAAAGACCAATTGACTTTGCTAACCTTATTACTTTATTTTTTCTACATATACTGACAATGGCTTTACCTTGTGCAGATCAATCTTCTTTCTAGAGTCAATCATAGGAACCTGGTATCATTATTGGGTTACTGTAACGAGTCCAGAGAACTTATGCTAATCTACGACCACATGTCTGGAGGATCTCTCAAAGACCGCCTTTATAGTACGTACGTTTCTCAGAGAAATATAAGCAATTTAACCAACACAAATTTGGTTCTAATTCATTTCTTTTGCAGGTCCTAATGCAAAATGTTCCGAATTAAATTGGAAAACAAGGCTGAAAATAGCTATAGACGCAGGCCAGGGTATGTCCTTTCTCAGAATAGTACTGCACATTAGCTTTTATTGATATAAACGCTGACAATGTTTTCCCGTGATCCACCTGTAATGCCATATTTGAAGGATTGGAATACTTGCACATGGGTTGCACTCCAAAGATAATTCACAGGGATGTCAAGACTGCCAACATTCTTTTAGACAGCAATTTGAACGGAGTATTGGGCGATTTCGGTCTGTCAAGGATGACAATTGATGGGGAGGCTTCTCACATTACCACTGCGGTAAAAGGAACGGCAGGATACCTCGATCCAGCGTAAACCACATACATCCCGCAATATCTTTCCATTCTCCACACTGATTAACTATTAGAAGAGGATGGATTCTTTGTATTTTTCTACAGAGAGCAGATAAAAAAATTTGTATTGTATTTTTTCAATGATTGGCTTAAGCTTTTTTCCACAGTTATTTTCGAACTCAAATGTTGACGGACAAGAGTGATGTGTATAGTTTTGGAGTGGTTTTCCTGGAGATTATCAGTGGCAGACATGCTATTAATGCAAAACTAGGCGCAGAAGAACGAAACCTAGTTCGATGGGTAAGGAATCTTATATTTTTTCCATCCATTGCAAATTTTGGGAATCTGATAGCTTTTCATTCAAAACCTGTTATATTTTATATTCTAATTGTAAATTTCAAAATATTGGTGGGTAAGGAATCTGATAGCTTTTCATCCAAAACGTGTTATATTTTATATTCTAATTGTAAATTTCTAAAAAAGAATGATGAAATGGTTTGACTTTCGTTCTATGAAAAATTATAAAAACAAAAATCCAATTATAATATTGTAACTTTGTAGTTTGTAATCCATCTTAAATTAACAATAATCGTGATTACTGGAAAATTAGATTAACGACAATCGTAATTATTGGAATCCTTATATGTGAGACCGTACCTGGAGAACGAAGAAAATCAGAACAAAATAACAAAAATCATAGATGAAAGGCTACGTGGAAATTACGAGATAAAATCCATTACTCGCGTTGCTAATCTAGCGATTAGATGTGTTCAGCGAGATCCGTATTTCAGGCCAACGATGATTCAGGTAGTGGCAGAGCTGAAAGAGGCTATTGCAGAAATTGCGTGATCACAGACGAACAAGGTGCGCTAACAGTACTACTAGTTTATTTCTAATACTAAGAAGAGGTTAAATACACAGATTTTGACGGTGACAGAAGTTTTTATGGAGAGATATCTTGCTCTTTGTGTACTGTGCATTTTTTAAATCCAATGAACACAAGATTTTTCCATATATTTCTGATTTACGAGACTAAGTCAGGATACTTTCACGAGTATTCGTAGTCATAGGATTTTGGTATCTCAGTTCCGTAGATACGGGCGTTTTTTTAATTATTTATAAGGAATTTGCAATAATTTGGAGTATATTAGTAGTTATTTAATTTAAATGCGCGGTAAATAGTTATAAATATCAAAACTTTTACTTTATAATAAGATATAGAGATTTGTTTTCATTTCACTAATTTCACTACAGAGGTTCTTAACATGTAAATAAGTTAGGTTACCATATTATTAGGTAATCTTATCATCACATATTAATATCAAATACTAAAAAAACTAATATTCATATTTATATAACTTTTTTTAATTAATTAATTAAAAGACATAACTAATTTTTGATATATATTTCAACATTTAATTTATAACTACTCAATCTCAACATTTAATTTATAACTGCTCCCAAAAATATTTCCAAAATAAATATATCTATAAATATAGTTGTTTTTATTTCATAAATTATTTGCCAAATATTTAATTTATATATAAAATTTTATTGACATTACATTTACCTAATTTATTTTATATTTTAATTTTATTTTGATTAGATTATACATTAAAATAAAAATATTAAGATATTTAATACATATCTCCATATTAATGTTGTTGATCAAAACCATAAAGTTATTTCAATTGGAATTATTTTACTTCAGCATTCGTGATGATCTCCTGCCACGAGTTCTTAATAATTCAAATGGTGATGGGTATATGTATTTTGAAACAATAATAATGATGAATTTTCTCCCTAATATATGGCATAGAGTTGTCACACTATCTACAAAAGAATAACAGCATTCATGATATTGGTTTTTTTTTTTTTAAAACTAAATTTTCTATGCTCCCCTCTTTAGCATTTATGTGAATGTACACAATATTACAATATTGTTTTAGTAGACTTGTACGTTTTGGTATAAATTTCCATTACATGATATACGATCGATTATTCATTAACAAATCTAAATCTTGTAATCGTAGAGGGTTATATGATGATCTAGATTTGCGTGAAAACTCTAAGGATTTGGGTGTTTAAAGTGGAAAATATTGTTTGATAACTTTTTTGTCACTCTCGTGGATGTGGACCCAGAGGAATATGATATTTTGGAAGAAGTATATGTGATATTTTATAATTTTCATATGCAAAAGTTTTCTTTAAATGAGGAAAATATTTGTTCTATAAAGAATATGGTTTCTATTGTATGTGAAAAGAAGGAAGAAGTAAGTTAAGTAGAAATTAAGAAAATCGCTTCATTATAGATGATATAACAATTATCAAGAGAATGAAATCAAAAGAATGAAAGAAATTGAATTTAAAATTTATGTTTATAATATGGAAAAATCTCCGATTAATTTGACGGAAGAGATTTAAGAAAAAGTTCATAAGAATCCCATCACTATTATTTTATTGATTTCTTTTAAATTAAAACTTGAACATTTTCATTTCGAAAAACCTAATGACCTTGTCATGACCTTTATCTATTTACGATAAACATAATTATGTTTCGAAGAATGTTCTCTGTTCAAATTATCTAGCAGAGAACAAGAAGGATGCTGGTTAATTAATTATCATTAAGAAATAAATACATAATATTCAAAATTGAAATTATATATCAAGACGATAATAAAAGAAATAAATATTGTGTTTTAATTTTTTCTTTAAGAAATGTTTTTTATTTTCTTTTATCTTCTATTTATTATAAGCTGTTGGTTAATTATTTATATATTAAGAAATAAATACACAATATTCAAAATTGAAATGATATATCAATACCATAATAAAAGAAATATTGTGTTTTAATTTTTTTTTTTTAAGAAATACTTTTTATTTTCTTTTATCTTCCATTTATTATACTTTGTATTTGATATATTTGATGGTTATGTTACACAAGTAAACATTTTAGAAACTTTTGACTTTTTTTTTTTTGTAAGTAAGGTAGTTCCATTCTTTTCATTCATGCTAAACATAGAGACCAGATACAACGTTTTGGTGGCCTCAACCTACCGCGAGGGGAAACCAGGTATGTTGGCCACCTGAGTTTACTATAGGCATTCCAAAACTAAAATTTGATAATTCTGTCCATACTGGCTATATATACCAAGCAAATAAAACTACCTATTAAGCTTATGTTCAGCATAAAACTGTAAAAGTAGAGAAACACAAAACCTCCAGCATAGCTTCCAGAGAATCATGCCTTTCTGGTTCCAGTATCCTTGTCTGTCTCCATGGGGGAATTCGTTTGTTCTTCCTGGCTTGGGTGCGAGCCTGCCATCTTGGACAGAATCAGGGACATCTCCTCCAGCTTATTATTCTGGTTGATCATAATAACTTGGAAATTTTTCATTTCCTTCTACAGGTGTGGCAGCCCATTGGCAATATCTGCCATTTCTTTTGCAACTTGTTCCAGGGCCTTTGCCAGAAGGCTCTTTAGGACCCAATAAATGTGCAGAGACCTCCGGTAAAGAGTCAGTCTGCCCCTTGTATATCCTGGGTCACTTACCATAGCTACCCACTCTTCAGTTTCCGAGTCCGACTGTTCTTCCAGGACTCTGGACTCCAGATTTTGGATTATGCGATGAATGTCTTCGTCTGTTTCTTCCTGATAGGCGCGGGCCGCCTCTTGAGCTTCGGCCTGGGTGGACCGCCTCCCTCTGCGTTGGTTCCCTGGTTCTTCCACAGGCCTGTCATCCGGGTTGCTTTGCCTCGGACGACCTTTGCCTCCACGACCTCGCCTCCGGCCCTGCCGAGCCATCCTGTCCTCTACCTTCTCCTGTTCACAATTATCAATCACAGGTGTTAGTTTGTCAACATTTTCATCACCGTCATCGTTTACCACTTGACCTTTGGAGGCTTCTCTATTCCTACTGCACTCCCCTTCATTTTTTTTTCTCTGATCCTGATATCCCTTCCCCGAGTGCAAGAGATGAATTAATCCCTCTGTCTTACGGGTTAGATAAAGAGATAAGGGCTCTATCGTCGACTCTCCACTACCTGACCTCCCCTCGGTTCCTACCATAGGGTTCACACGTTGGTTTCCTGCATTGCTCCTACGACTTTGCTCCCGACGACAATTTCCTTTTTCTTCAGGGTACTCCCCCTGGGACCCCTCCGGGTGACCCTCGCAATGAGATATAGGGGGCCGGACCAGCTTTCTCAGCCTCTTTTCTACCTCCAGATCCTCCCAAGACTGACAGTTATCCATTCTACTTATAATAATGGTTACAAGTAAGATGGAGAAAGCAGTATGCACATACCCAAGCTCACAGATCACTCTCGTGATGTTTCCGACCTACTCCTCATTCCGCTCCTCCTTCAATCTGTTCGCATTATCCTTTCCTTTGCCCCCCGCCACCTTCATATGATGCCTCTTCGCCGTCCTTCTCTCCCTGCCATTACCACCGCCATTTTTCCTAATCATCTGCACTCCTCCTGCCCCACTCCTGCCACTTGAACCTTGAGTTGGCCTAATACTCATTGCTTTTGTTGGGAAGGTAGCCTGATCCCTATGGTCACGTCTGACTGTCCTGTCCTTATGATAAATGCACCTGCCTTTGTCACCTCCACGCTTCCTCATCCCGATCGGGAGCCATCTGTCCCTACTACCTTTGGGTCGTGTCTTCATGGTTGTCTTGGTTGAGAATCGTACTTAGCTGTTCAAATCCTGAATCTTTTGAATAGCTCGTCCATATATTATCCACTTTTCTTCCTTGTTCTTGGCATCCCCTATTCGCAAGGAAGTTTGCTGCTCTATTTGCCTCTCTTCTAGCATGTTTGATAATCATATAGTCAAATCTTCGAAGAATGATTGCCAATTCTTGTATTAGGCTGGCAGTCCTCCAACTCTGAGTGACTTTGTCCCAGGAGGTACCATTATTGAGTTTTTTGAGTACATGTATAACCATTTGAGAGTCACCCTCCACTTCCAGGTTATTGTACCCATTCCTAATTGCTATCTTTAAACCCTGGCGAGCTACCATCAGTTCCGCCTCATTGTTACTCATAATACCTCCGCTGTCTGCATAAATCCATTTCGTTCTTCCTTGTTCGTCCCTAAAAAGACCTCCAATCCCTGCTAGGCCTGGGTTCCCTTTGGAGGCACCGTCGAAGTTTAGCTTGATAAATCCAGCCGGGGGATTAGTATAATGCATGGTGCCATTGTATGCCGACCTGGGTTCTTTCCACAGCTGGGGGGCGACCATCCCTTGATTCAGATTGAGTTTCTTAAGGATCTGCTCTTCTTCCTGTGTCACCTCCCAGTCTTCTCCATTCCAGGTATCAGCTAATATAGTTTCTCGTATATGGCTCACGGTTTTTTCCCATAGTTGGTTCTTTGTCATCTCTCTGTTTTGGAAGATTCTTCTGTTTCTCTCTTTCCAGATCATCCACATGTTCATCCCAGCTGCTAGGCTCCATGCCCTTTTTACCACCTGGCTCGTGAATTGACCTTTTCCCCAGATTTTAATAGTGTTGTTAATGCTCTGCTGATCTCGGTTGGTTTTGCCGAAGAGTCTCCTAACCTCTTCCCACTGATGATGGGCTTCTGAGCATGAATTTAGGAGGTGTTCTTGTGTCTCCTTTTCCTGTTTACATAGAGGGCATCTTGAGGGGCCATGAATGCCTCTTTTTTGGAGTTGGTCCCAGGTTAGAATGCGGCCTTTGGCAACCAGCCATAAGAAATGGGCCACTTTCGGCCACCAGTTACTGTTCCATATTTGCTTCCAGATATCTAGCATATCCTCTGGATCTCCTGTGTTTAAAAGATGGTATGCTTCCTTAATTGAAAAGTTTCCTTTAGTTGTGTGACCCCATCTTAAGATGTCTGGTCCAGTTCTTATGGGGATCCTCCTTGTCTGCATCTCCTTTTGATATATCTCTTTTTGTTCTCCTGTTAGCTGATCCATCCATTCTTCTGGGCTTTTCCAAGTTCTCCATACTTCATCTTGGCTTTCCCTCTTCCAAAAGTCCCTGACTACAATCATACCTTGCTCTGCTGCTTTTTGGCTTACTTCCATAAGGCCTTGTATTCCATTCATTCTTTCCCTTTGTTGCCAGGCCTCATCCCAAAATTTTGCTGAGCTGCCTTCCCTTATTTCCCAGAACGCATGCTTAGCAATCAAATCTTTATTGAGACTGGCAAGATTCCATATTGTCGACCCTTTCGGAAGGTCCCTTATCCTTAGTATTTCCTCTGGTTTTGTAGGCATGTTATATTTTTTTGTCCATATTCTTTTCCACAGGTCATTTCCCCCATTTAGCCACCACCACCATAGCTTAGCTCCCAAAGCCTGGTTCAGAACATAAGGATCCTTGAGTCCTAATCCTCCTTCCATCTTACTTTTTACTATGTCCTTCCAGGATACCAGGGACCATTTCTTTTTCTCTTTCTGGCCACTCCATATAAAATTTTTGAATATCTCTGTCATCTTAGCACACGCTCCTTTAGGGGCTGCCATAGCTGAAAGTTGGTATATTGGTATTGATTGGAGAACCGCTTTAACTAAGACTATTCTACCTGCAAAATTCAAAGATCTGAAGGACCAATTTGCTAGTTTCCTAGCGATTTTCTCAAGATTTTGTTGCCAGTTAGACATCCTCAGGGGGTTTAGGGCCAGCGGGGTTCCAAGATACCTGGTTGGGAGTTCCCCTGATTGGAATCCCAAGGTTCTAGACAGGAAGTTCCTGATGTTTCCAGTCGTGTTGAAAAAATAAGTACAGGATTTTTCATTGTTGATTTGGGTGCCAGAGGCTGACATGAAAAGATCTAAAATTGCCTTGATTCTTCTGGCTTCTCTCAGGGACACCTTACAGAATAGCATGATGTCGTCAACAAATTGTTGATGGGTAATTGGGAGGTTATTTCCCCAAAGTTGGATTCCTTTAAGCTTCTTCTCTCTGACTTCTTTTTTAATGTACCTTCCTAGCCCTTCTACAGCTATGATGAACAAGAATGGGGACAGAGGGTCTCCCTGACGAAGACCTCTGGACGCTTTAAATGGTTGGGAGGGAGTTCCATTCACCAGGATAGAGAAATTAGTTGAAGAGATCATGGATGTGATCCATTCAATCCATCTATTACAGAAACCATAAGCTCTTAAGATTTCTCTCAGATATTTCCAGTTTAAACGGTCATAGGCCTTTGAGAGATCCAATTTGATCATCATGCCTGCTTCCTTTTTAACTTTTAGAGAGTGCACTATTTCTTGGGAGACCACCAGCCCATCCAAGATTTGCCGACCTTCAACAAAACCTGTTTGTTCCGGGGAGATAATGCTAGATAAGAGGGGTTTGAGTCTTTTAGCTATTAAGGTAGCTATGATCTTATATATCACATTACAGAGGGAAATAGGTCTAAAGCCCTGAGGGGTTTCAGATTTAGCATCCTTAGGAATTAGGGACAAAAGAGTTGAGTTAAGGCTTGTACTTACCTTTTGGTTCCTTCGTGATTCTTCCACAACATCCAGGATATCTTGTCCAAGGAAGTCCCATCCAGCTTGATAGAATTCCGCTGTGAAACCATCAGGGCCTGGGGCTTTATTCTTTTTCATGCCTTTCACTATCTCTTCGACTTCTTCCAGGGTAGCTGCCCTCATCAGAGCTAGGTTTTGCTCTCTAGTGATCCTGCTCGGAATTTCTTTGCATATTTCCTCTATCGCTTCTCCTCGGTCGACATTTGGTTCCGTGAGTAGATCCTTGAAGTGCTTTGACAAGACTTGCTCTATTTCCTAGAAACTTTTGATTTTCATTCTACAGGGAAAGACTAATAAAATATAAGATTACAAGAACTTGCATATAGGAGTTGAAAAAAAGGAAATATATTTTCATGAATATGTTAATTTTATTCATGATCAATTTATTAAATGGAAAAATGAATTATTATAGCAAACACATTTCAACTAGACCCTTCTATTGATTCAAATGCATATATAAATAGTGAAGAGTCTTACTATACTAGTCAATAACTTATAAGATTAAAATATTTAATGAAACACATGATGTTGGTGGTTTTTACTTTGTAACAAACAAAATACCTTATGCAATGGTGGAAGATAGCCTATACACATTATTTGATTTCTATTAATTTATCACAAGTTGGTTATTTAGAGCAGCAATATAGGGAGGCTTCTTAAGAAAATGAGGCACTTCGGTTTCAACTAATGGTTATCTCAAGTTCTCATTATTTGGCTCCAATCTCTTAAATAAATCATACAAATAATGTCAAAATTATTCCACTAAGTATTCTTCACAACATTTTTACCCATGATGCCCACGGGGCTTTGGATTGGCAGTGAATGGGTGCACTGTTAAGGCACTCCTTGTGATAAGTCATCGGTTCAAATCCCCGTGGGTGCTTAGGTAGTATTATAAAAAATAAAAAATAAAAACATTTTTACCCATGATTCTCATTACGTATACTATTCATTTGTAGATTCCTTCCAATATTTCTACATTAATTATTGTATATATCATGATAGTATAGAAACATGGTTAGAGAAATGGTTTCATGCTAGATTTCTTGTAAAATGATAATGTTCTTAACTTTTCCATGATGGATATAGTTTTAGATACTTTTTATTTTTCTATATTTAGTTTGTTATTGCTTCAATTTTTACTCATGATTTTTTATGGACATGTGATTGTAGTTTTGGAGTTATATGAATGGTTGCATTGGCATTATTATTTCACCTAGTTCACTATCAGTCAATGTAGTATAGGTTTAGGAGTATATTAATTTTGTTTTCAATTGTTTTAATTTTATTCCTTTACATTTTTATTATTTCACTTTTGGTCTTGTTAAAATATAAATTAGTAATGAAATTCTATGTCAATTTCAAGAGGAACATGAGTCTTCATTGAAATATATTCAGGCAATATTCACCTTATCATTTTTCTGTCTTGGTTATTTACTGTCTTGCTCCATTAACGTTTATTACAAAATTTTCTTTTCTAATCCCAGGTTTTTGTCATTAACTTTATAACTAGGATTTCGTTATGAAATATTCGATATAATTGATTTTTGTCAAAGATCATGAAGCATGAATATTTTAAGAAGGTAAAGTGAAGACAAGCTTTTGTTACACTTCACCATTATATTTTTTGAAATCTATTTTGGCATGTAATTAAATGATGTGATTCTCATGTTCTCTACATCTTTATTGGGATACTTTAGCCTCTTCCTTATGCAATTTGTAGGGGACAACCTCGTTGAGGGAAGGACTGCATTTCCCTCCAAAAATCCCTAGAAAAGGGGATCTTGATTTCTAGGCCACCTTGTAATAGCAGTAAGGGGCATTAAATGCCCTCACCCAACCAAGTTGAGACTCTCCTGAAGCATTGGACAAGCACCGTGAATATCTATAGTTGGATCTCCTCGAAATTTGTGCAAAATCTCTTCAAATGCTACACAATACACATGTTAAGGCACATAAAATATGAAAAACCAAATTGGATCTCCTAAGAACTCATTAAGTTAGGAAATTATGTTATTAAGTGCAAAAGGTAGGTTTACTATAGGTTGTATGTGCCTAAGAGTTGTTAGGTGGGTGTTATGTTTTACCTATTTGGGATGCCCATTACTTACTCCTCTTTGTTCTCTCTCATACAAATTTAGGAGAAACATTTCCAAGGTATCCATTCTTAGGAAATAAATCATTGGAATGATGGAAACAAATGTGATGTCATTAATTCAATTGAATTAGTGCAGAATACAAGAAAATTGCCTCGCCTAGAGAACAAGATGATGAAGAAGGAAACAATATCATTGCATTGACTATGCAGATTTGGTGATAATGCACCAGAAAACCTGTTGACATTCACAAACCCTTTTGGTCAACTACCATTGACAATTCTACCACTTTCATCCACTTCATTTTCACATATCGAGTAAGTATAAGCATAAGTACTCTTAAAATCCATTTAATCAATCTTGCATCCATGGTAGAAATATTCATTACAAAGAAAATATATTCTTGATTATATTTTTATCTTTTTTTTAGAGTAGTCATCTTCTATGTGCAATTGATGACTTTACAGTATTGCACTAGACAATTAGCCATCTTCACTGAGCAGATTTTACACATGCAAACGTTTTTTACTTTATTGATCCATTCAATTTTGGCTCTTCTAAAAATTGGCTCGATGACTAACATCGAATAGCAAGAAAATATCCCTTTCATCACGACACCTTGACAGTTGTAAAACTCTACACATTCGAGGAGCAACATTTTCATATTTTTGTTTACAAGATTCCATGAGATTTTAAATTATTATACATTTCTTTTATGATCTTTATCTCTTATTCGATCAATGCATCAAACTTCATGAGTGCAGATCAAATCTACATATGTCAATATAGAATTATTTCAAATAATTGAACAGGTCAACTTGTCGACCGTCTCTACATCCAAGGTGCATGAAAGCTTTCTCTTGTCGACCGATTCAATTTGACTTGGATCTCCCTTCAACCTAGTAGTCAATTAAATAGATTTTCTTTCCCTTTTACGCAATATTTATTATTATTGGCAATCGATTAAAAATGAAGTTGTGGGTCCTTGGTCTTACATTTTCCTTCATCTTTGAGCCATGAGCATGGACTTTTTTCATGTGCAAATTCTTTGAGCAACATCTATGAACTTCCATGAACATTTTTTTGAGGTTTAAATCTTCAATAGAGCCTTCTTGTTTTCATGCAATAGAAAACCAACTCTTGGGAAGAATCTTCTCAAATAGATCTTTACTTGTAGATTAATCTTCTTTTCTTTTTCTTCTTACAGGTTTGCACCATCTTCATTTAATATTGCTATGGTCTTGAACTCAATACCACCAACAACAAAACTAGTATTGAAGATAGAGCCTTCACATGGATCAAGAATGGACTACATCATGAGAAAACAATAAAAATATATATAATAAACACAACAAACATAGAAGGAAATCCAACTTTATTTTTATTCCAACTTCATGCACATTTATAAATAGTAGATATTGTTGGAGTAGTTGTAGTTGCTTCAAAAAAACACCCATACATTTAGATTTTAACTTTTATTAAATATATTTTTTAATATAGGTATCATGACTTAGATAGGCCTAAGAGGTTTATGCAATGATCTATCAACATTAAGTATGTTGATCTAAAGTTGTTCAAAAAATAAAAACTCATGTCAATTATTCATGTTAGAGTAAAGAACATATCAATATTCAATGAATGCTAATACCAACAACAACTACAAAGTAAAAATTAGAATATACAATAATATATCTATCCTATTAAATTCTATCATTTGTGTGTGAGCATCTTGAGGTCCAATGTTCAACCTTCACTCTAATAAAATTATATAGCCACCTCTCTTCTACGCCCTTAAAGGTTCTTCAGCTAAGGAAGGTGTTACTTATTTAACTCAATCTCCAAGTTTTTTTATGAAGATGGGGTTATGAAAAATATTATTTTTGACAGTGTACATAATTTAATTCTAATAACATCATTGTGAACAACTCATTGAGAGCTTTTTGAAAATATAAAATTTATCTCAATCTAAGTCCAAAATCATAAGTAATGTGTGTTATAAGTTTTGGCCTATTATATGGAGTCATGTTATCACAATACCCATGTGGATGCCATGTATCATCTACCAAGATCGCATGGTCATTTCACATCATAAGCTTCGGGTCCAATGGAACTGATTTTATAGAGGTCTGGCTCCATGTCATGCTAAAGCGCCCACTAATTATTGTGGACATAGTTGCAAGTTGACAAGTTACAAGGTATGGTGATGGGCAGTATCGGTATGGTTCCACGGTTGCAATCATGGCCAGATCAATCAATTCTCTATTGGATCTAACTGAGTTTAAGGATAACGAAGTAAAAAATTCTCGATAGTGGGTTTTCTCACCTCCCTTTGCTACAAAATGGATAAGAGTATGCTTAGGTCTAAGCTTTGAGACCCAAATTGATGCTTGACCAAATTATATTGTGTGCTTCAGGTAGACCCCATTGACCACAGCATCTCGAGGTCTTAACATTAGGCTTTCCTGAGTCTCCTCATATATAAACACTTTATGCCAATGGCTAAGGACGAATATTGAGTTTGCGACATCCAATCTCTCCACAGGTTGTCTATTTTGATTTTTCCTAAGGTCCAATGATCCAATGACATAGTTCCAGTAACTAGGGTTTTGACCTGGTCCCACTCTCTTCCTTTTTTCACATGTATGTTGGTGGGCTCCAGTATTGTAGCAATAATGCTACAACTCCTGGAACTCCCTTCTTTAATTTTATCAACCCGGTAGTTCGTAACAAACTTGGAAGTGACGGTGCTGTATGCGCAAGTACTAGCTCTTGCCGGAGCTGTCACTTGGTCAGTTGGCACAAGTCCGCTAGGAGCTTAAGCCAACTTCTATGAGCTCTTAGAAGAAGATTTTTAATTGATGGATGAAAGCTAACTCGAAGGAAGCTAATCTAATTGCAAAAAGAAACTGAAAGCCAAAAAGAAACGTAAACCCTAGCAAACCCTAATTCTACCAGCTAGTCCTACCGACGCAAAGGAGAGCATGCAAACTACTGAAAGAGATGTCATTACTTCTATGAAGGTAAAATACATGTGTCTAGACTACCTCTATCTGAAGAAAACATCTTTTTGTATTTTTGATTAAGTTGTTGGAATTATCATGCATGTGCTTTTAACTATTTTTGACTGTGCAGAGGTGGATCAAGGAGGAGAAATGCTTGGGAAAGGTTGGGAAGGTTCAGAGAGGGTCTAAGGGGTCCCTAACACCCTTCCAAAGAGTCTCACAAAGTTTGGCTGCCAAGAAACCGTGTTTATGAGCTTCTACAGGAAGTCTGCAGGGGTCCTACAGGATGTTCAAGATTTCTACAGGATGTTCTGTAATTCTTCTACATGATGTTTCGAAATGTGATTTTGGAGCATGGATGGAGGGAAAAAGATGGAGGAATGAGTATGGAGGTGAAATAGGGGTGTGAAGAGGTCTAGGACTTGGTGGATGAGGCTAAGGAGCGATTGGATTTGTTCAAGGATGGAGGAAGCGATGATGCACAAGAATGTAGGAATTAGGGCAAGGTGGGGAAAGTATGGCAAATGAAGGGTACGAATCATGGACTAAGGGTTGGAGAAGATTATCTGATGGATTATGGGTAGATAGAGAAGGATAACAGGTGCTCTGCAAGTTATTTTTCGAATTTAACAAATGAAGACTTGGAAAATCAAGAACCTAATTACCTTGACCTAATCTGACCTAGATAATAGAAAAAGAAATGGAACAGAAGTTTATTTGCACAAAATTAGATGAACTAACTATGCAACTAAGAAATCATAACCCTAAGCATGCAGTCAAAACTGATATCAAGTTTGACAACTAAGAATCCAACACTAATACTTGCATGGTGAAGCAAAACATCATTTTTGTGGGCAGCAAGGTCACCTTTGTCCCAACTCACGATCCCACTGAGGGAGAGGTAAGATCAGAGGTGCTTGAGCCCTTTTTCCAAGGATCCTTTATGTTATTAATCTATCCAAATCAATCTGAACATGAAAATCTACTTTAATCATCAAAAGCAACCTAAATAACACAACAAGTTTTAAATCTAAATAGCAGATTTTACTCTAAGAATGCAACAAAGACACATGAAAGTAAACAAAGGAGGTACTGGGCACTTGAGATTGGCCCAACCCCAAGAGCTACAGCCTCCTAAGAGAGATTTAGAGCTGGTGCAAAGCTGGATTCAGCTTTATTGAGCAAGAAAAGAAGAGTTACATCAAAACTGTCCACAAGGGAAACTTGAAAATGAGCTGAAAGCAAAGCTAATCTATTGCCTAAAAATCGAACTACAAAATGACTAACTACTGGCTAACTACTAGCTAACCAAAATGAGGCCCTAAGCCTTATTATTTATACAAATTGAGGACCCCAACAGTCCTCCTAAACTTTAGGGACTCGACTGCCCAAGACTTGTAGTTAACAGCAGTCCTACTTGACTTGCTTGGCTGCCCTTGTGCTGATTGATTTGGTGGCCCTTGAACTCCGAGCTGATGGTGGAGAATTTGAGGTAAGGGCCCATAAATGAAGGGGACACCTTCCTACAAATCCTCTCCCTTGTTCTCCCACGAATTTGGCTGCCAAGTGCTCATTAAGACCTTCAATTTTGTCTCCAAATTGACCAAAAAGGCTACACAAAGCACACATTAGACTTGTTGGCATAATGACTAACCAAATTCACTCTATTAGCATAAATATAATTAAAAACATGCAATAAACTAATGAGAATGGTGGATTAAGTCGAATTAGGAGGTTGAATGAGCCCAAATAATTATCCATTTTTGGGGCTCATCATATGTTAAGTTTTATCCAAGCCTTGAATAAGAAAACTAGCAGTGCAAACCCCTCTAATGGTGATTTTGAATTTTGGGAAGGTCCCCCCTTAATTAATCTTAGCCATTGACCATAGAGAGATATGTTGGAACTAATTCCAACCATTCCCCCTCACTTGTGATTGTTAAAAATCAACCATGGTGGGTCCTCTCAATCAATCTCTACTGTCGATGTTGAGGTCCTCTCTCCACATAGTTCCTTTGAAAAAACTAGCGGCCCAAAGACCCATGAGCTTGGTAGGGTTAACCCCATTGTCATCATGCCAGTTCAAATCCAAACTCACTCCTCCATTTCATAGTAAATGGCCAATGGATGATATTGGCCCAATGACCTCAACCTCTATACACAAATATTCACACAACTATCCTGGGTATCTAATGCCGAGTGGAAAAGTTTCGTCGAAACATGGTTTCACCTTCAAGTCCACATATATTCTCCTCATGCATTTGTCCATCATACCATCATTTTTAGTCCTTCCCCACAAAGTTTCTTCGCTTAACCCCTTTTGTGCTCTGGTGGCACGATGACCGAGGAATATAATAAGATGAGGCGATAGCCCATGAGGGACTATGGAAGGCATTGAAGTTTGATGGTTTATAGTACGAGGGTGGTTTATGTTGTACATGGAGTAATGCACCAATTCATCTAGTTCTACAGGAGTCCTATAAAAGTTATTTAAACTCTTTCAAGATATGAACTACCATTTTGTAAAGCATTCATATATATGATGTTGGATAACACAGTCTTTCCTATAAGAGAACACACAAACAATATTTCTTATATCATGGTAATGCATAGGGTAGTCAATTTAATATAATACAATTATAAGCATACAAGGCATATTTCCATTTGTTAAATTCATGATATCATGTAAATCATGGGCATAATGATAATCTTCACCATTCAGGAATTTGTTAACATTCATGATTGTAGAAGAGCTCACTCCACACACATGTTGTTCATGAAAGAACACAATTTATAACTTATCATATTAGTGCATTTGAAATATTTGAGTATGTAAATATGGTTGAAAACTATAGGATGGACTTCCACTCTCCACCCAACCATAGGCCAACTACATTATAACTCTCTTGCAGATGACCACCCCTGAACTGGATCCATATTATGAGGGAATGGTTGCTCAGGGAATTCATATCAAAATCTTGGTAGACACTTAATAGATTGAGTTCACTATCCATGCAGTTTTTTAACTACCCCCTCACAATAAGCACCACAGTGACTTAGTTACTCCTCTAAGTTCAATCATAGGGCTGCACCCATGGTCAAGATGGGGTATTTCTCAATGAAAGAGGTTGAATCCATTGTCCAAGTGATCTCTCAATTGTATTTTCATAACAAGAACCAAAGGGGTCTATATTCCATTACCTAGGTGGTTCAAAACTCTCTAGAAAGCACGACCATGACTCATATTTCTCTACTATGGTGGTTAATAGCTATACAACTAGAACCTCAATGATTTGGTAATCCACCAAGCCACCCATTAACTAATAAGGTTTTTACACACATAGTTAGGTGGACTCAAACACATCAATACATGCCATAACACCCGAATTTTAAAGCATAGTGCTCAGTCACAACTCTAACATTGCTCCATGTGCTTTGTGCCCACTGTTTAATGGATTCTCTCTCTCCACTCATGTTCTCCTTTCACCATATTTCGTTTTAGTAGATGCCCTTTATGTCACTCCTCTATGTTCTTTTCTTTTCTCCTTCTTCTTTCTACTGACCTCCTCACATCTCTTCGTGTACCTAAGAGAGTTCCCACCTCCTTCTTCCATTGCATTAGAATAAAAAAAAAAACTAGGGGCACTCCCTCTTGGTCCAATAATGTCTCTTGATATCTGTTAGGTGATGGTTTGATCAGTAGTGCAACCTCCTCCATATTCAAGGGTGAGGGTCCTATCCTATACTTCTCGACTATCTCGTGGCATCATTTTCATTATGTTCAGTGGATATAAAATCAGTTGTGACACTTCATCCATATTCAAGGGTGAGGTGTTTTATCCTCCACTTCTCCACTCTCCCTTAGGCTTGGATCCATGGATCTTGTCCTTTAGGAAAAAAATCCATTTTTTCATTATTTTAAAGACAATAATTTAATACCTAATTTTTTGATAAGGTTTGTCCTAGCCAGTTGTAGCTTCCACATTAGATTTCACAACTATTATCACACATACAAAAATGGTGGTAAAAATGTGGGACTGTTACATGAGAATTTCCAATAAGTTAAGGATGAATATTGAACAAATTGTTGGGATTCTTGTTATCCCATTCATTCATAATAAAATAGAATGATGATTATTTAAAAAATGCATTCATATCAGATGATTCTATCTAAAGAGGTAGATAAGGATGAGAATCAAGAGGCAAGAGTAGAAGAAATAGAAGCAACAAATGAATTGATGCTTCATAAAAACAAAGGATATTAGATCAAAACCATCATAGCTTAAAGGGGAGAAAAATCATAAGCTCACAAACAAATTAGAGGTATGATATATCCAAAGTTAAATGATTTTACTATAATAAGTTTAGTTATTATGCACATTAACATAGGAAGAACATAATGTACCTTAGCAAATAGGATTCAAAGCATTCTAACAGTTCGAACAACTTTAAAGACCTAATGTTCCTTACTTGTAGTGTTTCACAAGAAACTTCTAATGATATTTGGATTATAGATAGTGGATATAATAATCATGTGACAAGAAATATAAGCTTACTTACAAATTTGGATGATTCAATAAGGACTAAATTCAATTTGGGATCAAAAAATGTTTTAAAACGTATGCAAAAATGAATGGTCAACATCCTTACCAAACATAATATTCTTAATGTTGTCAAGTTACTCGAAATCTATATAATGTAATATTTTAGGGGGGTGACTATTTTATATATGAGAAATCTCCGAGTAAGATGTTAATTACTAGAGTGAGGATGACAAATTATAGGATGAATCCCCTTATTGTCTTACCATGAATTTTTATAGACAAGATGACTCATTTTCTCAGAAACTAACTTGTTTCAATTTTTTTTCATTGTAGAACTTAAGATTTGGTCATATACACTTTGGTGGTATAAAACTATTATAAAAAAAGAATATGGTTAAACTTTTTCCTCCCATTTAGTAGCCATCCAATTCATGTGATAGTTGAATTCTTGCAAAGAAACACATGGATAGTTTTCCTAAGAGAGTATTTTATAGATAAAAGGAACCTTTGGAACTGGGTCATACAAATATATGTGTTCCATTGTAGAATTACTCACTAAGAGGAATTTACTACTTCATAATATTAATAGATCATTACAATAGAAAAATTAAGTGTACTTTCTTGCATGGAAATCCAAAACTTCTTACAATTTCAAAGAATTCAAAGAAATGGTACAGAAGAAAAGTGGTCATCCAATTCATGCCTTAAGATCACAAAAATAAAGGGCGAGTATGATTCGCTACAACTATCATGTCATTAAAGATAGTTCACAACACGGTAGATACCTCCAAAAAAAGGTTTATTTGAAAAGAAGAACATAACCATTATGAATATGGCCAAAAACATGTTGAAGTAAAATCATATATCAAATTGTTTATGATGAGAAATAGTATATCTCTATTTATGTTTTGAAAATATATCCCACTGCAAGTGTGATGAGAAAATTACCATGGGATGCATGAAAAAAGCATGAGCTACAGTCTCACACATTTTGTAGTCTTTGGTTCTGTGGAATATGCTGATGTGCCAAAAGAGTTGAGGAGGAAGGTAGATGATAGATGTAAGAAAAGAAACTTCCTTGGGTATATTGATGAATTTAAGGGATACATATTATACAAATCAATCACAAAAAAATGTAATAATAAACATGGATGTTGAATTTAAATAAGATACAGAATTGGATGGAGGCATCGACAAGACTATACTTATGGTAGTAGCAGTACCTTAAGCAAATGATGAACTAGAGGAACAAATTGCACAAGGAGGAACATGGGGCTAGAAAACCTAGCCATCAATCAGAGGTACTACAATAATAACTGCAAGAAATTTTGTTTAAGGTTAGTCATATGCTCTAGTAGTTTAGTCCACTCCTAAGTCTTAAGTATTGAATTTCACCCTACAATTGCCTGCTTAAGATCTAGAAATAATAGAAGTTTAAGATAAATTTATGAGGAACTAAATGTGTATTCAAATTTTGCATACTTTACTTCTCAATGCACATGTTTTGAAGAAGAAATAAAAGATTAAAATTAGGTCACCAAAAATGGATAAAGAGATGGATTCCATGGAGAAAATAGATGGGATCTAGTAGAGTTGCTAGGAGATATTTTATTGGTATAGAATTGGTTTCCATATCCAAACTTAATGAAAAAGGAGAAGTAGAGAATTAAAAGCAAAAATTTCTACCAAAAGGATTTACGTAGCAGTCTGGAGTGGATTATGGTGAGAAGTTTTCACTAGTTTCAAGGTTAGATACAATTATATTTTTCTTAAGTGTAACATCTCAAAATAGGTAGAAATTTTATTGAATGGATGTAAAATTGACATGCTTCAATGATATTGTAGAAGAATAAGTATATGTGTTGGTGGTTTTATGCAACAAATGTAAGAAAAAATTTCACTACTCGAGTTGTTGTAATTAGAGCGTAAACAAAAAAAATGGATTAAGAAACCCTATAACTAGATCTATTAATTTACTTATTATATTCCTAGATATGGAAGGAAAATTCTAATAAGATAAAATGAATAATAAATAATAGAAATGAAGTCAAATTTCCCAAAATAAACGCTTTATTATATCACCTAAGATTTTTCTCTAGAGATTATATGATTCCCCTTTATCTCCCCAAAGGGAGAGTCCTTTGTGAATCCTAGATATGTGGTATGGTGGCCCCTTCTCTCTAGTTAACAATTTGAAGTAAGTGTAATGGTTGAATCACTATATTTCTTTGAAAGATAAAGAAAAAGCTGACAACTCAAAATGTATGATGAAGAAGGTAAAAGGTGAAGCCTAAAAATATATCGTATTTATAGAAAAATAATGGGTAGGGTTGATATGGTATAAATAACAAATTGTGATTATTTGACCAAATCAAATTCTAACCCACTTTGTTTTTTTATCATTATTTTAATTTTTTGGTTAAATGTGGGAGGAAAAAGTCATAAAAAAAGGTTTTATGACTTTATTTATTGGTAATGAGTTATTTTAATTAAGAAAATGGAAAAGTGGGTTTGGGATTATTTTCATCAAATATGGGTAAAAATGATGAAAATAACTTAGGAAAAGTGCTTCCCTAACCTATTTTCATGGAATAATGATGTGAAAGTGGATTGTAACGTAGGAAACACATTCTAAAATATGATATTTTGAAAATCCTATCCATCTGGGTTAGGTGAGCTTATTTTTTGTGATAAGAATTTGTTGATTAGCAACTAGGATATGTAATAAAGGACATGATGATAAGGTGTATAGGTTGAATAAATCTATCTATGGATATAAGCAAGTTCATAAGGGTTGGTACAATAGGATTGATTCATATCTCATTAGCAACATAGTTAGAACAAGTATTAGTGAGCCTATATTTTATACAAAGTTGAATGAATAAGGTCAAATTTTAGTAGTTTGCTTTTATGTTAATAATATGATCCTGATAGAAAATATATTAATGGAAAAATTTAAATCAACCATGAATCAATAATTTGAAATAAATGATTTTTGGTAATGAGATATTTCCTTGGTATTAAAGTTACTTAATTAGATTCAACTATTTTTTTGTTTCAAGAAAAGGATGCCATTGATGTGACAAAGAGATTTACGATGATAAATTCCAAACTAGCAACAACTCCATTTGCAAGAAGAAAAAAGCTCAGTAAATAAAAAATGGGATTCAACATAAATTAAATTCAAAAGGTTGGTTGGTAGCCTCACGAATCTCACTACCACTAGACTAGACATTATTTATGCTACTAGTTTTATTTCCAAGATCATGAAATATCCAAATGACTCACTTTTTCAAATTGGAAAAAGAATTTTGGAATATATCGTTGAAACAACAAGAGTTGATACATTATACTTAAACACTCATAATGATTTTTTGGTTCGCTATATTGATAGCAATTTTGCAGATAATATGGTTGACAATAACATTACTTTAATATATGTTTTCCATCTTGATTTAGGTGTCACGGTTTAGTGGGCATCCAAAATAATTTCATTTTGACCATTTCATGAACTAAAGTTGAGTATAGCAATACCAACAATAACTTGTTAAGGCATTATGTCACGTAATGTATTAGGTGATCTACAACAAGAACAAGGACCAACACTAGTAGATCGTGAAAAAAATTAAGTAGTAGCTCTGTCAAAGGACTGTGTCTTTCATCAGAAAAGCAAACATATTGATATGTGTTTGCAGCTTATTAGAGACCCTGTAAACAATGGAGAAACCTACTTGAAATCTTTTAAATAAAAACATTATTTGTCTAACATATTCACAAAGATGTATTTTACTTTCATCAAAAGAATTTAGGTGTTATAAGCATATCTGAAACATAGGAATAAATTATGTCATGATTGTAAGGCCATATATGCATTATCAAATAGCTAGTATTAATATTGTTAGTAGTGATAATTTAGGGGGCTTATTAGCATGTGTTTTTTATTCATGTTAACTATGTACATGCATATAGAAAGCATTAAAAGAATGTAGGAAATTCATTTTAGGAAAAAGTCTCAATATGTATTTACAAAACTCTAAAAAAATTTAAAATTATGGAATGGCTACCACTAGCCAACCAAAATCCTATATAAAATCTTTACATAATTTTTTCTATCTATTTATATTTCTATTATCAAACAACTGAAGCAATCTAAATTTCAGAAAATGTAATTCCATGATATAATTCATATGACTATTTTCTTAGCTTATTTGTGTATTTATCTACTACAATAAATTGATTTTTTCTATTTATTATTATGATGTTATAGTATATATGATATATTTGCCATTAAAATGAAATTCTCAACTAAACCTTTTAGATAAAAAGTTATATAAGTAAAACAACCTTATAAATATACAAGTTTAAAAAATGTAGAGAAGTGCCACCATTAACGTAATTAACACAATTTAAAAATGGACATGGCAAGCAAACCAAAGGTGCAATCATATGACACATCAACATGCTTATCTTCCCAAGAGGTTGGAACCACTCTGGCCCCACGCCATTGGTCCATACGACACATTTAGCAGGCTTATATTTCCAAGAGGTTGAACTATTGTCGCGCCACTCCATCCATGTGTCTCTACTTGAATAAAAAAATGAGACCCGTTGGCCATGCATATTCCCACATTCCATATCATTGGTCTCTTTGCTGAGCTCTATTAATACCTCCCTCTAAGTGGGCCTAGAGTATGGCTCAGTTTCAACACATTTCATGGATAATCTGGAAACAGGAATGATGGTCATCATGTCGAAATTTTCACCTAACTTGTTTTCTATCATTTCTGCATTTTTTTTTTAAGGATTTTCAGTCAAATCCACATCCACATAAGGTGTCACCTACATAATTATTGACTATCATTGATCAGTAGAAGATACGTAAAGATGCTCTACGCATACTAACTATTCCAATGTCAATGGTGTTGGTGCAGAACTTATTAACAAATTTCTTACCTAAGAAATGATGTTTATCTCCCCTCCACTTAGTTTTGCATCTATTGGTTGTCTACCGCATATGATCTCCACCAAAACCACTCTAAAAGTCATACACATTGCTCTTCTCGGTTAACGTGTGTGTGGTAAAATACTTGAAACAATTTCTATTGAAGGTGAGCTAACGAACAATGTGAAAACAAAAATGAGATGATGTCAATGAGAACAGTGAAAACAAAAGTGAAGATAAGTTACCTAAATTCGATTTGCAGTTTCATTTTTTTCCTTTTTTCTTATCATAAGACGATTTTAAGTTTCTATTGTATTATGTTGAGATATTAATCTCACCGCACTTTCATTTTTTTTCTTTTTTATTTTTCCTTATCATAAGAGGATTTTAAGTTTGTATTGTATTATATTGAGATATTAATCTCACTGTATGTTAGGTATCATGCTATTTATTTTATTATCTGTTAGGTGTCATAGTGAGTTTTGATTCTCTGGCATTTAATTCAATCATTTATTATTGATGCTTCCTATGGAATCTATTTAATTATTTTGAATAATGAGAAAATTGTTAGATGTCATAGTGAGTTTTGATTCTCTTGCATTTAATTCAATCATTTATTATTGATGCTTCCTATGTAATCTATTTAATTATTTTGAATAATGAGAAAAATTGTTAGCTCTATTGTGTGTCATGATATCAAAGCACTAAGTCAAATACCACTCCAGAGAGTGCAGTGTGTCATCAGAAGTGGTGGACGAGAAGCCTAAGAGCTTGATAAAAAAAGTGCAACAAGAAGTTGAATTTTACTCGTGTAAAGAAAGAAAAGTACATCACTTTCACACCTCATTAAAAACGAAGTGCCCAAAACTGCGCACACAACCTCTGTCACGAAGTGCTCGTGACAAGCGACGAGGACAAATTTTTGAAGAAAATAGCGAAGGTCAAAGACATAATCGAAAGGAACCTCAATTTTTTTTTTCAAAGGTGTATGATGTTTTTTTTTTAAGGTTCACTATTAAGGGTGTTCCTTATTTTAGTGAATTCTCATTTTTAATGTCTCTCTTCAAGATAAAAGGTTCATGTTACGTAACCACGGTCAAAGCCACAATCGAAATGAGCCTCAACAATTTTTCAAAGGTGCATGATATTTTTTTTTAAAGGTTCACGATTAAGGGTGTTCCTTATCTGAATGACTTCTCGGTTTTAATGTGTCTCTCTTGACGATAAAAGGTTCATGTTAATGAGGCCCCTTTTATTTTTATTCTTTTTAAAGGATTGATTTAATCCTAGCTTAAAAGGTGTCTGTTTTTTTAAAGTGTAAAGGGAATTTTTTGTCTGTTTTTTTAAAGTGTAAAGGGAATTTTTTTTAATAAAAAAAGGGTTAAAACATAGAAGGTTTTTTATTAAAGTTTTTCTTCAAAGAAAAGGGCATTGCATTTTTTTAAAGGGGATTTTTTTATTTAAATCTGG
This sequence comes from Pinus tabuliformis, assembly GCA_031772625.1. NCBI lineage: Eukaryota > Viridiplantae > Streptophyta > Pinopsida > Pinales > Pinaceae > Pinus > Pinus tabuliformis. The sequence goes on from CM062809.1 coordinate 712,312,063, forward strand.
GAAAGAAGATTATAAAAAGGCGCACACATTCGCATTAAAAAAGATGGCTTTTTCTAGCACTTTGCCATAAATCTCATTTTTTTTGGGTAAAAATTACGATTTTTGGTCTTTAAGAATGAAGACTTTTTTGCAAGCCTAGGATTGTTGGGATACCTTCAAAAATGGTTATTTAGATCCAACCTAAGAACAATTAGCAGCCATGGACAATAATAAGAGGAATTGCAATGTAGAACTAAGAAAGAAAGAGAACGAAGCAAAATGTTTGATACAAAACTCAATCAATGACTCTATCTTCGACAAGATAATTAGCGCATCAACCACAAAAGAAGCTTGAGATATTTTGAAAGTTGTGTATCAAGGTAATGATACAATTAAGATTGTTAAATTGCAGAGATTGATAGCCAAACTCAAAACGCTGAAGATGATTGACACGGAGAATGTGAACCAGTTCATGACTAGAGTCATGACAGTAGTCAATTAGATCAAACTCATTGGTGAAACCATTACATATCAAAAGATTGTTGAAGAATTCCTTCTTATCTTGCCCAAGAAATATGACATAGTTTGAAACAGTCATTCTAGAAACCAAATATTTTACAACGTTCTCAGTAGAACAATTGACTGCATCACTTCTGGCACACAAAACATGACTTAACTTAGCAAAATATTCCATGGAACATGCTTTCAAAGAACAACTCTCTCTTGGCAGAGGCAGAGGAAAAGGATAGAGAAGCGGCAACAAGTGAGGCAGAGGCCAAAGAAGAGGCAGAACAAAACATCATCATGCGACAAAGCAATGAAGACCTTCACAAAATCAAACACAAAGAAGCATAACATGAAGAAAATCTAATGTTCAATGTTATTATTGCAAGAAATTTGGGCATTACAAACATGAATTTAGAAAGACACAGTCATATAAACAAAAAGATATTGTCCAGCTCTCCAACAATGAAGGATAATCCTTTGAGACAATGTTTCTTTCTTGCCATCTTCCTGAAGACACTCACAACAAGGACCTTTGGTTGTTGGATAGTGGCTACAAAAATCATATGAAAGGTAACAAAAATCTTCTTTCTTGCGTTGATGCTTTCATAACATCTAAAATTACTCTTGGAGACCATTCGCGTATTAAATCTGAAGGGAAAGGTATTGTCCCTATTCTTACCAAATAGTGTAGGTAAATTGATGGAACATGGTTATGATGTAATATTCCAAGGGAACACATGTTATATCTATGATAAACCTCCAAATAGAAGACTAATATCAAAGGTTGAAAAAACCAAGAATTGGATGTTTCCATTGACTCTTAGAAGTTGAAATCTCTTGCAGTTTTTTGCCCACAATGTGTCAAGCATAGATGAGTCTTAGCTATGGAGTTCTAGGTATGGGCATATTCCCCTAAAGAGTATAATTATGCTTCACAAACATTCTATGGTCATTGGTCTCCTCGTTATGAATGAAAAATATTGTGATTGTGAAATTTGTATTCTATCCAAGCATAAAAGAGATAGCCATCCCACATCTTCCTCTAGAGTAAAAGAGTCTTTAGATCTATCCCATACAGATATATGCCGGCCAATGCAGACACAATCCATTGGTGGTATTCTTTATTTTCTTACCATCATTGATGACTATACTAGGAAGATATGGGTTTATTTTCTCAAAATTAAATCAGATACATTCAAGATTCAAATAATTCAAAGAAGAAGCAGAAAAGCATAATGGAAAGCCTTTAAAAGTCCCAAGTTCAGATAGAGGAGGAGAGTACAACTCCAATGACTTCAAAATTTTTTGTCAACGGAAAGGAATCATCATGTAGAACACAACAAGATATACTCCACAATAGAATGGAGTAGTAGAAAGGAAAAACTAGACAATCATGAATATGGCCACATGTATGCTACATGAGAAGAAGTTATCTAATGACTATTGTGTTGAAGTAGTTTTGACAACATTATATGTTCTCAACAAATCTCCAACAACTAGTCTCCAAGATGAAGTACCTCAAGAAGCATGGAATGGTAAGAAAGGAAATTTATCACACTTTAGAATTTTTGGATTGGTAGAATTTACACATGTTCCTAATAAACTAAGAAAGAATATTGAGGATAGGACTCAAAGATGTATTTTCGTAGGCTATAGTGAACAATCAAAGGCCTATAGACTTTACAATCCAGTTCCTAAAAAGTTTTTTTTAAGCATAAATGTAAAAAAAATTTAAAATAAATCTTCGATTGATCATATTGATGAATCTTTAAATCAACCTGTTTATCCACCACAACTACCAAGATTGAAAATTCAAGAAGAGTCATACCACTCTGAAAACGGCACCTCTTCTAGTAGTGAATCCACTAGTGATTCAACATCTTCAAAAGAAAATCAGAAAACAAGAAGCATGAGAGAAATATATGAGAAGGAGCATGTGTTTGATCAACATAATGCATTTTCCTTTATTTCATTTCAACTAACCCATTTTGAAGAAGAAGTTAAAGAAAAACATTGGGTTGATGCAATGAATCAAGAAATTGTGACCTACTAAGAGACAAAACCAAAATTGGTGTAAAATGGGTATATAAGACCAAACATGATGAGAAAGGAAAGATTGAGAAACATACTGGTTGCTAAAGGATTCTCACAACAGTTTGGTGTGAACTATGGTGAAACTTTTTCTTTAGTAGAAAGGTTGGACACTGTTAGAAATATTTTATCCACAACAGCTCAACAAAAATGGAAATTCTATCAACTTGATGTAAAACATACCTTCTTAAATGGTATATTGTAGGAAGAAGTTTATGTGGAGCAACCTCCTGGTTTTTAAGTTCGAGGACAAGAGAATAATGTGTACATGTTGAAGAAAGCTTTGTATGGATTGAAATAAGCTCCCGGAGCTTGGTATAGTCACATCGACACCTATCTCATCAAAAGTGGTTTTTGCAGAAGAAACCATGAGCCAACTTTGTATTCCAAAATTCTTGAAGGTAAAATTCTCATTGTGTACATTTACATTGACAATCTTCTCTATACAAGCAATATGATGTTAAAATACTTCAAAGCAACAATGCAAACAATGTTTTATATGAGTGATCTAGGGGTCATGAAACTCTTCTTAGGTATTGAAATTCACCAATATGCTAATGGATTTTTTGTTGATAAAGAAAAAGATGCTATTGACATCATCTGAAATTTTAGAATGACCAATTGCAAACCAGCTGATACACCAATTTCTCAAGGCACCAAGTTGAGCATACAAGATGTAGCACCACCAGTTGGTTCCACATTGTATAAAAGTCTAGGTGGTAGTCTATTATATCTCACTGCAACTAGACTTGATATGATGTTTGCAGCTATTTTTGTCGCAAAGTTTATGTGGTCACCCAAGATTTCTCATTAGAAGGTTGCAAAAACGATCTTAAGATATATTGCAGGGAACCTAGACTATGGTTTTCTCTACACACATTCTGAAGATAACTAACTTTCAGGTTATATAGATAGTGATTATACATGCCGCTTATATGAACACAAAAGCACCTCAAGGTATGTTTTTCATCTTGGAACCAATATGATTTCATGGCCATCCAAGAAACAACCAAACAGTGCAATATCTTCAGTAGAGACATAATATGTAACCGCCACTTTAGTAGTTTGTGAAGCAATGTGGCTCAAAAGACTATTGGTAGATCTTTCAAATGTTTAGAAGCAACCAACACCGATTTACTGTGATAACAGTTCTACAATTTCTTTATCAAAAAAATGTCTTTCAAAAAAAGAGCAAGCACATTGAAACATGTTTTCATTTCATTTACGAGCTTGTCTGTGATGCAGACATATTACTTAATTTTTGTGGTTCAAAAGATCAACTTGTAGATATTTTCACAAAGCCTTCGGGCATAAATATATTTGAATTTCAAAGAGAGAGAGTAGGAATTGTAAGTGCCACTACTTGTAACAGTTGATATTAGAAAGGAGTGTTGATATATTAATCTCACTATTTTCTAAGTGTCACGATATTTATTTCATTGTCTGCTAGGTGTCATAGTCGATTTTCATTCTCTTGAGTTTACTTTAGTTTAGTTGATTTTTAAATCTAGTCATTTATTATTGATACTTCCTATGTAATCTATTTAACTATATATTTATTCACCATTTCTCCAATAGCAAGGTTAGACACTGTCAGAACTACTTCATGCACAACATCTCACAACAAATGGACATTCTATCAACTTGATGTAAAATTTGTCTTCTTAAATCGTATATTGCAAGAAGAATTTATGTGTAGTAGCCTCTTGGTTTTGAAGTTCGAGGATAGGAGCATAAGGTGTACAAGTTGAAGAAATTGTTGTATGGATTGAAACAAGCTCCCCGAGCTTGGTATAGTCGCATTGACACCTATCTCATCAAAGGAGGTTTTTGCAGAAGCGGCCATGAGCCAATGTTGTATACCAAAAGTCATGAAAGTAAAACTATCATTGTATGCCTTTAAATTGATGATCTTATTTATACAAGCAATATGATGTTAGAATAATTCAAAGAAACAGTGCAAACATAATTTGATATTACTGATCTAGAAGTCATGTGATACTTTTTAGGCATTGAAATTCACCAATATGCGAATGGAATTTTTGTTGGTAAAAAAAAAAATGTCATTGACATCATCAAAAAGTTCAGGATGACAAATTGCAAACCTGTTGATACACCAATTACCGAAGGCACCAATTTTCGAATAGAAGATGTAGCACCACCAATTGATTCCACATTGTATAAAATTCTAGTTGGTAGTCTATTATCTCTCATTGCAGCTAGACTCGATATCATGTTTATAGCTAGTTTTGTATTTACGTTTATGCAGTCACCCAACATTTCTTATTAGAAGGTTTTAAAGAGGATATTAAGATATATTGCAGGGAACCTAGACAATGGTTTTCTCTACACACATTCTGAAGATAACCGGCTTTAAGGTTATACATACAATGATTATGTATGCACTTTAGATAATCACAAAAGCACCTGAGTGTATGTTTTGCATCTCGAAACCAATATGATTTATGGAAATTCAAGAAACAACCAATCATTTCAATTAATCAGAGGAAAAATATGTAGTTGTCACTTCAATGGCTTGTCAAGCAGTGTGACTTAGAAGACTATTGGAAAATCTTTCAAATGTTCGGAAACAACCAAAATCGATTTAATTTGATAACAATTTTACAATTTATCTATCAAAAAATCATGTCTTTCACAAAAATAACAAGCACATTGACACATGTTTTCATTTGATCCATTAGTTTGTCAATTATGGACACATATTACTTAATTTTTGTGGTTCAAAAGATTAACTTGCAAATATTTTCATAAAGCATTTAGGCAAAAATGTATTTAAGTTTCAAAGAGAGAGACTAGGCATTGTAAGTGCCACTACAAGTAACAATTGAGTTTAGGAGGGGGTTTGATCTAGGTGGATATTGGTGGCCACCCTCCTATTCCACTTGGGTCCCAAACACTGTCTCTTTTAATTTTTAATTTTCCTTAATTATAGCACAATTTACTACTTTTGGCAATTTTTCAGGTTCTGAACTTCAGAAGCCATTTTGAGTCCATAAACGATATTTTTAGGGAAAACTGAGAGACTGGAAATGTTCCAAGTGTGATGTCTTGTTATATTTTTGCCTACTCTTCAAGATCTTCGAAACGAGGTATTATGATAGGCAAACGAAGATTGTATGCCAAAGTTACGACCCTAGGAAATTGATGTACCAATTTACCCAAACGAGGCTCACAGTTTTGGCGCTTCAGCTCCTAGGGTTATGTTTCTCAATGTTTAAGGTTTTCCATTGTTTCTCAATAATAAATAGGCCTTGGAGCCTCATTGTAACACATAGTTCAGAGGTATGTAGCTGCCACATCTCTTCTCAGAGATAAGCTACCATTGCCCAAGCTAGTTTATTTCAATTCTATTTGTAAGCATATTTAAATATTATAATATTAATGAAATGAAGTGTTATTTCTGTTGCATCTCTGTATTTATGTTTATATTTGTAATTTTTTGTGCTCCTGTTTAAGTTTGGATCAGTGGTATCAGAGCAGTCTACCCATTCTCTGTTTTTCTTTCCATGTCCTTAACGAGGTCAGGTTATAAGGATTTAGGGCTCGATATGGTTGAACCTTTGCAAGACCAACCTCGCAAACCCTGATGACCTCCCATGGCGAAAGAAAAGAAAGAGGAGGGGGCAGGAGATCGTTTCAAAATATTGCTTGAGGAAGCCCTCAAGCGACAGAGGAACGTGATGATGGATAACTTTACCCACATCGTTCGATAGCTACCCACATGTGACACATCTTCATCCAGCAGCCATTCTCGAGGCACCACCACTTTTAAGGTGCAAGATAACTTTCATATTCCCATATTTGAGGGCCAGATCGACGCAAACGCCGTAGATAAATGGTTGAATCTGGTGGAAGGATATTTTTCTGTTCATCACTTTTCCAAACGGGAAAAGATTACTTTTGTGCTTCTCAAAGCCACCCCACACGTCAAGGACTAGTGGGAACCTACTGTGAACAAAAGGACTGTTAGGATATTTCGACACATAGGATATAGTTAAGTTCAACTTGGTCTAGTATAGAGTTAGGTATAGAGTTAGGTAAAGTGTCTTTCTTTACCGTTGTACATTTTGTAACTTACAATCCGACGGTCACGATATGTAGTGATCCGACGGTTCACTCTCACCTCGGTATTACCGACACTTGATCCGTGGCTTGACACCCGATTGGTCCATGAGTTCTATTTAAAGCGCATGGAGGGTCATTGTTCGGGTAATCCGTGCATGAGAGAAGCTTATGTAAATTTTCATTCTTTGATTAATAAATTGCCTGTAGTACCCACGTTGGGACAGGCCGTGGACTGTTTCCCTCTTTGAGGGTTTTAACCACGTCAAAAATACTGGTGTATTGATCTGTGATCTGGTTGTGAGCGGTGTCCTTTTGGTGTTCTTTCTAAGGAACTTACCCTGTAAATTCCTACATGGTATCAGAGCTATTTGAGGGCCGCGTCCGTTGGTGATCCAAATCTGAAGCCGGTAGAACTGCATGCGGCTGTCGTTTCCTAGATCTGTTGTTTCTGACTGCTTTCGGGCCGAGAGGACTGCTCTGTTACGTTCGGAGCATCTGTTCCAGTGAGGAACCCCTTTCGTTTCACGCGAAAAGGTTTCCGGTAGCCCTAGCTGCGTCATTTTTCAGATCGGGAGGTATACAGTGTTTTTTCGCAGTTTACTGTTATTTTCTCTCTGCTTATTTCGGTTTCAGTTTATTTAGCCTTTTTTTTAACCGGATCTATACCTTTCGTTTCTGCGTATGCTCTTTGCCCTGCGACTCTGTGTGATCTGGGCAAATCAGAAACAGAAAGGAAGGATTTTTCTCATGTGTATGCTCTTTTCCCTGCACCTTAGTGTGATCTCGGAAAATCAGAAACATTGAGAAAAATATTTAGTTTTTCGGCTAAAGCTAACTTTGAGATTTTTTTTAAAAAATTTCTAGTTTTTTGGCTAAAGCTAACTTCGAGCCGCAAGGTTCGTTTTTCTTTGCATATTTGTGTTGGGTTTTGTGTTTTGTGTTTTGTAGGGAAAAAGAGCTTTCTCAAGGCAAGCACGCAAACCAAGGCCCCCCCCCCCGCTCTCTCTCTCTCTCTCTCTCTCAAATTTTTTGTATAGATCAATTGGTTCAAAGCTATTTTAAGAGAGTAGAGGTCTTGGGTTCAAGTCTCCATTTTGTGGGGGCGGATTTTTTCATTCCCGCACATTCGCGCACTTTGCCGGCAACGTCAACAATTGTTTTTCAAAAAGCCATAACTTCTTCATCCGGAAGCCTTTTTCAGAGCCGTTTTTTTAAAACCCCCTATTTTTTCGAGATCTATCCATTGGAACACTTACTTTCTGCATCTTCAACTTCAGTTTAAAAAAAAAAAAAATGGAAAGTCCATGCCAAGTCATTCTTGACAGCACTAACTACTTCCAATGGGTAGCCTACATGGAAGATTTACTTAGAAGTAAAGGTCTCTTCAGAATAGCCACAGACCAAGAGAAGAAACCAAAAGATGAAGACAAGGCTGCAAAATGGGAAAATAGACAAGATCAAGCACGTGGTTTGATAGGGATGTCTATTTCTCCTGATCTTAGATTCCACATTGCAGAACTTGAGACTCCTCATGAAGCATTAGAAAAACTCGCTAAAGTTGGGATTAAAAATGAAATTAGAGCCCATCAACTTGAAAATGAGTTGCTTACTTTGGATCCTAATAATTTTTCTTGCATTGAAGATTTCTTGTCCAAATTCAAGACCCTTACATATCTCTTGGAAGGTGTTAAAGTTAAGAAAGAAGATGGTAACCTTATTTATTCCATTCTTACTAAGTTGGGACCAGCCTACTCTGTATTTGTTTCCACTTTCCATTCTACAAGGGAAGCTTTCATTTGTCAAGGAAAAGACTACAAGGCCCCTTCCTTTGACTCCTTTTGTGATTCCTTAATAAGAGAACAAGAAAAACTCTTACACCTTCGTCTTCTTAATCTTGGAAACTCTTCCACGAAAGCGTTAGCCGCCCAGCAGCAACCAAATTCAAAGAATCCTAAGAAGTTGTATCCTCAAAAGAATGGTCCTAAACCAACTCAGCCTCAAAATGAAAGATCATTTCAGCAAAATGATAAGACCAATAAAAACAAATGGAAGAAGACTGATAGACATTGTAACTTTTGTAATCGAGATGGCCACTTAGAATCTAAATGCTTTAAGAAGATGGAAGCCTTGGAAGCCGCAATGAAGAAACATAACATCCATGTGGAGCCTACTTCAACTTCAACTTCCGGAATGGCACTTTCTGCATGTCGTTGTCAATCATCTCAGTCTGGTTATGCATTAAATGTATCTTCTTCTTCTTCTCATTCTCATGAGTGGCTCATTGATTCTGGAGCCTCTTATCACATGGCCAAAAACCAAGCCATGTTTTCTTCTTTAAATGATTGTAACACCAAAAATATATATGTTGGTGATGATAGATCTCTTAATATTGTAGGGACTGGAACTGTTCATCTAGACAATGGTCAGTTTAATGATGTATTATGTGTTCCAACCTTATCCTGCAACCTTCTATCTGTCTATCAGATAACTCATTCAGGTGAAGGTAAAATTGTTGAATTTTCACCTCATGATGTTGTAATCAAGGATCTAAAAGATCCTAAACAGATTCTAGCTACTGGTCTTGCTGATGATTCCACAAGGTTGTATAAGTTTAACAACTTTGGGTCATCCAATCTTCCCTCAGTATTTGTTGCTCATAATGATGAAGTGAGCAAACTTTGGCATGAGCGATTTGGTCACTTAAACTATCGCTCCCTTCAACATCTATGTAAAGAAAATATGGTGACAGGTCTTCCTATGGTATCTTGCAGAGATGGTGTTTGTTCCGGATGTGTACTCAGAAAACATCATCGGGACAGTTTTGAAAAACGTGCCTCTTGGCACGCCTCAGCCCCTTTACAGCTTGTGCACAGTGATTTATGTGGTCCACTTCCTGTTGCTTCATTCTCTGGCTGCAAGTATTTCTTAACTTTCATTGATGATTTCTCCAGACACACTTGGGTATACTTCTTAAAACTCAAGAGCGAAGTATTTAACACATTTTTGGCCTTCAAAGCCTTTGTTGAAAAACAATCTGGACATCAAATTCTTAAGCTAAGAACTGATAATGGTGGAGAATATGTTAAAAACACATTCATCAACTTTTGCACCGAAAATGGAATTCAAATGCAACGTACTGTTCCATACACTCCACAACAAAATGGTGTAGCTGAAAGGAAAAATCGCACCTTAAAGGAAATGGCTAATTGTATGCTGCAATCTAAAGGATTGAGTCTTAGTTTTTGGGCCGAAGCAATTAATTGTGCAAATTATATAATCAATCGCACTCCTACTAAGGTTCTACAGAATATCACTCCAGAAGAAGCTTGGAGTTCCATTAAACCAGATGTAAGTCATTTTCGTGTTTTTGGAAGTGAAGCATGGGCCCATATTCCAGATGAAAATCATAAAGCTTTAGAACCTAAGAGTGAAAAATGTACTTTTGTTGGATATTCTGAAGATGTAAAAGGTTATAGACTTATTCCATTTAAGTCCAAAAATGTTATCATTAGAAGAGATGTAAAATTTGATGAAAATAAATCGGCCTATGAGCCTAGTCCGGCGGATGTGCCACCTCTTCCTATCTCTTCTACTTTTGACAACATTTCTTCTTCAGATGATGAAAGTGAGGATGATAATCCTCCCCCACCTTCTCAGGATCCTCAACTTCCAAGATGGGTCCGTGCTACTCGGGATGCAGCAGGTGATCTTGCTGGTGATCCTACAGATCAGCGACGTACACGTTCCCAGTTTGAAAGAGCTTCTTCTTTACTGGCTCAAGCTCCAGTAAATCATGATCCTGACACTTTTGCAGAAGCTTCAGGCCATCCACATTGGGAAGCAGCTATGAATGAAGAATATCATTCATTATTGACAAATGATACATGGGATCTTGTTCCTCTACCAAAGGGACGCAAACTTGTAAAAGGTAAATGGGTTTACAGAACCAAGTATGGACCAGATGGGAAAATTGATAAACATAAAGCTCGTCTTGTTGGTAAGGGCTTTTCACAGGTTGAAGGCATTGACTACACTGAAACCTTCTCCCCTGTTGCCAAAATGAACTCTATCCTCCTTGTTCTTTCCCTTGCTGCCTCTTTAAAATGGGAAGTCCATCAGATGGATGTTAAATCTGCCTTCTTGCATGGGGACTTGAAGGAAGAAATCTATATGGAACAACCCATTGGCTTCATACAAACAGATTCCAGCCTTGTTTGTCGACTCAAGAAATCCCTTTATGGTCTCAAGCAAGCTCCTCAGGCTTGGTATGCCAAAATGGATAGCTTTCTTTTAGAATCTGGCTTTTCTAGGTGTCATTCTGACAATACTGTCTACACCAAGAAAATGGGCAGCTCTCTTATCATCCTTGTTCTTTATGTTGATGATCTTATCCTTACTGGTAGTGATCCCAACCTTATAAACCATGTGAAGTCTAGCCTCAAAAAGAAATTTGAAATGACAGACTTAGGACACTTACACTATTTTCTCGGTCTTCAAGTCTTGCAATCCAAGGAGGGTATTTCCCTTTCCCAGTCCAAGTATGCTTGTGATATTCTTCGTGATATTTCCCTTTCCCAGTCCAAGTCTTGCAATCCAAGGAGGGTATTTCCCTTTCCCAGTCCAAGTATGAGAGTGAATCATCATTGTTTTTAGCCACAAATAGTTGGGATTCTTTCTGAGACACCATTAAGGAACAATAATACCCTGTCAGGAGCTATGAAGATAAATACATAAAGTGGACCATGCTATAGCAGGGAAGGGACCAAGATGTGTCGGAGTTTACAAATGTTTTCCATACCCTCTGCATGAAGTTGGGTATCAAGGATTCTAAGCGGCGTTTGCTACTCAAGTACCGCGACTGTCTACACAAGTACATCCAAGATGAGATGGAGTTCCTGGACATCTACTCACTCTGCACGACATACTGATACGCTATTAAGATCGAGCAGAAGTTAAAATAAAAGAGGTGAGACTTTGGATCTACAAATCCAAAGCAAGGAAAAGGAACCCCCAAACCCTAGAGAAAAGGCCAAATTCAAGGAGGGGTCACCCAAGACAACTCGCCCGAAGATGCAAGAAAAGAACAACACCAAGAAGCCAAAGAAGGACACAAGAAAATGGTGTGATTTCCATAAGAGCTCCACTCACAACAAAAGTGAGTGTCGGGTTAAGCAGTCACTGGTGGTAGAGCTAAAGGCTTCTGAATTAGACGTAGGTTTCGACTCTGAGTCAGAACCCGATAAGGGGAATGACAAAGGGAATCAAATCATTGACGCGGAGCCCAGTGCCACTGTGGTCACCACCAAGATCTAGAAAAATGAGCTTGAAGATCCAGAGGAGGGGGAACGTCTCTTTCACTCATGAATGTGGGTGAAGGGTTCTCCTCTGTAGTTCATTATCGATAGCAGGACCCAAAAGAACCTCATTTTAGCAGAGGTAATGAATTAGTTGGGCCTACCGATGACATCGCATCCACGTCCGTACACCATTAGGTGGCTTCACCAAGGATGAGATCTCTGTGTCAGTTAGTAGTGTTGCCTTCCCTACAACATGAAGCCCTTCACGGATGAAGTATTGTGTGATGTTTCTCCTCTTGAAGTTTGTGATGTATTAGGACAACCATACTTGTGAAAGCGACATGTTGTATATGAGTCTAGACCACACTCTGTGATTATTACTTTGGGAAATAAGTTGTACAGGATACCACAGCTAGCACCGACTACTGCCATCTCTTTTATCGTTGCAAAGAAATGCAGTAAGATTATTTCCCAGACCATGAAATTTTATTTCCTTATGATATGCCCTCAGGGCTAGAAGAACGTTGTGGACATGACTTCGAGACAGAACTCCACCACATAGCAGTAATAGATGGACAAGGTTGTGGAGGAGTATAGGGACATTTTCACCTCACCTATAGTGGTACCTATGCACTGTTAGGTCAAGCACTCCATCGGTCTAACCTTGGGTGTGCTGCTACCCAATGGAAAAATCTATTGAAACTCTGTTCTGGAGAATGATGAGATCAAGAGGAAAATTGAAGAGTTGTTGCAGGAAGTTCACATGAAGCCAAGCTCATCACCCTGTGACAGCTCGACTGTATTGGTACAGAAGAATGATGGGTCCTGGAGACTCTATATTGACTATTAGGCACTGAACAAGATCACTATCTGGGATAGGTACAAAATCACATGGATTGATGAATTTTTGGACAAGCTCAAGGGGGGCAAATATTTCAACAAGATTGACTTGAAGTTTGGATATCACTAGGTGTCTAGCGTTCCCTTCGATGCGTGGAAGAGTGCCTTCAAATCCAAGGAGGGCCTTTTTGAATGGTTGGTAATTCCTTTCGAGTTGAGGAATGCCCCCGCAACCTTCATGAGATTGATGGATGACATATTGCAACCCTTGACCAACGCATTTGTGGTGGCGTATTTAGATGACAACTTGATCTTCAAGCAGAGTTGGGAAGAGAACCTTGATCATATTCGACAAGTCCTTCAAACCCTGCGATAACACATGTTGTGTGGCAATTTGGAGAAATGCACTTTTGGCATGACCAAGGTTTATCTGGGGTACATCATTGATGAGTAGGGTGTGCATGTGAACCCAGTCAAGATTCAATTCATTCGGGTTTGGCAAGCCCCAACCACTCTAACAAAGTTCCAAATCTCTTTGGGTCTTGCTAATTTCCACCACAGGTTCATGTTGGGGTTCTCTCATATCACTTGGCCTTTGAGTCTGTTAGAGTCTATAGTGATAGGATTCATAATTTTGAATTGGCTAAGTTTAGGCCTTGTAATATTGTACATATTTTTGCTTTCTGCAAATGTTTTCCATAAAAAATTAAACAATGTAAAGAGGGTGTGTCCTAGAAGAAATATCAAAGGAAAAAAAGAATAAGAAAAGATAAAAAATGAGAATATATGAACCCCAAACACAAAAACAGATCATGAAAGTGTGCAAGTCAAAATGCCACTACTATTTTAATTCTTCTGCAAATAATGGTTGTGTGTAGCTTGTTATACATGCCACAACCCATGGTAGTCAAACTGCTTAATCTTGACTATTTCATGGTTTTAATTTTATGTTTATAGTTAGGGAATAAAATCTGACCAAACAGCTTAATCTCGGTAGATCATTAGATAGTTAGAGAAAATAAAAGGTGCTCATCAGCTTAATCTGAGCCCTTGGAAGATATAAGGTTAGAAGTAGATAGTTTGTTTTATAAAAGAAAAGGAAAGAAACGAGTTTGCTAGCCTAAATGCACTCAAATATGTGAAGAAAAATAAAATGTTAGGGTAAGTAATGGGTAAGTAGAAGTGAGATTGCTGAAGTATAATGTTGATTGGACAAAAGCACAATTATCATTCTTAATCATATGCTTCAATGTGCATAAGAAATTAAGAAAGCAAATACAGAGGTTTACAAGTTGATTTAATTGACTCCCCTTCATTCATTTCATCCCTATACTTATTAATTTCCCCATCCACAAGTATGTTCTAGTACTAAAAAATCCTTCAAGTCATAAAGGCTAAGAGCATTTCTCTGAATTTTGGTGGGACCGAACCCTCGGCTTAATGACTTATGGACATCAAGTGTTAGAATTCCCTTCATAAAAGTAATTTCCCTTCATTACCCTAATAAAACCCCTTTTCCTAAGGTGAAAATCCATTTTCCTATGAAAAGTAAAAAACCCCATGTTAAATTCCATTTCACTCAAAATACCCAGAAAATGATTTTTTCCTAAGTATAAGTGTATGTAAAGGAAAAGCACAAATATTACATTATACTTTGTATTATTTTCATTCCACTTGTTCTAGATCATATTAAATTCTAACTTAATAATATAGCTCTCGATATACCCTTTTTCCTTGTATATAAATAAATGCCTGTATATATTACCCCTACCCTTAGTTTAACTATAGACTATATTTCTACCCTATCCCCCCAACAAAACCCTCTTAACTCACCAATTCTACGTAAAGTTAAGATAATACCTCCATTAACCTCTTCTGATCATTTAATCCTCTATTTAAATCCAAAATAATCACAAACCACCATTAATTAAAGCCCCGGGCCCCCCCAAAACCTATCGCCATTTCATCCGTGCTAATCTGTCACCCGACTGTCGTACGATCGTCAACACAGAACAATTCACAGCCATATCGGGTTCACCCGATATTCGAACTTTACCTGCCCGATAAAGTGGTATTTCTTGGGCCCCCATATGCTACGAGTCAAGCGTTAAGGTAGATCAGGTGACCTCGCCAAAACACCGCCTCCTCAATAAAGCGGTGAGATGGCTTGAAAAATCGCCTCCCTACCCAACCCGAAAAACCGCCCACTATGCATTCATAATTCACCTGCCAAAAAATAACCGTTGTTCAATGAAAAGGCTGAGAATAACTATTCGGCCTTTTTAGATCAATTTATTTGTAAAACCTCTACAAACCATTGTGACACCTTCAAACGCTAAAATCGCTAGTTGACCTCAATTTCATTCCTGAAGAAGTTTCAGAGACCCCAATCAAGCTCTTTGTCCATACCATAGCCCATTCAAACTTTTGTAGTTGCAAAGAACACCAATTTGAAGTTAATTCACCCAAATTCTAGGTAATCGAAGAGAAATTACCAGACACCCTTTCAATTTGAAAATGTTCAGTCTTTAAAGTGTTTTAATTAAGTAAAATTAATTGAAATTACTTTAAAATTAAAGTGTGTGCCTGACTAAAATACCCAAACCCTTATGAAAGCTTCCAAATTACCTTCAAACCTCTGATATAAAATTGTTTAAGTCAAATTAAAATCCACAAGATTTTAATTATGGCTGCCTTGTCGCCATGGATGTTAGATCAGTGACAACCCCCCATTTGGACCTTCACCACCTTCCCCTGGTGGACAAGGATTTTGAAATGAAAGACACAAGTGCCTATACACTCCTGCTCAAAATTCATTGTTGGAGTAAGGACAGATATCTAAACCATAATGACGACATTGGCCTTTGGGAGTCCAATTTTCCCAAATGCTAGTTTCCACAAGTACATGTCTTTCCTGAGATTGTTTATCTGTGTCATGCTTGTTACATTCCTTGTGAGAGAGCTATAATGTCCCTAGACCAAAAAGTCTTGTTTACTATTACAGCTGAGTCAATCAATGAAATGTTGCAAGTTCAACTAGGTCCAAACCTGACCCCACTCTCCATTGGGGATTTGTTAGACTAGTACACCTAATTGAGTTCATCTAGACTGGCCCAAATATTCCAAACTTTCATTGTAGAGGAGAAGCACATTCCTACAGATGCCCCTCCATATGTTTATGCCATTTTCTCTGAAAGGGGAAACCAAATTGTAACCATGATATCATGTATTATGGGCTATACCATAGATGAATACATTGACGAGTTCATCCTCGCCTTCATGTCCATTTTCACCCCAAGAAAGCCTCCTGCTACTTTGTACAATTATGCCTAGTTCATAGCTAAAAGGATGCATGAACAATTTACCAGAATGCACAATGAGAGAATATTCAAGTACTCATATGTACTTTATCACATGTTTTTGTATTATCAATCATACATATTTCCCTTCACCATCCAGAAGCTAGATACTAAAGGCCAACCCATGTCCGTTATATTTTGGACACCACTATTCCACAGGTATTCATCATCATACACCTACACAGACTTCATTGACTCTTTTGTCCATCTAATCATGACCATGTTGACAAGAATCCCTCCACCTAGAATAAGCCAAGAAATCAAAAGAGTGCTCCAATTATCCAAACAAAGTAAGGTGGGAGATTGGTACCTTTACCAAAATCACACCAAAATAAGAATCTATGGTTGCCAGCTTGCCCCATACAAACTGTACAAATACTTCCCCATGAGGTTATTTTCTCTAGAATATTATAGGCAGATAATGAACTCTAATGATATCAACTTTATCTCATCCAAGAGAAGGACTTTGTTCAAGATCAAGAACCAGTTAGGCCCTTTCATTTGCAATACTAGAGAGGCAGGAGAATAAGCAGATCAAATTCTGCAACAAATGAAGTTTAAGAACAAGTTCATGTGGAGGTATGACCCTCAAGGGTTTATAACCGAACTAAGGAAAAAGTTTAAATTGGGACCTTACATTCATCACCCTATACCAGAAATAGAGAGGTATGCCAACGAATCTGAGTGGTTGGAAAACACTCTCATAGACATGGATAGTACAAAGGTAGATGTTGAAAATACCTTGTTTTCTTTAGAGAAACCACTTGATGAAAGCTCATTCCTGTAGGTACCAGAGAAAGAAGGAACCATGAGTAGCACTCTTGTTTTGCAGACTCCTCAGAATGAGGAAAAGAATCCCAAAAGGAACAGAGAGGAAGGCTCCAGCTCAGGTATGGACACTTCCAATGTACAGTATGAAGCTAGCCAGAGCAAAAGGCCTAGGCTCAATCCTGTTTCAAAACAGGAAGACACAGAAGGCTCAGTATAAATAAATGATGTTGAGTTAGACATGAGCAAAGGAAAAGCTCCATCTGGAGAAACACAAGAGCCATCTACATCAAAAACTCAAATTTTAGAAAGACAGCTCAGTGTAGAAGTCTTCTCATTCAATAAGCCTGCTGATAGAGATAGGGACATTAAGGACAGGTTCAAGGAGATTAAAATGTGAAATGAGAAACTGAAGGCGGAATCCTATGCACAATATTTTAAGATTACACCGCCTAATCAAAGTAGGTTGGTGTCAGCCTTTGACATCATGGAATGAAAGATGTAAATGTCCTTCATAAAGGAAACTATACAATAACTGAAAACATCAATAGATTTCAAGAAGATAGAATTTGAAGTATTGGCAAGGGATATTAATCCCATTGACCAGATTGAATTTCACAAGCAGGTTGGAGAAATGATTTGCTCCACCCTTACAGGAAAGGCCATGGCTTCACATCAGTTGCAAAATTCACTGAATAACATTTCAGCCTAGTATCAGCTGGAAAAGGCCTCCTCATAGGCCAAAGACACCATAATCAAGTATTTGGAAGACTAGGTAATTTAATTGGGACATGATCCCAAAGACATCAAGTCTACTGAACAATTAATCAAAAAGAAGAATGATGACATTGCAGCCCTCAAGAAATAGTTGAAGATTCCTCAACTACAGCACCCCTAGACATAGTAATTCTTGGAAAGCCAAACAAATCATCAAGAGTTGATGGACTTAGTCCTTAAACTCAATGATCAATTGAGGGAGATAGAAAAGGATTTGGACAAATTAATCCAATTAAACAAGCTGATCTTGGTGATACCTCGGTAAATTTCATCCCAGTAGTTACCACGACTATTCCTTCCACATTGGCAGCCTCATTGGCTCCCATAGCTCCAATGGCCACATCACTACCAGCTTCTACAACATCTACATCAGCAACACGTACATCAGGTGAAGAAGCAAGAAAATTGGTTAAAGCTATGGAAGAAATGTCCATACAAACCACAGAGATGAATAAGCTCAAAGATAAAGTGACAAGCTTGGAAACTGATTACAAGCTTGCCAAAATCATGCACAAAGAAGAAGTGCAAAAGGCTACCAGGATGAGTGAAATATTGAAAGCCTTGGAAAAGGACTTAACACTGAAAGAACCCCTTGGGTAGGCTAAGGAACAACTATGGGCCAATATCGTTGACTCTGTCAATGATATTTGGCCATCTATTCAAGTGATTTTTGAGCAAATAGATTTGATAAAATTGGCTACAGAGGCCATCCAGAAAGTAAAAGTAGAATTAGGACAAATGCTAGAAGAGGCTACCAGAATTATTTAATTCCTTAACACGAAGAATAAGTATGAGCTTCAAGAATTGGAAATATAGGATATAACAGAGACAATTTTGGAGGTCAAAAAGGTCTCTCTAAGAGGAACTTGATGCAAAACTTGGAGGATAAGTGTCAGAATATGCAGCTAGTCATTGACATATTTACGGCTAAGTTCTAGATTTTGATAGAAAAAGGATTACCCAATCCCTTAGTGATAAATGATAAGCTGACGACACAGGAGGATTGCAACAAGAAAATCAGAGATGTATAAAAATATCAGGTAAATACATCATCAATGAAGGCATTGCCAATAGGAAAATTGTGCTCCCAAACATTTGAAAACTTGTTTTACCTCCAGCATGAGGTAAAACACTTGTTTATCAATAAACCTACTTTTGACAAATACACAAAGGTAGATGAAACATATAGAAAGATGCTAAAAATCCAATTACATAATGCTGAAACATGGGAGAAATTAACTGATTTACTATAGAAATATGTAGTAAAAATGTTAATGTACAATAAAAGAAAAACAACATGGTAAAAGGATGATGACAGATCAGTAGAGTCAAAGTATATTAGATTAAAGGCTAAAGTAAATGAAGCATCCAACATGAAAGATTGAACAACAAAGCAGATTTAAGGGCGAAAGATCAAAGCCAACAGAACCAAAATAAAAGGAACAACATGAAACAGTTCAATAGTTGTCTCTATCTTCTTGCATGAAGATATTTATTTTTTCCTAAATTAGTTCTGAATATAGTTTTAGATATTTTGAAACTCCTTTGTATAAATACTTCAAAATTCGAAGTATGTAGGGGGGATTTTATTAGACATTACTATAAAATTTTAGATCAGAAAACCGAGAAGGTTATTGTATCATTTGCTGAGCCAGCAAGCTGGATTGATAAATAAATATAAGATATTTGCAAGGATTCATGTGTTGAGCGAATTTTAGACAAGTATTTTCATGTGTTATTGTTATTTTTCTCAAGTTATTCATAATCTTTAATGTGTTTCTCAATCTAAATGTTATAACTGGAATAATACTTCAGAACTTGTTTAATTACACTCTGTCTTAACAGTTATGCATTTAAATGTTTTCTGCTGATGTCTAAATTAAAGAATTCTTAATTTCTCTTTGATTTACATTTATTTCTTGAATATCTAGGTTTAATTTCCCTTTGATTTTGATTACCCATTCATTCCTCATTCATTATCCGGGTGTGAGAACCCTTAACTTCTCTCTCACCTCGAGTGAAACCCTTTCACACCTCTTTCTCAAAGATCTGAAAAACACTTTGCTATCTTGCCCTTAGAATGTTCCCTTTAGTGAGTTAATGCACCAGAAAACGTGTTGACATTCACAAACCCTTTTGGTCAACTACCGTTGACAATTCTACCACTTTCATCCACTTCATTTTCACATATCGAGTAAGTATAAGCATAAGTACTCTTAAAATCCATTTAATCAATCTTTCATCCATGGTAGAAATATTCATTACAAAGAAAACATATTCTTGATTATATTTTTATCTTTTTTTTTAGAGTAGTCATCTTCTATGTGCAATTGATGACTTTACAGTATTGCACTAGACAATTAGCCATCTTCACTGAGCAGATTTTGCACATGAAAATGTTTTTTACTCGATTGATCCATTTAATTTTGGATATTCTAAAAATTGGCTCAATGACTAACATTGAATAGCAAGAAAATATCACTTTCATTACAACACCTTGACAGTTGTAAAAATCTACACATTCGAGGAGCAACATTTTCATATTTTTGTTTACTAGATTCCATGATATTTTAAATTATTATACATGTCTTTTATGATCTTTATCTCTTATTTGATCAACGCATTGAGCTTCATGAGTGCACATCAAATCTACATATGTCAATATAGAATTATTTCAAATAATTGAACAGGTCAACTTGTTGACCATCTCTACATCCAAGGTGCATGAAAGCTTTCTCTTGTCGACCGATTCAATTTGACTTGGATCTCCCTTCAACCTAGTAGTCAATTAAATAGATTTTCTTTCCCTTTTACACAATATTTATTATTATTGGCAACCGATTAAAAATGAAGTTGTGGGTCCTTGGTCTTACATTTTCCTTCATATTTGAGCCATGAGCATGGACTTTTTTCATGTGCAAATTCTTTGAGCAACATTTATGAACTTTCATGAACATTTTTTGAGGTTTAAATCTTCAATAGAGCCTTCTTGTTTTCATGCAATAGAAAACCAACTCTTGGGAAGCATCTTCTCTAATAGATCTTTACTTGAAGATTAATCTTCTTTTCTTTTTCTTTTTACAGGTTTGCACCATCTTCATTTAATATTGCTATGGTCTTGAACTCAATACCAACAACAACAAAACTAGTGTTGAAGATAGAGCCTTCAGATGCATAAAGAATGGACTACATCAAGAGAACAAAATAAAAAAATATATAATAAACACAACAAACATAGAACGAAATCCAACTTTATTTTTATTCCGACTTCATGCACATTTATACATAGTAGATATTGTTGGAGTAGTTGTACCCGGTCCAAAAAATCACCCATACATTTACCTTTTAACTTTTATTAAATATATTTTGTAATATAGGTATCATGACTTAGATAGGCCTAAAAGGTTTCTGCAATGATCTATCAACACTAAGTATGTTGATCTAAAGTTGTTCAAAAAATAAAAACTCATGTCAATTATTCATGCTAGAGTAAAGAACATATCAATATTCTATGAATGCTAATACCAACAACAAATACAAACTAAAAACTAGAATATACAATAATTTATCTATCCTATTAAATTCTATCATTTGTGTGTGAGCATCTTGAGGTCCAATGTTCAACCTTCACTCTAATACAATTATATAGCCACCTCCCTTCTACCTCCTTAAAGGTTCTTCGGCTAAGGAAGGTGTTACTTATTTAACTCAATCTCCAAGTTTTGTTGTGAATATGGGGTTACGAAAAATATCATTTTTGAAAGTGTACATAATTTAATTCTAATAACATCATTTTGAACAACTCATTGAGAGCTTTCTGACAATATAAAATTTATCTCAATCTAAGTCCAAAATCACAAGTAATGTGTGTTAGAAGTTTTGGCCTATTAGATGGATTCATGTTATCACAGTGCCCATGTGGAAGCCATGTATCCTCTACCAAGATCGCATGGTCGTTTCACATCATGATCTTCGGGTCCAATGGCACTGATGTTATAGAGGTCTGGCTCCACGTCATGCTAAAGCGCCCACTACTTAAGGTGGTCATAGTTGCAAGTTGACAAGTTACAAGGTGTGGTGATGGGAAATATCCTAATGGGTATGGTTCCATGGTTGGAAACATGGCCAGATCAATCAATTCTCTATTGGATCTAACCGAGTTCAAGGATAACGAAGTAAAAAATTCTCGATAGTGGGTTTTCTCACCTCCCTTTGCTCCAAAATGGATAAGAGTATGCTTAGGTCTAAGCTTTGAGACCCAAATTGATTCTTGACCAAATTATATTGTGTGCTTGAGGTAGACCCCATTGACCCACAACATCTCGAGGTCTTAACATTAGGCTTTCCTATGTCTCCTCATATATAAACACTTTATGCCAATGGCTAAGGACTAATATTGAGTTGTCGACATCCAATCTCTCCACATGTTGTCTCTTTTGATTTTTCCTAAGGTCCAATGATCCAATGACATAGTTCCAGTAATTAGGGTTTTGACCTGGTCCCACTCTCTTCCTTTTCTCACATGTATCTTAAGTTTTATCGAAGCCTTGAACAAGAAAACTAGGAGTGCAAACCCCTCTAATGGTGATTTTGAATTTTTGGAAGGCCCCCCCGAATTAATCTTAGCCATTGACCATAGAGAGATGTGTTGGAACTAATTCCAACCATGCCCCCTCACTTGTGATTATTAAAAATCAACCATGGTGGGTTCTCTCAATCAATCTCTATTGTCGATGTTGAGGTCCTCTCTCCACTTAGTTCCTTTGGAAAAACTAGCAGCCCAAAGACCCATGAGCTTGGTAGGGTTAACCCCATTGTCATCATGCCAGTTTGAATCCAAACTCACTCCTCCATTTCATAGTCAATGGCCAATGGATGATATTGGCCCAATGACCTCAACCTCTATACACAAATATTCACACAACTATCCTAGGTATCTAATGGCGAGTGGAAAAGTTTCATCAAAAAATGGTTTCACCTTCAAGTCCACATATATTCTCCTCATGCATTTGTCCATCATACCATCATTTTTAGTCCTTCCCCACAAAGTTTCTTCTCTTAACTCCTTTTGTGGTTTGGTGGCATAATGATCGAGGAATATAATAAGATGAGGCGATAGCCCATGACGGACTCTGGAAGGCATTTATGTTCGATGGTTTATAGTACGAGAGTGGTTTATGTTGTACACAGAGTAATACACCAATTCATCTAGTTCTACAGGCCTCCTATACAAGTTATTTAAACTATTTTAAGATATGAACTACCTTTTTGTAAAGCATCCATATATATGATGTTGGATAACACAGTCTCGCCTATAAGAGAACACACAAACAATATTTCTTATATCATGGTAATGCATAGGATAGTCAAGTTAATATAATACAAATATAAGCATACAAGGCATATTTCCATTTGTTAAATTCATGATATCATGTAAATCATGGGCATAATGATAATCTTTACCATTCAGGAATTCATTAGCATTCATGATTGTAGAAGAGTTCATTGCACACACATGTAGTTCATGAAAAAATACAATTTATAACTTATCGTATTAGTGCATTTGACATATTTGAGTATGTAAATATGGTTGAAAACTATAGGAGGGACTTCCACTCTCCACCCAACCATAGGGCAACTACATTATAACTCTCTTGTAGATGACCACCTGTGAACTGGATCCATATTGTGAGGGAATGGTTGCTCAGGGAATTCATATCAAAATCTTGGTAGACACTTAATAGTTCGAGTTCACTATCCATGTGGTTTTTCAACTACCCTCTAGCAATAAGCACCATAGTGACTTAGTTACTCCCCTAAGTTCAATCATAGGGCTGCACCCATGGTCAAGATGGGGTATTTCTGAATGCAAGAGGTTGAATCCATTGTCCAAGTGATCTCTAAATTGTATTTTCATAACAAGAACCAAAGGGGTCTATATTCCATTACCCAGGTGGTTCAAAACTCTCTAGAAAGCACGACCATGACTCGTATTTCTCTACTGTGGTGGTTAATACCTATACAACTAGAACCTCAATGATTTCGTAATCGACCAAGCCACCCATTAACTAATAAGGTTTTGACACACATAGTTAGGTGGACTCAAACACATCAATACATGCAATAACACCCGAATTTTAAAGCATAGGGCTCAGTCACAACTCTAACATTGCTCCATGTTCTTTGTGCCCATTTTTTAGTGGATTCTCTCTCTCCACTCATGTTCTCGTTTTAGTAGATGCCCTTTGTGTCTCTCCTCTATGTTATTTCTTTTCACCTTCTTCTTTCTGCTGACCTCCTCACATCTCTTCGTGTACCTAAGAGAGTTCCCACCTCCTTCTTCCATCGCATTAGAATAAAAAAAACTATGGGCACTCCCTCTTGGCCCAATAATGTCTCCTAATATCTGTTTGGTGATGGTTTGATCAATAGTGCAACCTCCTCCATATTCAAGGGTGAGGGTCCTATCCTATACTTCTCTGCTGTCTCGTGGCATCATTTTCATTATGTTCAGTGGATATACAATCAGTTGTGACACTTCCTCCATATTCAAGGGTGAGGTGTTTTATCCTCCACTTCTCCACTCTCCCTCAGGCTTGGATCGATGGATCTTGTCCTTTAGGAAAAAAAATCCATTTTTTTATTATTTTAAAGACAATAATTTAATACCTAATTTTTTGATAAGGTTTGTCCTAGCGAGTTGTAGCTTCCACATTGGATTTCACAACTATTATCACACATAGAAAAATAGTGGTAAAAATGTGGGACTGTTACATGAGAATTTCCAATAAGTTAAGGATGAATATTGAGCAAATTGTTGGGATTCTTGTTATCCCATTCATTCATAATAAAATAGAATGATGATTATTTAAAAAATTCATTCATATGAGATGATTCTATCTAAAGAGGTATATAAAGATGAAAATCAAGAGGCAAGAGTAGAAGAAATAGAAGCAACAAATGAATGGATGCTTACAAAGGATATTAGATCAAAACCATCATAGCTTAAAGGGGAGAAAAATCATAAGCTCACAAACAAATTAGAGGTATGATATATCCAAAGTTAAATTCTTTTACTATAATAAGTTTAGTTATTATACACGTGAACATAGGAAGAACATAATTTACCTTAGCAAATAGGATTCAAAGCATTCTAACAGTTCTAACAACTCTAAAGACCTAATGTTCCTTACTTGTATTGTTCCACAAGAGACTTCTAATGATATTTGGATTATAGATAGTGGATATAATAATCATGTGACAAGAAATATAAGCTTACTTACAATTTTGGATGATTCAATAAGGACTAAATTCAATTTGGGATCAAAAAATGTTTTAAAACATATGAAAAAATGAATGGTCAACATCCTTACCAAACATAATATTCTTAATGTTGTCAAGTTACTCGAAATCTGTATAATGTAATATTTAAGGGGGGTGACTATTTTACATATGAGAAATCTCCCAGTAAGATGTTAATTACTAGAGTGAGGATGAAAAATTATAGGATGAATCCCCTTATTGTCTTACCATGAATTTTTATAGACAAGACAATTCATTTTCTCAGAAAGTAACTTGTTTCAATTTTTTTTTTTCATTGTGGAACTTAATATTTGTTCATATACACTTTGGTGGTATAAAACTATTATAAAAAAAGAATATGGTCAAACATTTTCCTCCCATTTAGTAGCCATCCAATTCATGTGATAGTTGAATTCTTACAAAGAAACACATGGATAGTTTTCCTAAGAGAGTATTTTATAGAGAAAAGGAACCATTGGAACTGGGTCATACAAATATATGTGTTCCATCATAGAATTACTCACTAAGAGGAATTTACTACTTCATAATATTAATAGATCATTACAATAGAAAAATTAAGTGTACTTCCTTGCAAGGAAATCCAAAACTTCTTACAATTTCAAAGAATTCAAAGCAATGGTACAAAAGAAAAGTGGTCATCAAATTCATTCCTTAAGATCACAAAAATAAAGGGCGAGTATGATTTGCTACAACTATCATGTCATTAAAGATAGTTCACAACACGGTAGATACCTCCAAAAAAAGGTTTATTTGAAAAGAAGAACATAACCATTATGAATATGGCCAGAAACATGTTGAAGTAAAAGCATATATCAAATGGTTTGTGACGAGAAATAGTATATCTCTATTTATGTTTTGAAAATATATCCCACTGCAAGTGTGATGAGAAAATTACCATGGGATGCATGAAAAATGTATGAGCTACAGTCTCACACATTTTGTAGTCTTTGGTTCTGTGGAATATGTTGATGTGCCAAAAGAGTTGAGGAGGAAGGTAGATGATAGAAGTAAAAAAAGAAACTTCCTTGGGTATGTTGATGAATCTAAGGGATACATATTATACAAATCAATCGCAAAAAAATGTAATAATTAACATGGATGTTGAATTTAAATAAGATAAAGAATTTGATGGAGGCATCGACAAGACTATACTTATGGTAGTAGCAGTACCTTAAGCAAATGATGAACTAAAGGAATGAATTCTACAAGGAAGAATGTGAGGCTGGCAAACCTAACCATCAATCAGAGGTACTACAATAATAACTCCAAGAAATTTTGTTTAAGGTTAGTCATATGCTCTAGCAGTCTAGTCTACTCCTAATTCTTAAGTATTGAATTTCACCCTACAATTGCCAACTTAAGATCTAGAAAGAATAGAAGTTTAAGATAAATTTACGAGGAACTGAATGTGTATTCAAATTTTGCATACTTTACTTCTCAATGCACATGTTTTGAAGCAGAAATAAAAGATTAAAATTAGGTCACAAAAAATAGATAATGAGATGGATTCCATGGAGAAAAATTATAGATGGGATCTAGTAGAGTTGCTAGGAGATATTTTATTGATTTAGAATTGGTTTCCATATCCAAGCTTAATGAAAAAGGAGGAGTAGAGAATTAAAAGAAAAAATTGCTACCAAAAGGATTTACGTAACAGTTTGGAGTGGATTATGGTGAGAAGTTTTCACTAGTTTCAAGGTTAGATACAATTATATTTTTCTTAAGTGTAACATCTCAAAATAGGTAGAAATTTTATCAAATGGATGTAAAATTGACATTCTTCAATGATATTGTAGAAGAATAAGTATATGTCTTGGTGGTTTTATGCAACAAATGTAAGAAAAAATTTCACTACTCGAGTTGTTGTAATTAAAGCATAAACAAAAAAATGGATTAAGAAACCCTGTAACCAGATCTATTAATTTACTTCCTATATTCCTAGATATGGAAGGAAAATTCTAATAAGATAAAAGGAATAATAAATAATAGAAATTAAGTCCAATTTCCCAAAATAAACGCTTTATTATATCACCTAAGAGTTTTCTCTAGAGATTATATGATTCCCCTTTATGTCCCCAAAGGGAGAGTCCTTTGTGAATCCTAGATATTTGCTATGGTGGCCCCTTCTCTCTAGCTAACAGTTTGAAGTAAGTGTAATGGTTGAATCACTATATTTCTTTGAAAGATAAAGAAAAAGTTGACAACTCAGAATGTATGAGAAAAAGGTAAAAGGTGAAGCCTAAAAATATATCGTATTTATAGAAAAATAATGGGTAGGGTTGATATGGTATAAATAACAAAATGTGATTATTTGAACAAATCAAATTCTAACCCACTTTGTTTTTTTATCATTATTTTAATTTTTTGGTTAAATGTGGGAGGAAAAAGTCATAAAAAAAAAGGTTTTATGACTTTATTTATTGGAAATGAGTTATTTTAATTAAGAAAATAGAAAAGTGTTTTCATCAAATATGGGTAAAAATGATGAGAATAACTTAGGAAAAGTGCTTCCCTAACCTATTTTCATTGAATAATGACGTGAAAGTGGATCCTAACATAGGAAATACATTCTAAAATATGGTATTTTGGAAATCCTATCAATTTGGGTTAGGTGAGCTTATTTTGTGTGATAAGAATATGTAGATTAGCAACTAGGATATGTAATAAAGGACATGATGATAAGGTGTATAGGTTGAATAAACCTATCTATGGATATAAGCAAGTTCATAAGGGTTGGTATGTTAGGATTGATTCATATCTCATTAGCAACATAGTTAGAACAAGTATTAGTGAGCCTATATTTTGTACAAAGTTGAATGAATAAGGTCAAATTTTAGTAGTTTGCTTTTATGTTAATAATATGATCTTGATAGAAAATATATTAGTGGAAAAATTTAAATCAACCATGAATCAATAATTTGAAATAAATGATTTTTGGTAATGAGATATTTCCTTGGTATTCAAGTTACTTAATTAGATTCAACTATTTTTTTGTTTCAAGAAAAGGATGCCATTGATGTGACAAAGAGATTTACGATGATGAATTCCAAACTAGAAACAACTCCAATTGCAAGAAGAACAAATCTTAGTAAATAAAAAATGGGATTCAACATAAATTAAATTGAAAAGGTTGGTTGGTAGCCTCATGAATCTCACTACCACTAGACTAGACATTCTATATGCTATTAGTTTTATTTCCAAGATCATGAAATATCCAAATGACTCACTTTTTCAAATTGGAAAAAGAATTTTTGAATATATCGTTGAAACAAGAGTTGATACATTATACTTAAACACTCATAATGATTTTTTGGTTGGCTATATTGATAGTGATTTTGCAGATAATATGGTTTACAATAATATTACTTTAATATATGTTTTCCATCTTGATTTAGGTGTGATTTAATGGGCATCCAAAATAATTTCATTGTGACCATTTCATGAACTAAAGTTGAGTATAGCAATACCAACAATAGCTTGTTAAGGCATTATGTCACGTAGTGTATTAGGTTATCTACAACAAGAACAAGGACCAACACTAGTATATCGTGAAAGAAATTAAGTAGTAGCTCTATCAAAGGACCATGTCTTTCATCAGAAAAGAAAACATATTGATATGTGTTTGCAGCTTATTAGAGATCCTGTAAACAATGGAGAAATCTACTTGAAATCTTTTAAATAAAAACACTATTTGTCTAACATATTCACAAAGATGTATTTTACTTTCATAAAAAGAATTTAGGTGTTATAAGTATATCTGAAACATAGGAATAAATTATGTCATGATGGTAAGGCCATATATGCATTATCGAATAGCTAGTATTAATATTGTTAGTAGTGACAATTTAGGGGGCTTATTAGCATGTGTTTTTTATTCATGTTAACTATGTACATGCATATAGAAAGCATTAAAAGAATGTAGGAAATTCATTTTAGGAAAAAGTCTCAATATGCATTTACAAAACTCTAAAAAAATTAAAATTATGGAATGGCTACCAGTAGCCAACCAAAATCCTATATAAATTCTTTACGTAATTTTTTTCTATCTATTTATATTTATATTATCAAACAACTGAAGCAATCTAAATTTCAGAAAATGTAATTCCTTGATATAATTCATATGATTATTTTTTTAGCTTATTTGTGTATTTATCTACTACAACAAATTGATTTTTTCTATTTATTATTATCATGTTATAGTATATATGATATATTTTCCATTGAAATGAAATTATCAACTTAACCTTTTAGATAAAAAGTTATATAAGTAAAACAGCCATATAAATATACAAGTCTAAAAAATGTATTAAATGTATAGAAGTGCCATCATTAACCTAAGTAACACAATTTAAAATAGACATGGCGAGCAAACCAAAGGTGCAATCATACGACACATCAACATGCTTATCTTCCCAAGAGGTTGGAACTATTGTGTCCCCACGCCATTGGTCCAATCAGACGACACATTTAACAGGCTTATATTTCCAAGACGTTGGAACTATTGTCGCCCCACTCCATCCATGTGTCTCTACTTGAATAAAAAAATGAGACCCGTTGGCCATGCATATTCCCACATTCCATATCATTGGTCTCTTTGTTGAGCTCTATTAATACCTCCTTCTAATTGGGCCTAGAGTACGGCTCAGTTTCAACACATTTCATGGATAATCTGGAAACAGGAATGATGGTCTTCATGTCGCAATTTTCACCTAACTTGTTGTCTATCATTTCTGCATTTTTTCGAAGGATTTTCAGTCAAATCCACATCCACATAAGGTGTCACCTACATAATTATTGACTATCGTTGATCAGTAGAAGATGCGTAAAGATGCTCTACACATACTAAATATTCCAATGTCAATGGTGTTGGTGTAGAACTTATTAACAAATTTCTTACCTAAGCAATGATGTTTATCTCCCCTCCACTTAGTTTTGGATCTATTGGTTGTCTACCGCATATGATCTCCACCAAAACCACTCTAAAAATCATACACATCACTCTTCTCGGTTAACGTGTGTGTGGTAAAATACTTGAAACAATTTCTATTGTAGTTGATTTAACGAACACAGCGAAAACAAAAATGAGATGATGTCAATAAGAACAGTGAAAACAAAAATGAAGATAAGTTACCTAAATTCGATTTTCACTTTCATTTTTTTCCTTTTTTCTTATCATAAGAAGATTTTAAGTTTGTATTGTATTATGTTGAGATGTTAATCTCACTGAACTTTCATTTTTTTTCCCTTTTTTTTCTTATGATAAGAGGATTTTAAGTTTGTATTGTATTATGTTGAGATATTAATCTCATTGTATGTTAGGTGTCATGCTATTTATTTTATTATTTGTTAGGTGTCATAGTGATTTTTGATTCTCTCGAATTTAATTCAATCATTTATTATCGATGCTTCCTATGTAATCTATTTCACTGTTTTCAATAATAAAAAAAATTGTTAGCTCTATTTTCATTTTTCACCTCTTCATATTTTGTCATGATATCAAAGCACTCAGTCAAATACCACTCTAGAGAGTGTAGTGTGTCATCAGAAGTGGTGGGCAAGAAGCCTAAGAGCTTGATAAAAAGAGTGCAACAAGAAGTTGAATTTTACTCGTGTAAAGAAAGAAAAGTACATCACTTTTCACACCTCATTAAAAACGAAGTGCCCAAAACTGCGCATACAACCTCTGTCACGAAGTGCTCGTGACAAGGGACCAGGACAAATTTTTGAAGAAAAGAGCGATTTTATAAAGGTACCATTGGTCATTTTTTTACCCGCTAAACAACAACGTAACGAATGTCAAAGACATAATCGAAAGAAACCTCAAAATATTTTCCAAGGTGTATGATGTTTTTTTTGAAGGTTCACTATTAAGGGTGTTCCTTATTTTAGTGAATTCTCATTTTTAATGTCTCTCTTCACGATAAAGGTTCATGTTACGTAACCACGGTCAAAGCCACAATCGAAAGGAGCCTCAACAATTTTTCAAAGGTGCATGATATTTTTTTTAAAGGTTCACGATTAAGGGTGTTCCTTATTTGAATGACTTCTCGGTTTTAATGTGTCTCTCTTGACAATAAAAGGTTCATGTTAATGAGGCCTCTTTTTTTTTTTGAAGGATTGCTTTAATCCTAGCTTAAAAGGTGTTTGTTTTTAAAAGGGAAATTTTTTCCTTAATGAAAAAAAGGTTAAAACATAGAAGGTTTTTTATTAAAGTTTTTCTTCAAAAGAAAAGCGCATTGCATTTTTTAAGGGGATTCCTTTATTTAAATCTTGGAAAGAAGATTATAAAAAGGTTCACACATTCACATTAAAAAATATGGTTATTTCTAGCACTTTACCATAAATCTTGATTTTTTTGGTAAAAATTACGATTTTTGTTCTTTAAGAATGAAGACTTTTTTGCAAGCCTAGGATTGTTGGATACTTTGAAAAATGGTTATTTAGATCCAACCTAAGAACAATTAGTAGCCATGAACAATAATAAGAGGAATTCCAATGTAGAACTAAGAAAGAAAGAGAACGAAGCAAAATGTTTGATACAAAACTCAATCGATGACTCTATATTCGACAAGATAATTAGCGCATCAATAAAAAAATAAGCTTGAGATATTTTGAAAGTTGAGTATCAAGGTAATGATACAATGAAGATTTTTAAATTGCAGACATTGATAGCTCAACTCAAAACCCTGAAGATGATTGACACGGAGAATGTGAACCAGTTCATGACTAGAGTCATGATAGTGGTCAATTAGATCAAACTCATTGGTGAAACCATTACATATCAGAAGATTTTTGAAGAATTCCTTCGTATCTTGCCCAAGAAATATGACATAGTTTGAAGCAGTGATTCTAGAAACCAAATATTTTACAATGTTCTTAGTAGAACAATTTACTGGATCACTTCTGGCACACAAAACATGACTTAACTTAGCAAAATATTTCATGGAACATGCTTTCAAAGCACAACTCTCTCTTGGTAGAGGTAGAGGCAAAGGATATAGATGCGGCAACAAGTGAGGCAGAGGCCAAAGAAGAGGTAGAACAAAACATCATCATGGGACAAAGAAATGAAGACCTTCACAAAATCAAACACGGAGAAGCATAACATGAAGAAAATATAATGTTCAATGCTATTATTGCAAGAAATTTGGGCATTACAAACATGAATTTAGAAAGACACAGTCATATCAACAAAAAGATAGTGTTTATCTCTCCAACAATGAAGGATAATCCTTTGAGACAATGTTTCTTTCTTGCCATCTTCTTGAAGACAGTCACAACGAGGACCTTCGGCTGTTGGATAATGGCTACAACAATCATACGAAAGGTAACAAAAATCTACTTTCTTGCGTTGATGCTTTCATAACATCTAAAATTACTCTTGGAGACCATTCCCATATTAAATCTGAAGGGAAATGTATTGTCCCTATTCTTACAAATAGTGTAGGTAAATTGATGGAACATGGTTATGATGTAATATTCCAAGGGAACACATGTTATATCTATGATAAACCTCCAAATAGAAGACTAATAGCAAAGGTTGAAAAAACCAAGAATTGGATGTTTCCATTGCCTCTTAGAAGTCGAAATCTCTTGCAGTTTTTTGCCCACAATGTGTCAAGTATAGATGAGTCTCAGCTATGGAATTCTAGGTATGGGCATATTCCCCTAAAGAGTATAATTATGCTTCACAAACATTCTATGGTCATGGGTCTCCTTGTTATGAATGAAAAAGATTGTGATTGTGAAATTTATATTCTATCTAGGCATAAAAGAGATAACCATCCCACATCTTCCTCTAGAGTAAAAGAGTCTTTAGATCTATCCCATACAGATATATGTCACGCAATGCAGACACAATCCATTGGTGGTATTCTTTATTTTCTTACCATCATTGATGACTATAGCAGGAAGATATGGGTTTATTTTCTCAAAAATAAATCAGATACATTCTCAAGATTCAAATAATTCAAAGAAGAAGCAGAAAAGAAAAATGGAAAGCTTTTAAAAGTCCCCAGTTCAGATAGAGGAGGAGAGTACAACTCCAATGACTACAAAGCTTGTTTTCAACAGAAAGGAATCATCATGTAGAACACAACAAGATATATTCCACAATAGAATGGAGTAGCAGAAAGGAAAAACTAGACAATCATGGCCACATGTATGCTGCATGAGAAGAAGTTATCTATTGACTATTGTGTTGAAGTAGTTTCGACAACATTATATGTTCTCAACAAATCTCCAACAACTAGTCTCCAAGATGCAGTACCTCAAGAAGCATGGAATGGTAAGAAAGTAAATTTATCTCACTTTAGAATTTTTGGATCGGTAGAATTTACACATGTTCCTGAGAAACTAAGAAAGAAGATTGATGACAGGACTCAAAGATGTATTTTCGTAGGCTATAGTGAACAATCAAAGGCCTAGAGACTTTACAATCCAGTTCCCAAAAAGTTTTTCTTAAGCATAGATGTAAAAAAAACATTAAAATAAATCTTGGATTGATCATATTGATGAATCTTTAAATCAACCTGTTTATCCACCACAACTACCAAGATTGAAAATTCAAGAAGAGTCATACCACTCTGAAAATGGCACCTCTTCTAGTAGTGAATCCACTAATGATTCAACATCTTCAGAAGACAATCAGAAAACAAGAAGCATGAGAGAAATATATGAGAATGAGCATGTGTTTGATCAACATAATACATTTGCCTTTATTTCATTTCAACTAACCCATTTTGAAGAAGAAGTTAAAGAAAAACATTGGGTTGATGCAATGAATCAAGAAATTGTGACCTACTAAGAGACGAAACCAAAATTAGTGTAAAATGGGTATATAAGACCAAACATGATGAGAAAGGAAAGATTGAGAAACATATTGGTTGCTAAAGGATTCTCACAACAGTTTGGTGTGAAATATGGTGAAACTTTTGCTCTAGTAGAAAGGTTTCACGCTGTTAGAAATATTTTATCCACAATAGCTCAACAAAAATGGAAATTCTATCAACTTGATGTAAAACCTGCTTTCTTAAATGGTATATTGTAGGAAGAAGTTTATGTGGAGCAACCTCCTGGTTTTTAAGTTCGAGGACAAGAGAATAATGTGTACATGTTGAAGAAAGCTTTATATGGATTGAAATAAGCTCCCTAAGCTTGGTACAGTTGCATTGAAACCTATCTCATCAAAAGTGGTTTTTGCAGAAGAAACCATGAGACAACTTTGTATTCCAAAATTCATGAAGGTAAATTTCTCATTGTATATGTTTACATTGACAATCTTCTCTATACAAGCAATATGATGTTAAAATACTTCAAAGAAACAATGCAAACAATGTTTTATATGAGTGATCTAGGGGTCATGAAACACTTCTTAGGCATTGAAATTCACCAATATGCTAATGGATTTTTTGTTGATAAAGAAAAATATGCCACTGACATCATCTAAAATTTTAGAATGACCAATTGCAAACCAGCTGATACACCAATTTCTCAAGGCACCAAGTTGAGCATACAAGATGTAGCACCACCAGTTGGTTCCACATTGTATAAAAGTCTAGGTGGTAGTCTATTATATCTCACTGCAACTAGACCTGATATGATGTTTGTAGCTATTTTTGTCGCAAAGTTTATGTAGTCACCCAAGATTTCTCATTAGAGGGTTGCAAAAAGGATCTTAAGATATATTGCAGGGAACCTAGACTATGGTTTTCTCTACACACATTCTGAAGATAACTGACTTTCAGGTTATATAGATAGTAATTATACATGCCACTTATATGAACACAAAGCACTTCAAGGTATGTTTTTCATCTTGAAACCAATATGACTTCATGGCCATCCAAGAAACAACCAAACAGTGCAATATCTTTAGTAGAGACAGAATATGTAACCGCCACTTTAGTAGCTTGTGAAGCAATGTGGCTCAAAAGACTATTGGTAGATCTTTCAAATGTTCAGAAGCAACCAACACCGATTTACTGTGATAACAGTTCTACAATTTCTTTATCAAAAAATAATGTCTTTCACAAAAAGAGCAAGCACATTGAAACATGTTTTCATTTCATTTATGAGCTTGTCAATGATGGAGACATATTACTTATTTTTTGTGGTTCAAAAAGTCAACTTGTAGATATTTTCACAAAGCCTTTGGGCATAAATATATTTGAATTTCAAAGAGAGAGAGTGGGAATTGTAAGTGCCACTACTTGTAACAATTGATATTAGGAAGGGGTGTTGATATATTAATCTTACTATTTTCTAGTTGTCACGATATTTATTTCATTGTCTGCTAGGTGCCATAGTCGATTTTGATTCTCTTGAGTTTAGTTTAGTTTAGTTGATTTTTCAATCTAGTCATTTATTATCGATACTTCTTGTGTAATCTATTTAACTATATATTTATTCACCATTTCTCCAATAGCAAGGTTAGACACTGCCATAACTACTTCATTCACAACATCTCACCACAAATGGACATTCTATCAACTTGATGTAAAATTTGTTTTCTTAAATCCTATATTGCAAGAAGAATTTATGTGTAGTAGCCTCTTGGTTTTGAAGTTCGAGGATAAGAGCATAAGATGGACAAGTTGAATAAATCGTTGTATGGATTGAAACAAGCTCCCCGAGCTTCGTACAGTCGCATCGACACCTATCTCATTAAAAGAGGTTTTTTCAGAAGTGGCCATGAGCCAATGTTGTATACCAAAAGTCATGAAGGTAAAATTATCATTGTATGCCTTTAAATTGACGATCTTATTTATACAAGCAATATGCAAACATAGTTTGATATTACGGATCTACGATCCATGAGATACTTCTTAGGCATTGAAATTCACCAATATGCGAATGGAATCTTTGTTGGTAAAAAAAAATATGTCATTGACATCATCGAAAAGTTCGGAATGACAAATTGCAAAACTGTTGATACACCAATTACTGAAGGCACCAATTTTCGAATAGAAGATGTAGCACCACCAATTGATTCCACATTGTATAAAATTCTAGTTGGTAGTCTATTATCTCTCACTGCAGCTAGACTCGATATCATGTTTATAGCTAGTTTTGTATTTGCGTTTATGCTGTCACCCAATATTTCTTATTGGAAGGTTGCAAAGAGGATATTAAGATATATTGCAGGGAACCTAGACAATGGTTTTCTCCACACAAATTCTGAAGATAATCAACTTTAAGGTTATATATACAATGATTATGCAGGCACTTTAGATGATCACAAAAGCACCTGAGGGTATGTTTTTTATCTCGGAACCAATATGATTTATGGAAATTCAAGAAACAACCAATCATTTCAATTGATAAGAGGAATAATATGTAGTTGTCACTTCATTAGCTTGTCAAGAAGTGTGGCTCAGAAGACTATTGGTAGATCTTTCAAATGTTCGGAAGTAGCGAGAATCGATTTATTTTGATAACAATTTTACAATTTATTTATCAAAAAATCATGTCTTTCACAAAAATAGCAAGCACATTGACACATGTTTTCATTTGATCCATTAGTTTGTCAATGATGGACACATATTACTTAATTTTTGTGGTTCAAAAGATTAACTTGCAAATATTTTCACAAAGCATTTAGGCAAAAATGTATTTAAATTTCAAAGAGAGAGACTAGGCATTGTAACTACCACTACAAGTAATAGTTGAGTTTAGGAGGGTGTGTGATCTAGGTGGGTATTGGTGGCCACCCTCCTATTCCACTTGGGTCCCAAACACTATCTCTTTTAATCATTTATTTTCCTTAATTATAGCACATTTTACTACTTTTGGCAATTTTTCTGGTTCTGAACTTCAGAAGCCATTTTGAGGACATAAACGATGTTTTTAGGGAAAAATGAGAGACTGGAAATGTTCCAAGTGGGATCTCTTGTTATATTTTTCCCTATTCTTCAATATCTTCAAAACGAGGTATTATGATAGCCAAAGGAAGATCATATGCCAAAGTTCCGACCCTAGGAAATTGATGTACCAATTTACCCAAACGGGGCTCACAATGCTCCTAGGGTTATGTTTCTCGATGTTTAAGGTTTTCCATTGTTTCTCAATAATAAATAGGCCTTGGAGCCTCATTGTAACACATAGTTCAGAGGTATGTAGCTGCCACATCTCTTCTCAGAGATAAGCTACCATCGCCCAAGGTAGTTTATTTCAATTCTATTTGTAAGAATATTTCAATATTGTAATATTAATGAAATGAAGTGTTATTTATGTTGCATCTCTGTATTTATGTTTATATTTGTAATTTGTTGCGCTCCTGTTTAAGTTTGGATCAGTGGTATCAGAGTAGTTTGCCCGTTCTCTGTTTTTCTTTCCATGTCCCTAATGAGGTCAGGTTATAAGGATTTAGGGCTCGATATGGTTGAACCTTTGCAAAAACAACCTCACAAACCCTAATGACCTCCCATGGTGAAAGAAAATAAAGGTGAGGGGGCATGAGATCCTTTCAAAATATTGCTTGAGGAAGCCCTCAAGAAACAGAGGAACGTGATGATGGATAACTTTACCCACATTGTTCGATAGCTACCCATATGCGACACATCTTCATCTAGTAGCCATTCTCGAGGCACACCACTTTTAAGGTACAAGTTAACTTTTATATTCCCATATTTGAGGGATAGATCGACATAGATGTCGTAGATAAATGGTTGAATCTGCTAGAAGGATATTTTTCTATTCATCGCTTTTCCAAATGGGAAAAGATTAGTTTTGCACTTCTCAAAGCCACCCCACACGTCAAGGACTGGTTGAATCTGCTAGAAGGATATTTTTCTATTCATCGCTTTTCCAAATGGGAAAAGATTAGTTTTCCACTTCTCAAAGCCACCCCACACGTCAAGGACTGGTGGGAACCTACTGTGAACAAAAGGATGAGAGTGAATCATCATTGTTTTTAGCCACACCCAGTTGGGATTCTTTCTGAGACACCATCAAGGAACAATATTACCTTGTCAGGAGCTATGAAGATAAATACAAAAAGTGGACCATGCTATGGCAGGGAAGGGACTAAGATTTGTTGGAGTTTACAAATGTTTTCCATACCCTTCGGATGAAGTTGGGTATCAAGGATTCTAAGTGGCGTTTGCTACTCAAGTACCGTAGCTATCTACAAAAGTACATCCAGGATGAGATGGAGTTCCTGGGAATCTACTCGCTC
Organism: Pinus tabuliformis; assembly: GCA_031772625.1. Classification (NCBI taxonomy): domain Eukaryota; kingdom Viridiplantae; phylum Streptophyta; class Pinopsida; order Pinales; family Pinaceae; genus Pinus; species Pinus tabuliformis. The sequence continues at coordinate 712,350,264 of CM062809.1, forward strand.
TGCACAACATACCGATACGCTATTAAGGTCGAGCAGAAGTTTAAACAGAAGAGGTGAGACTTTGGATCTATGAATCCAAAGCAAGGAAAAGGCACCCCCAAACCTGAGAGAAAAGGCTAAATTCAAGGAGGGGTCACCTAGGACAAGTCGCCGAAGTTGCAAGCAAATAACAACACCATGAAGCCAAAGAAGGACACAAGAAAATGGTGTGAGTTCCATAAGAGCTCCACTCACAACACAAGTGAGTGTCGGGTCAAGCAATCACTGGTGGCAGAGCTAAAGGCTTCTGAATCAGACGCAGGTTTCGACTCTGAGTCAGAACCAAATAAGGGGAATGACAAAGGGAATCAAATCATTAACGCGGAGCCTAGTGCCACTATGGTCACCACCAAGATCTAGAAAAATGAGACTGAAGATCCAGAGGAGGGGGAACATCTCTTTCACTCATGAATGTGGGTGAAGGGTTCTCCTCTGTAGTTCATTATCGATAACGGGACCCAAAAGAACCTCATTTTAGTAGAGGTAATGAATTAGTTGGGCCTACCGATGACATCGCATCCACATCCATACACCATTAGGTGGCTTCACCAAGGACGAGATCTCTGTGTCAGTTAGTAGTGTTGCCTTCCCTAAAACATCAATCCCTTCACAAATGAAGTATTGTCTGATGTTTCTCCTCTTGAAGTTTGTGATGTATTAGGACAACCATACTTGTGGAAGCGACATGTTGTGTATGAGTCTAGACCTCGCTCTATGATTATTACTTTGGGAAATAAGTTGTACAGGATACCAGAGCTAGCACCGACAACTACCATATCTTTGATCGTTGTAAAGAAATCCAATAAGATTATTTCCTAGACCATGAAATTTTCTTTCCTTACGATATGCCCTCAAGGCAAGAAGGAGGTTGTGGACATGACTTTGAGACAAAACTCCACCACATAGAAGCCACAGATGGACAAGGTCGTGGAGGAGTATAGGGACATTTTCGCCTCACCTACAGTGGTGCCTATGCACTGTGAGGTCAAGCACTCCATCGATCTAACCTTAGGCACGCCACTACCCAATGGAAAAATCTCTTGAAACTCTGTTTTGGAGAATGATGAGATCGAGAGGAAAATTCAGGAGTTGTTGTAGAAAGGTCACAACAGGCCAATCTCATCACCTTGTGAGAGCCCGACTATATTGGTATAGTAGAAGGATGGGTCCTGGAGACTCTATATTGACTATCAGGCACTGAACAAGATCACTTTCTGGAATAGGTACCCAATCACACAGATTGATGACTTTTTGGACCAGCTGAAGGGGGACAAATATTTCAGCAAGATTGACTTGAAGTTTGCATATCATTAGGTGCCTATCGTTCCCTTCGATGTGTGGAAGACTACCTTCAAATCCAAGGAGGGCCTTTTTGAATGGTTGGTAATTCCTTTCAGGTTGAGGAATGCCCCTGCAACCTTCATGAGATTGATGGATGACACATTGCGACCCTTGACCAATGCATTCGTGGTGGTGTATTTAGATGACAACTTGATCTTCAACCAGAGTTGGGAAGAGAACTTGACCATATTCGACAAGTCCTTCAAACCCTACGATAACACAAGTTGTGTGGAAATTTGGAGAAATGCACTTTTGGCATGACCGAGGTTCAATATCTGGGGTACATCATTGATGAGTAGGGTGTGCATATGAACCTAGTCAAGATTCAATTCATTCGGGTTAGGCAAGCCTCAACCACTCTAACAAAGTTGCAAAGCTTTTTGGGTCTTGCCAATTTCCACCACAGGTTCATGTTAGGGTTCTCTCATATCACTTGGCCTTTGAGTCTCTTAGAGTCTATAGCGATAGGATTCATAATTTTGAATTGGCTAAGGTTAAGCCTTGTAATATTGTAGATATTTTTGCTTTCTACAAATGTTTTCCATAAAAAATTAAAAAATGTAAAGAGGGTGTGTCCTAAAAGAAATATCAAAGGACAAAATGAATAAGAAAAGATAAAAAATGAGAATATATGAACCCCAAACAAAAAAACAAATCATGAAAGTGTGCAAGTCAAAATGCCACTACTATTTTAATTTTTCTGCAAATAATGGTTGTGTGTAGCTTGTTATACATGCCACAACCCATGGTAGTCAAACTGCTTAATATTGACTATTTCATGCTTTGAATTTTATGTTTGTAGTTAGAGAATAAAATCTGACCAAACAAATTAATCTTGGTAGATCATTAGATAGGTAGAGAAAATAAAAGAGGCTCATTAGCTTAATTTAAGCCCTTGGAAGATATAAGGTTAGAAGTGGATAGTTTGTTTTATAAAATAAAAGGAAAGAAAATGGTTTGCTAGCCTAAATGCACCAAAATATGTGAAGAAAAGTAAAATGTTAGGGTAAGTAATGGGTAAGTAGAAGAAAGGTTGCTGAAGTATAAAGTTGATTGGACAAAAGCACATTTATCATGCTTAATCATATGCTTCAATGTGCATGAGCAATTAAGAAAGAAAAAAGAGAGGTTTACAAGTTGATTTAATTGACTCCCCCTCTTTCATTTCATCCCTATACTTATTAATTTCCCCATCCACAAGTATGTTCTAGTACTAAAAAATCCTTCAAGTCATAAAGGCTCAGAGCATTTCTTTGACTTTTGGTGGGACTGGACCCTCAACTTAATGACTTATGGACATCAATTCTTAGAATTCCCTTCATAAAAGTAATTTCCCTTCATTACCCTAATAAAACCCCTTTTCCTAAGGTTAAACTCCATTTTCCTATGAAAATTAAAAAACTCCATGTTAAATTCCATTTCACTCAAAATACCCACAAAAAGATTTTTTCCTAAGTATAAGTGTATGTAAAGGAAAAGCACAAATATTACATTATACTTTGTATTATTTTCATTCTGCTCATTCTAGTTCATATTAATTTCTAACTTAATAATATAGCTCCCGATGTACCCTTTTTCCTCGTATATAAATAAATCTACGTATATATTACCCCTACCCTTAGTTTAACTATAGACTATATTTCTACCCTACCCCCCGGACAAAACCCTCTTAACTCACCAATTCTACGTAAATTTAAGATAATCCCTCCATTAACCTCATCCGATCATTTAATCTCATGTTTAAATCCAAAATAATCACAAACCACCATTAATTAAAGCATTGGGCCCTGCCAAAACCTATGCCCATTTCATCCATGCTAATTTGTCCCTGACTGCCATACGATCGTTAGCACCCGAATCGAATGATTCACAACCATATCGGGTTCACCCGATATCCAACCTTTACCTACCCGATAAAGTGGTATTTCGCGGTCCCCCATATGCTACATGTCAAGCATTATGGTAGATCGGGTGACCTCGCCAAAACACCACCTCCTCGATAAAGCAGTGAGATGGCTTGGAAAACTGCCTCCCCACCCAACTTGAAAAACCGCTCACTATTCATTCGTAATTCACCCGCCAAAAAATAACCATTGTTCAATGAAAAGGCTGTGAAGCACTATTCGGCCTTTTTAGATCAATTTCTTTGTAAAACCTCTGCAAATCATTGTGACACCTTCAAACGCTAAAATTAATTTCACTATTGAAGAAGTTGTAGAGACCCCAATCAAGCTCGCTGTCCGTACCATAGCCCATTCAAACTTCTATAGTTGCCAGGAACATGAATTTGAAGTTAATTCACCCAAATTCCAGGTATTTGAAGAGAAATTACCAAACACCCTTTCAATTTGAAAACATTTAGTCTTTAAAGTGTTTTAATTAAGTAAAATTAATTGAAGTTACTTTAAAATTAAAGTGTGTGCCTGACTAAAATACCCAAACCCTTATGAAAGCTTCCAAATTACCTTCAAACCTCTAATATAAACCTATATAAGTCAAATTAAAATCCACAAGAACTGCATTATAGCTGCCCCGTCGCCATCGATGTCAGATCAGTGACAACCCCCCATTTGGACCTTGACCTCCTTCCCTTCGCGGACAAGGATTCTGAAATGAAAGACACAAGTGCCTATACACTCCTGCTCAAAATTCATTGTTGGAGTATGGACAGATATCTAAACCATACTGATGACATTGGCCTTTGGGAGTCCAATTTGCCCAAATGCTAGTTTCCACATGTACATGTCTTTCCTGAGATTGTTCATCTGTGCCATGCTTGTTACATTCCCAGTGAGAGAGATATAATGTCCCCAGACCAAAAAGTCTTGTTTCTTTACAGCTGAGTCAATCAATGAAATGTTCCAAGTCCAACTAGGTCCAAACCTGACCCCACTCTCCATTGGGGATTTGTTAGACTAGTACACCAAATTGAGTCCATCTAGACTGGCCCAAATATTCCAAACTTTCATTGTAGAGGAGAAACACATTCCCACAGATGCCCCTCCATATGTTTCTTCCGTTTTCTCTGAAAGGGGCAACCAAATGGTAACCATGATATCATGTATTCTGGGCTATGCCACAGATGAATACATTGATGAGCTCATCCTAGCCTTCATGTCCATTTTCACCACAGGAAAGCCTCCTACTACTTTGTACAATTATGCCTAGTTCATAGTTGAAAGGATGCATAAACAATTTACCAAAATGCACAATGAGAGAATATTCAAGTACTCATATGTACTTGACCACATGTTTTTGTATGATCAGTCAGACATATTTCCCTTCACCATCCAGAAGCTGGACATTAAAGGCCAGCCCAGGTCTGTTATATTTTGGACACCACTATTCCATAGGTATTCATCAGCATACACCTACATAGACTTCATTGACTCTTTTATCCATCCAGTCATGACCATGCTGACAGGAAACCCTCCACCTAGAATAAGCCAAGAAATCAAAAGAGTGCTCCAATTATCCAAACAAAGTAAGGTGGGAGATTGGTACCTTTACCAAAATCACACTGAAATAAGAATCTATGGTTGCCAACTTGCCCCGTACAAATTGCACAAATACTTCCCCATGAGGTTATTTGCTCTGGAATATTATAGGCAGATAATGAACTCTAATGATATCAATTTTATCTCATCCAAGAGAAGGACTCAGTTCAAGATCAAGAACCAGTTAGGCCCTTTCATTTGCAATACTAGAGAGGGAGGAGAGGAAGAAGATCAAATTTTGCTACAAATGAAGTTTAAGAACAAGTTCATGTGGAGGTATGACCCTCAAGGGTTTATAACCAAACTAAGGCAAAAGTTCAAATTGGGGCCTTACATTCATCACCCTATACCAAAAATAGAGAGGTATGCCAACCAATTTGAGTGGTTGGAAAAGACTCTCATAGACATGGATAATACAAAGGTAGATGTTGAAAATAGCTTGTTTTCTTTAGAGAAACAAATTGATGAAATCTCATTCCTGTAGGTACCAGAGAAAGAAGGAACCATGAGCACCCCTCCTGTTTGCAGACTCCTCATAATGAGGAAAAGAATCCCAAAAGGAATAGAGAGGAAGGCTCCAGCTCAGGTGTGGACACTTCCAATGTACTGTATGAAGCTAGCCAGAGCAAAAGGCCGAGGCTCAATCCTGTTTCAGAACCAGAAGACACAAAATGCTTAGTATAAATAACTGATATTGAGTTAGACATGAGCAAAGGTAAAGCTCCATATGGAGAAACACAGGAGCCATCTACATCAAAAGCTCAAATTTTAAAATGACAGCTCAGTGTAGAAGTCTCCCAATTCAATAAGCATGCTGATACAGATAGGGACATTAAGGATAGGTTCAAGGATATTAAAATGAGAAATGAGAAACTGAAGGCGGAATCCTATGCACAATATTTTAAGCTTATACCGCCTAATCAAAGTAGGTTGGTGTCAGCCTTTGACATCAAGGAATGAAAGATGTAAATGTCCTTCATAAAGGAAACTATACAGCTACCAAGAACATTAGCAGATTTCAAGAAGATAGACTTTGAAGTATTGGCAAGGGATATTCATCCCATTGACTAGATTGAATTTCACAAGCAGATTGGAGAAATGATTTACTCCACCCTTACAGGAAAGGCCACGGCTTCACATCAGTTGCAGAATTCACTGAATAACATTTCAGCCTAGTATCAGTTGGAAAATGCCTCCTCATAGGCCAATGACACCAAAATCAAGTCTTTGTAAGACTTGGTAATTTAATTGGTACATGATCCCAAAGACATCAAGTCTACTGAACAATTAATAAAAAAGAAGAATGATGACATTGCAACCCTCAAGAAACAGTTGAAGATACCTCAACTATAGCACCCCCAGACACAGTAATTCTCGGAGAGCCAAACAAAGCATCAAGAGTTGATGGACTTAGTCCTTAAACTCAATGATCAGTTGAGGAAGAGAGAAAAGGAATTGGACAACTTAATCTAATTAAAACAAACTGATCTTGGTTCTTCCTTGGTAAATGTCATTCCAGTAGTTACGACCACTGTTCCTTCCACATTGGCAACCTCATTAGCCCCCATAGCTCCAATGGCCACAGCACTATCGGCTTCTACAACATCTACATCAGCAACAGGTACATCAGGTGAAGAACCAGGAAAATTGGTTAAAGCTATGTAAGAAATGTCCATATAAACCACAAAAATGAATAAGCTCAAAGAGAAAGTGAAAATCTTGGAAACTGATTACAAGCTTGCCAAAATCATGCACAAAGAAGAAGTGAAAAAGGCTACCAGGATGAGTGAAATATTGAAAGCCCTGGAAAAGGACTTAACACTGAAAGAAAACCTTGGGCAGGCTAAGGAACAACTATGGGCCAATACCATTGACTCTGTCAATGATATTTGGCCATCTATTCAAGTGATTTTCGAGTAAATAGATTTGATAAAATTGGCTACAGAGGCCATCCAGAAAGTAAAAGCAGAATTAGGACAAATGCCAGAAGAGGCTAGCAGAATTATCCAATTCCTTAACACGAAGAATAAGTATGAGCTCTAGGAATTAGAAATAGAGGACATAACAAAGACAATTTTGGAGGTCAAAAAGGTCCTCTCCAAGAGGAACTTGATGCAAAACTTGGAGGATAAGTGTTAGAATATGCAACTAGCTATTGACAGATTTATGGCTAAGTTCCAGATTTTGATAGAAAAGGGATTACCCAATCCCTTAGTGATAAATGATAAGATGATGACATAGGAGGATTACAACAAGAAAATCAGAGAGGTATCAAAAGATCAGGCAAATACATCATCAACGAAGGCATTGCCAGCAGGAAAAGTACTCTACCAAACATTTGAAAACTTGTTTTACCTCCAGCATGAGGTAAAACACTTGTTTATCAATAAGCCTACTTTTGCCAAATACACAAAGGTAGATGAAACATATAGAAAGATGCTAAAAATTCAATTACCTGATGCTGAAACATGGGAAAAATTAACTGATTTACTATAGAAATATGCAGTAAAAAGGTTAATGTACAATAAAAGGAAAACAACATGGTAAAAGGATGATGAAAGATCAATAGAGTCAAAGTATATCAGATGAAAGGCTAAAGTAAATGAAGCATCCAGCGTGAAAAATCAAACAACAAAGCAGATTAAAGGGCGAAAGATCAAAGCCAACAGAACCAAAATAAAAGGGACAACATGAAACAGTTCAATAGTTGTCTCTATCTTCTTGCATAAAGATATTTTTTTTCCCTAAATTAGTTCTGAATACAGTTTCAGATATTTTGAAACTCCATTTGTATAAGTACTTCAAAATTCGAAGTATGTAGGGGGGATTTTATTAGACATTACTATAAAATTTTTGATCAGAAGACCCAGAAAGTTATTGTATCATTTGCTGATCCAGCAAGTTGGATTGATAAATAAAGATCAGATATTTCGAAGGATTCATGTGTTGAGAAAATTTCAGACAAGTATTTTCATGTGTTATTGTTATTTTTCTCAAGTTATTCATAATCTTTAATGTGTTTCTCAATCTAAATGTTATAACTAGAATAACACTTCAGAACTTGTTTAATTACACTCTGTCTTAACAGTTATGAATTTAAATGTTTTCTACTGATGTATAAATTAAAGAATTCTTAATTTCTCTTTGATTACATTTATTTCTTGAATATCCAGGTTTAATTTCCCTTTGATTTTGATTACCCCTTCATTCCTCATTCATTATTCGGGTGTGAGAACCCTTAACTTCTCTCTCACCCCGAGTGAAACCCTTTCACCCCTCTGTCTCAAAGATCTAAAAAACACTTTGTTATCTTGCCCTTAGAACGTTTCCTTTAGTGAGTTAATCCAGTTTTTCTCCCTTATTGTTTGACTCCATAGCCCAATGGTCTAAAGACATCATTTTATCCATCTGTCTAAGAAGATCCCACCACCCAATCTCTAAAACAAATCAAAAACCCCTTTGAACAATCATAACTAGACTAAAATCATCTTAACTAAAACAAAGTTAAATTTTAAAGGGAGAACCCTCTCTGAGCATCACGAAGGCTAGGCCCTGATCTCCAAAAGCAGTTTGTGGTTACCTTTGGTTTTTCTTTCCTTTTACTTCAAAAGAATTATCAGAGTGCTAACATTTTTGGCGACCATATTGGGGACTTCAATCCTCACTCTCATAAAACTTTTAGGAAACCTTAAATTAAATATTGAGCCCCTTAAGGTCATTATCTTAAGTAAAATTTCAAAAAAATTCATAAAAATAGTTTAAAAAACTTAAAATTCTGGCTCCTAAGAAGATTCACTATACTAGGGCCAACCCAGATCCAAACCCTGCAACTATAGTGGATGACCCGGAGAGAATTCTAAGGAAACCAAAAAGCGAAGAAACTTAGGCAAGTAGTAGCCAACTAGATAGGGCCAATTCACTCCCTGAGGAGTTGTCAACTATAGAGGAAATTCCTTTTGATTTGTCATTTGACCTCTCACTATTTAGATCTAAATTTGAGAATGATATCCATGAAACAGTTTTAGACCCTGAGTTTACTCAACTCATCGAATCAAAAAGGGTTATTAATCCAGATTTAGATAAATTTGTCTTAGACACTTTTGACAAGTTAGAAGCCTTGACCTCTATGTTGATTAGCAATATAGATAGTGCTTATCTTCAACAATCTGTTGAGCTAGCTGTCCTTACTGTTGTTTCCTCTCAAATTTTTGCACAGTCTTCACTCGCTGTAAGTACCCCTTCCTTTACCACAACTTCATCAATTGTATATACCACCATCCAATCACCAAAACCACTTATTAGTCAATCATCTTCATCATCATCTAGTTCACCTCCATCATTTTCAAGCCCTTCTTCAACCACCACAACTTTACTCCCTAGTCAAACCAGAATTACAACAATGGCAAACCGATATGCTCCTCTTGTTTTACCTGCCCAACTCCATCCCATGCCTGTAGATTATCAGAGTAATATTTTCCTGTTTGATGCTACTAGTCATTACACTACCCAACAACATGTAAACAAGATGTCTGACTTTTTTGATTTGCATGAAATAGATGAAGCAGATGTCCAAATGAGATTGTTTGCCCAAACTTTAACTAGGGACGTCAAGAAGTGGTTCAAAGCCTTTCTTGCCAACCATATTGTAGACTTAGCCAATTTTCAAAGGTTATTCATTAATAGATGGGAGAGAAATAAAAAACCATTACAAATGCTTTCTGAATATGACAATATTAGGAGAGCTTCCAATGAGTCAGTTTAGGACTATTACACTAGATTTAATAATATCTATAATGCAATTCCATCCAACATTAAGCCTCCACCTGACGTAGCATTAATTATGTTCCCTGATGGTTTTGATGTTGACATGTCATACTAGCTAAGGGAAAGAAATCTTGAAACACTTGAACAAATGCAGAGCAATGTTGTTAGTGTAGAGGCCAATCTGTTAGCTAATAAAGCACGAATGAGGAATGAAAAGAAAGTTGTATTTAAAGAAGAAGCTTCAACTTCAGATGGAAAAGTACATGTTTTAGCTAAAATTTTAGAAAGAATCATGGATAGGTTAGAGAACATGGAGAGGAAAAATCAAAGGGGGAAGCAACAACAACAACCCCCAATAAGAAACCCAAATTTTAGGAAGAACCATAATAATGCAAAAAATTCTACACCAGACAAACAGATTAGGCCCCCCTTCCAAGAAAATTATGTTGAGTATTCACAGAACCAAGAAGCAGATGATGATACCTAGATTAACTTACTGGAAACCACAGAAGAAGACATTGTTTTTCTTACTCAAGAAGAACAAGAGTTATATATGCTTCGGCAATTGCAGTTATAATCTAGTGAATCTTTTGATTTTAAACAAGGATATGAGTTAGCTATATATGAGGAACATAAACAATATAGCTTGAGAAGTAAGAAGAATAATGAGACTCCCATTAAAAGATCCATCCAAATGTAGACTAAGATAATAAAATAAGATCTAGTTAACAAAGTGTTGCAAATTCTCCCTAGGGGAACAACCGAAACTTCAACCCCTAAGGTTGTAGATATAAGTTCCACTCAAAACCAAATAGAGACAATCCCTGAAAACAATCAAAATAAAAGAAATCAAGCCAAGATAGTAGAAACACAAACTGAAATTCCTACCACTGAGAAACAAAATAAAGATACTCAAAATGCATACGTTAAGGAATATTTGAATCAAACAAACAAACCTCGGTTCCCTTTCAATATTAAAAATGAAATAGCTAAATTAAAGATATCAGTTCCTTTGACCGGACTGGTAAAGAATCAATCTTATAAGTCACAGATAACTGAGACTTTGAACATAAGAGAGGGAGAGGATTCTGTTAATTTGAATGATGACCAGTCTGAATTATTATTTGGCCCTGATGCCAATGGAATTCATCAGCAAGGGGGAGTTCCTCCTTTTTACATCATCCTGAACATTCATGATAAATTTTTTCATAATGCTATGTTAGACTCTGGGGCATCCCACAATCTCATGCCAAAGGCAATAATGGAAAGACTGAACCCAGACATTACCAGGCCTTATAAGGATTTATTTTCTTTTGACTCCAGCTAGGTTAAATGCCTTGCTCTAATCAAAGACTTATGTGTGACTCTCGTCCAGTTTCCTGCAAAGAGCATTCTGATGGACATTGTAGTTGCAGACATCCCACCAAAATATGGCATGATACTATCTCACTCATGGGGAGCAAAACTGCAGGGATCTTTGCAGTAGGATATGTCTTATGCCACCATATCTGTTTTTGGTCAACCAAGAAAATTATATAGGGAGACCTTGATGAAGTACATGGTCAGTAGTGAGGAAAAGCCACAAAACTTTCCCATATACTCCACGCATTCAGAAATGGACTCTTTCATCTTATACAATGCAGAAAATGATAAAAAGGAAATCACAGCCAAAGATCTTAAGTACAAAACAACTGATAGTGAGAACATATTCCATGAGTCACTTTGGCATTTAGACTTTGATGGGTCTACAAATAGGTTAGGGGTGGGTGCAGGAGTGTGGATCCATAATATGGAGAATAATCATGCTTAGGAACATGCTTTCAGATTGAATTTCAAATGTACCAATAACATTGCCGAATATGAAGCCCTTATTCTATGGTTATAATTGGTTAGGAAACTGGGAGCCAAAAGAGTTTCCATCATGGGAGACTCAGAGCTGATTATCAAACAATTCAATGGTGAATATTCTCTCAACAACCCTAGGCTTGGTAGATATAGGGATACTATTTTAGAATTGATCAAATAACTCCTAGAATCAAACTTTGTTGCCATTTCTAGAAAACAAAACATGCAGGCCCACAGTCTGGCTAACTTTGCTAGTACTTGTAAATTACCATTTCAACCAAACCACCAGTACACTGCAAAAGTCAGACATAGGCCTGTTATACTAGAAAACCTCATGTATTGGTAGATTTTCTCCTAGGACTCTCAGATCTACGACTTCATGGACAATGAAGGTGAGTTTCAGAATTGCAAGATAGAGACTGACTGTACAATAGACAGTAATATAGAAAGCATCTTAGATGTAAATATTTATCGATGTACACGAACCAACTAAATTTACTAAACTAGAAATAGATAGTTTAGAAAAGGTAGAGATATATGAAACAATGGATGATGATCATGAGATATTCATTTGAAACATATTTTTTTTCCTAAAGGATTAGTACCTTTAGAAGATTTTCTTGACTCTAATGATGTAGCTACGAAACCCAAGATGGAACCTCTGAGAGTTGACATAGAATAGGTTAATATAGGGATTGAAGATAATCCAAAACTCATTAAGATATCTAAAGCCTTACCTCCGAAGGAAAAGGTCAAATATGTTAATCTGTTTAAAGAGTTCCAAGATGTATTTGCCTAGAGTTATGATGACTTAAAATCTTATGACACCAGCATAATCCAACACAAAATGCCTCTAAAAGAAGATCATAAACCTTTCAAAAAGAAACTTAGCAGGATAAACCTAGTTCTTATGCCATCCATAGAGAAATAAGTTAAAAGAATGTTTGATGACCAAATAATATCACCCATTAGATAATCAGACTGGATTTCAAACATAGTTACAACTATGAAAAATACAGGTGAAATTAGACTTTGTGTAGATTTTAGAAACTTAAACAAGGTCTCTTTAAAAGACAACTACTCCTTACCAAAAATGGACCATATATTTTAAAGGGTAGTGGGGTCATCTAGGATTTCACTATTAGATGGTTTCTCTGGGTATAACCAGATCTTAGCCCAACCTAAGGACCAAGCCAAAACTGTGTTTACTACTCCTTGGGGTACCTTCATGTACTTGAAGATGCCCTTTGGATTAATGAATGTAGGTGCTATATTTCAGAGAGCTATGGATATAGCTTTTTCCAAGGAAATCCATGATTTCTTAGTAGTATACCAGGATGACATCAGAGTCTTCTCTAAATCTGACAATGAACAATTAGACCACCTCAGAAGAGTATTTATCAAATGTAGGAAATATGGGATTTTTTAAATCCTAAAAAGACATTTTTTGGTCTAGGAGAGGGAAAGCTGTTAGGACACATCATATCTAAATATGGGATTAGGATAGACCCTGCTAGAATAGAAGCCATTTTGACCATTTCCCATCCTCGAAACATTGAAGAGCTACAATAATTTATAGGTAAGATTAATTTCCTTAGGAGATTTATCTCAAAACTAGCAGAATTAATTAGGGAATTAAATAACATGCTAAGAAAGGACTCAACAATTAAATGGACACTGGATGCCAAACAATCCTTTGAAGCTATTAAGGAAGCATTAACCAAGACTCCAGTCCTGATTAGTCCTAACTTTAACAAAGATTTTATCATTTTTTCTTTTGCTTCAGAACACACCATTGCAGCAATCTTGCTGCAAAAGAACAATCAAGGATATGAACAACCAATAGCATTCTTTAGTAAATCCTTAAGAGATACCACACTCAAATACAATATCATGGAGAAACAAGCTTTAGCTTTAGTTAAGGCTATCAAAGATTTCAGAGTATACATTATGTAGTCTCACATTATTTCTTATGTTCCAAACTCTGTAGTTAAGGACATTTTGACTCAAAATGGGCATGAAGGAAAAAGAGGCAAATGGATTGCCACAATATTAGAATATGACATGGAGATAAAACCCACCAAGCTCATGAAAGGCCAAGATTTAGCCAAAATCATGGCTGAATCGAACTGTCAGGACCTTGATATCAACTTCATTAGTGCCCTTGATGATCAGGAGGAGATGGCAACTCCACAGATCAATGAACCTTTTACTGATTCACCATGGTATGCAGATATTACATTTGTTTTACTAAACTTACAAGCTTCTCCTGGAATTACAAGAACTAAAGCTAGATTCTTAAAAATGAAGTCATTGAGATATTGTGTTATAGATAATGCATTGTTTTGGAAAGACAATAGTGGTATTCTTTTAACATGTTTATTAAAAGATGAAGTTGAAAAGATTTTACAAGAGTTTCATGCAGGGGATTGTGGAGGACACTTGATCTGGAAGAGTACTACTGACAAGATTCTAAGGGCTGGTTTCTATTGGGCTACTTTGTTTTCAGATGTTAAAAAACATGTGACCTCCTGTCATAAATGCTAGATTTTTGAAGGAAAGAGAAAACTTTTACCCTTGCCTCTTAAACCAATTTCCACTGAGATGCCATTTCAACAATGGGGGTTAGACTTCATTGGAGAAATACACCTCGCATCTTCAGCTCAGCACAAATGGATTCTGACAGCCACAAACTATTTTACCAAATGGATAGAAGCCATACCTTCTAAGCAAGCCAAAAACCATGTCATAATCACCTTCCTAGAGAGTAATATCCTTTCAAGATTTGGATGTCCCCAGAAGCTCATTACTGATAATGCATCAGCCTTTAAATACAAAAGAATGATAAATTTCTGTAACAAATACGACATCACCCTTGGTGATTCCACAGCTTATTACCATCAAGGTAATGGACTAGTAGAGTCATCCAACAAAAGTCTGGTCAACATTATCAAAAAGTTACTGGAAGACAATAAAAATACATGGAACAAGAAGTTAGTCAATGCCTTATGGGAAAATAGACTAACTACTAGGAAGTCTATTCAAACATCACCCCATCAGCTAGTTTATGGGATGGATGTAGTTTTTCCATCATCCTTGGGAGTGCCGATCATGAAGATCCTCCAGGAATTATAGGTACCAAATGATATTCATAGAAGTATAAACCATACCATACACATGCAGAAGACTAGAGAAGAAGTATATGTGAAATCACAGATAATCCAGGAAAAGATTAAGAAAGTATTTGATAAAAAGACTAAAGCAAATGATTTACACATAGGATACAAAGTCCTTAAGTGGGATTCAAGCAGAGAAGACAATGGCAAGCATGGAAAATTTGATTTTCTGTGGCAAGGGCCTTATGTCATTTACGACTACAGAGGCAACAATGCCTTTTTCTTGAGAAACATAGATGGATCAGATCTACCAGGAGGACCTGTTAATGGTAAGATGTTGAAGCATTACTTTTCCGCTGACTTACAATAGTTCACTTTACTTTGCATCATTGTACATAACATTGCAAAGTGTATTTTTGATTGGAAGGTAATCCTTTGAAGTTGAAGCCCGGAGAGAAGGTCCTGAGCTTTGGAGTATTCACTCTCATAAGTATTAATAATGCAAATTCATAGAAGGAAACTTTGCAAGGTAACTTCAACCACAATTCAAAGGCTACTGATATTTAGAGTTATTGACATTTCACTAAGAAATTCCATCCCCATGTGGAGCCACTGTTAGAGTCCTATAGTGATAGGATTCATAATTTTGAATTGGCTAAGGTTAAGCCTTGTAATATTGTACATACCTTTGCTTTTTGCAAATGTTTTCCATAACAAATTAAAAAAGTAAAGAGGGTGTGTCCTAAAAGAAATATCAAAGGACAAAAAGAATAAGAAAAGATCAAAAAAATGATAATATATGAATCCCAAACACAAAAACAGATCATGAAAGTGTGCAAGTCAAAATGCCACTACTATTTTAACTCTTATGCAAATAATGGTTGTGTGCAGCTTGTCATAGATGCCACAACCTATGGTAGTCAAACTGCTTAATCTTGACTATTTCATGCTTTGAATTTTATGTTTATGGTTAGAGAATAAAATCTGACCAAACAGCCTAATCTTAGCACATCATTAGATAGGTAGAGAAAATAAAAAGGGGCTCATCTGCTTAATCTAAGCCCTTGGAAGATATAAGGTTAGAAGTAGATAGTTTGTTTTATAAAGGAAAAGGAAAGAAAAAGGTTTTCTAGCCTAAATGCACCCAAATAATTGAAAAAAAATAAAATGTTAGGGTAAGTAATGGGTAAGTAGAAGAAAGGTTGTTGAAGTATAAAGTTGATTGGACAAAAGCACATTTATAATGCTTCATCATATGCTTCAATGTGCATGAGCAATTAAGAAAGCAAACATAGAGGTTTACAAGTTGATTTAATTGACTCCCCCTCATTCATTTCATCCCTATACTTATTAATTTCCCCATACACAAGTATGTTCTAGTACTAAAAAATCCTTTAAGTCATAAGGGCTTCGAGCATTTCTCTGACTTTTTGAGGGACCAGACCCTCGACTTAATGACTTATGGACATCAAGTGTTAGAATTTCATTCATAAAAGTCATTTCCCTTCCTTACCCTAATGAAACCCCTTTTCCTAAGGTTAAACTCCATTTGCCTATGAAAAGTAAAAAATACCATGTTAAATTCCATTTCACTCAAAATACCCATGAGAAGTTTTTTTTTCCTAAGTATAAGTGTATGCAATGGAAAAGCACAAATATTACATTATACTTTGTATTATTTTCATTCCACTCATTTTAGCTCATATTAATTTCTGACTTAATAATATAGCTCCCTATATACCCTTTTTCCTCGTATATAAATAAATCCTCGTATATATTACCCCTACCCTTAGTTTAACTATAAACTATATTTTTACCCTATTCCCCCAACAAAACCCTCTCAACTCACCAATTATCCGTAAAGTTAAGACAATCCCTCCATTAACCCCTTCTGATCATTTAATCTCGTGTTTAAATCCAAAATAATTAGAATCCACCATTAATTAAATCCTTGGGTCCCCCCAAAACCTATGCCCATTTCATCTGTGCTAATATGTCACCTGATTGTCGTCCGATTGTTAGCACCCGAATCTAATGATTCACAGCCATATCATGTTCACCCGATATCCAACCTTTACCCGCTCGATAAAGTGGTATTTCCCGGTCCCCCATCTACTATGTGTCAAGCGTTAAGGTAGATTCGGTGACCTCGGCAAAATAAGCGCCTCCTCGATAAAACGACGCGATGGCTTGGAAAACCACCTCCGCACCCAACCCGAAAAATCGCCCACTATTCATTCATAATTCACTCGGTAAAAAATTGTAGTTGTTCAATAAAAAGGCCCAGAAGCCCTATTCAGCCTTTTTCAGTCAATTTATTTGTAAAACCTCTGCAAACCGTTATGACACCTTCAAATGTTGAAATCACCAATTGACCTCAATTTCACTCCTGAAGAAGTTGCAGAGACCCCAATCAAGATCTCAGTCCATACCAGAGCCCATTCAAACTTCTGTAGTTGTCGAGAACATCAATTTGAAGTTAATTCACCCATCTTCTAGGTATTTGAAGAGAAATTACTAGACACCCTTTCAATTTGAAGACGTTTAGTCTTTAAAGTGTTTTAATTAAGTAAAATTAATTGAAATAACTTTAAAATTAAATTGTGTGCCTGACTAAAATACCCAAGCCCTTTTGGAAGTTTCCAAATTACCTTCAAACCTCTGATATAAACTTGTATAAGTCAAATTAAAATCCACAAGAATAGAATTATGGCTGCCCCCATCACCATGGATGTCAGACTAGTGACAACCCCCCATTTGGACCTTGACCACCTTCCCTTGGCGAATAGGGATTTTCAAATCAAAGGCACAAGTTCCGATACATTATTCTCAAAATTCATTGTTGGAGTAAGGACAAATATCTAAACCATGTTGATGATATTGGCCTTTGGGAGTCCAATTTGCCCAAATACTAGTTTCCACAAGTACATGTCTTTCCTCAGATTGTTCATCTGTGTCATGCTTGTTACATTCCCAGTGAGAGAGCTATAATGTCCCCAGACCAAAAACTCTTGTATACTATTACAGCTGAGTCAATCAATGAAATGTTTCAAGTCCAACTAGGTCCAAACCTGACCCCACTCTCCATTGGGGATTTGCTAAACCAGTACACCAAATTGAGTCCATCTAGATTGGCCCAAATATTCCAAAATTTCATTGTAGAGGAGCAACACATTCCTACAGATTCCCCTCCATATGTTTCTTCCATTTTCTCTAAAATGGGCAAGCAAATTGTAACCATGATATCATGTATTCTCGGCTATACCACAGATGGATACATTGATGAGCTCATCCTCGCCTTCATGTCCATTTTCACCCCAGGAAAGCCTCCTGCTACTTTGTACAATTATGCCCAGTTCATAACTGAAAGGATGCATGAACAATTTACTAGAATGCATAATGAGAGAGTATTCAAGTACTCATATGTACTTTACCACATGTTTTTGTATTATCAGCCAGACACATTTCCCTTCACCATCTAGAAGCTGGATAGTAAAGGCCAGCCCAGGTCTGTTATATTTTGGACACCACTATTCCACAGGTATTCATCATCATACACCTACATAGACTTCATTGACTCTTTTGTCCATCCAGTCATGACCATGCTGACAGGAAGCCCTCCACCCAAAATAAGCCAAGAAATCGAAAGAGTGCTCCAAATTTCCAAACAAAGTGAGGTGGGAGATTGGTACCTTTACCAAAATCACACCGAAATAAGAATCTATGGTTGCTAGCTTGCCCCGTACAAACTGCACAAATACCTCCCCATGAGGTTATTTTCTCTGGAATATTATAGGCAGATAATGAACTTTGATGATATCAACTTAGTCTCATCCAAGAGAAGGACTCAATTCGAGATCAAGAACTAGTTAGTCCCTTTCATTTGCAATACTAGAGAGGCAAGAGAGGAAGCAAATCAAATTCTGCAACAAATGAAGTTTAAGAATAGTTTCATGTGGAGGTATGACCCTCAAGGGTTCATAACCAAACTAACACAAAAGGTCAAATTGGGACCTTACATTCATCACCCTATACCAGAAATAGAGAGGTATGCCAACCAATTTGAATGGTTGGAAAACACTCCCATAGATGGGGTTAGTACAAAGGTATATGTTGAAAATACCTTGTTTGATTTAGAGAAACAACTTGATGAAAGCTCATTCCTACAGGTACCAGAGAAAGAAGGAACCATGAGTACCCCTCCTATTTTGCAGACTCCTAAGAATGAGGAAAATAATCCCAAAAGGAACAGAGAGGAAGGCTCTAGCTCAGGTATGGACACTTCCAATGTACAGTATGAAGCTAGCCAGAGCAAAACACCTAGGCTCAATCCTGTTTCAGAACAGGAAGGCACAAAAGGCTCAATAGAAATAATTGATGCTGAGTTAGACATGAGCAAAGGCATAGCTCCATTCGGAGAAACACAGGAGCCATCTACATCAAAAACTCAAATTTTAGAAAGACAACCCAGTGTAGAAGCCTCCTCATTCAATAAGCTTGCTAATAGAGATAGGGACATCAAGGAAATGTTCAAGGAGATTAAAATGAGAAATGAGAAACTGAAGGCAGAATCCTATGCACAATATTTTAAGCTTACACTGCCTAATCAAAGTAGGTTGGTGTCAGCCTTTGACATCAAGGAAGGAAAGATGTAAATGTCCTTCATAAAGCCAACTATACAACAACCAAGAACATTAGCAAATTTCAAGAAGATAGACTTTGAAGTATTGGCAAGGGATATTCATCCCATTGACCAGATCGAATTTCAAAAGTAGGCTGGAGAAATGATTTACTCCACCCTTACAGGAAAGGCCATGGCTTCACATCAGTTGCAGAATTCACTGAATAAAATTTCGGCCCAGTATCAGTTGGAAGAGGCCTCCTCACAGGCCAAAGACACAAAATCAAGTCTTTGGACGACATGGTAATTTAATTGGGAAATGAACCCAAAGACATTAAGGCTACTGAAAAATTAATCAAAGAGAAGAATGATGACACTGCAACCCTCAAGAAGCAATTGAGGATACCTTAACTACAGCACCCCCAGACACAAGAATTCTTGGAAAGCCAAACAAAGCACGAAGAGTTGATGGACCTAGTCCTTAAACTCAATGATTAGCTGAGGGAGACAGAAAAGGAATTGGACAACTTAATCCAATTAAAACAAAATGACCTTGGCGCTACCTCAGTAAATGTCATTTCAACAGTTACCACAGCTATTCCTTCCACATTGGTAGCCTCATTGGCTCCCACAGCTCCAATGGCCACAATACTACCAGCCTCTACAACATCTACATCAGCAACAGGTACATCAAGTGAAGAAGCAAGAAAATTGGTTAAATCTATTGAAGAAATGTCCATACAAACCAAAGATATGAATAGGCTTAAACAGAAAGTGACAAGCTTGGAAACTAATTACAAGCTTACCAAAATCATGCACAAAGAAGAAGTGAAAGATGCTACCAGGATGAGTTAAAGATTGAAAGCCCTGGAAAAGGACTTAATAATGAAAGAACCCCTTGGGCAGGCTAAGGAACAACTACGGGCCAATATCATTGACTCTGTCAATGATATTTGGCCATCTATTTAGGTGATTTTCGAGCAAATAGATTTGATAAAATTGGCTACAGAGGCCATACAGAAAGTAAAAGTAGAATTAGGACAAATCTCAGAAGACGCTGCCAGAATTATCCAATTCCTTAACACTAAGAATAAGTATGAGTTGTAGGAATTAGAAATAGAGGACAACACGAAGTCAATTTTGGAGGTCAAAAGGGTCCTCTCCAAGAGGAACTTGATGCAAAACTTGGAGGATAAGTGTCAGGTAATGCAGCTAGCCATTGATAGATTTATGGCTAATTTTCAGATTTTGATAGAAAATGGATTACCCAATCCCTTAGTGATAAATGATAAGCTGATGACACAGGAGGATTACAACAAGAAAATCAGAGAGGTAGAAAAATATTAGGTAAATACAACATCAATGAAGGCATTGCCAACAGGAAAAGTACTCTACCAAATATTTGAAAACTTGTTTTACCTCCAGCATGACGTAAAACACTTGTTTATCAATAAAACTACTTTTTCTAAATACACATAGGTAGATGAAATATATAGAAAGATGCTAAAAATCTAATTACCTGATGCTGAAAAATGGGAGAAATTAACTGATTTATTATAGAAATATGCAGTAAAAAGGTTAATGTACAATAAAAGTAAAACAACATGGTAAAAGGATGATGATAGATCACTAGAGTCAAATCATATCAGATGAAAGTGTATTAGATGAAATGCTAAAGTAAATGAAGCATCCAACATGAAAGATCAAACAACAAAGGGAAAAAGACCAAAGCCAGCATGAAACAATTCAATAGCTGTCTCTATCTTCTTGCATGAAGATATTTCTTTTTTCCTAAATTAGTTCTAAATACAGTTTCAGATATTTTGTAACTCCATTTGTATAAATACTTCAAAATTAGAAGTATGTAGGGGGGATTTTATTAGACATTACTATAAACTTTTTTATCAGAAGACCCAGAAGGTTATTGTATCATTTGCTGAGCGAGCAAGATGGATTGATAAATAAAGATTAGATATTTCCAAGGATTCATGTGTTGAGGAAATTTTAGACAAGTATTTTCATGTGTTATTTGTTGGGTTGTGTTATATTCTTTTCATGACTAGCCCACGTAGTTAATCGAGAGGTTAGAGTGGGGGAGGAGCCCCCCTTCATTGCGCCAATTATGTAGCTGGGGGGGGGGGGTGGGGCGGGGGTGTCACAAGGGGTTTGAGGCGTACCCGTAACCCCACTTTATGGCGTCCGAAGCACCGCCCTAGAAATGTTTGGTTTTGAACCCTATGTTAGGATGGGTAGACCCACCTATGGTTTTGTGCATGATTTTCACACATGTTTTTGGACGCTATGGTTTTCGGTCCATGGTATTGGATGCTTCGACATGTATAAATATGCATTATAATATTGAAAGGAACATAATGAAAAATCAAGTTGATAGTCCCGATTTTGGGATCCAAGGGAAAATCTCTGTGTATATAGGTTTTATGTGTTATTCCCTCGCATTGTTTATTTTCTGTGTTTTAGAATTCGTATGCAGGTAATTTATGTACAGGGTTAAAACCTACATTTGGTAACAGAGTAGATTTGGATTCAAGAGGATGACTTTGTTGCTGATGGGTTTCGTTCAGGCCTGTGGTAGACCCTGTTCAGTGGGAGATCTGCAAGATCGATTCTAGTGGTGAAAGAAGATGGCGAGCAGTGGGAAGATAGAGATTGAGAAATTTAATGGTCAGAGTTTTGAGCTGTGGAAACTCAAGATGGAGCATCTGTTGGTGGATAAAGATCAGTGGATCATGGTAGACTGGGTACTAAACCAACGGAAGTGTTCGATGAAGAATGGAAGAAGTTGGATAAGAAGGCAAAGAGCACAATACAATTGTGTGTATCAGAATCAATATTGTTGAATGTTTCAGGGGAAGCTATGGCAAAGGATTTGTTGGATAAGTTAGGGACTTTGTACCAATATAAGTCTCTGGTGAATAAACTGCTCCTACGGAAAAAGCTATATAACCTGAGGATGAAAAATGGAGACTCGGTGACAGAGAATCTGAATGCATTTAATACTGTGGTAAGTCAGTTAGCATCTGTTGATATTAAAATTTTAGATGAAGATAAGTGCATCAGTTTGTTGTGTTATCTACCAGATTCGTGGGATAGTGTGGTTATTGCAATAGGTAGTAATGAAATTGCCTTGCAGTTTGATGAAATAGTCTCATCCTTGCCGACGGAGGAGATGAGATAGAAAAATATGCAGAGTCAGAATGGTGATGCCTTGTCTGTACGAGGATGGTCCCAGAACAGAAACAAAAATAAGTCATCGAGTGGGAGACCTAAATCTAGAGGAAGATCTGAATCTCCAGGAAAACATGTAAAGGTGGTGTGCTAGAAATGTGGAAAGGAAGGGCACTACAAAAGGGAATGTAAATCTAAAGCTACTGATAAAGGAAAGGGATCTGATGATGCTCCTTCTGTAGAGGCGAAAACCACCTCAGATGAAGGTGGGGATGTGTACTTGGCTTCTTCAAGTACACATGTAGATCATGAGGCATGGTTGATTGACTTAGGTTCATCCTTTCACTTCACTCCCCATAGAGAGTGGTTCTGCGAGTATGAGAAATACGATGGTGGTGATGTCTTCTTAGGGGATGATAGGAAGGCTAGAATCATTAGCCACGGAAAAGTAAAGTTGAAGTTGCAAGGTGGAAGGGTTAGAACACTTTTGGTTGTTCTGCATATTCCTGCATTGGCTATAAATATGATTTCTGTAAGCAAGCTGGATGATGCAGGTGTAAAAACAGTGTTCGAGAAGGATACCTACAAAATGGTTCGTGGAGCACTGGTATTGATGCGAGGAGTTCGAATTGGAACTCTGTACAAGCTGCAAGGTAGCACTGTTATTGATGGGTGCAACAGTTTTGTGGTTCCTGAAAGTGGAGAAGAAAATCTAGTGGTCTTTAGAGAAGAGACCATGTTGTGGCATCAAAGGCTTGGACATATTGGAGAGAAGGGCCTTCGAATACTTCATGGTAAAGGTACGCTAGAAGGTATGAGTAATAGCTCTATAGATTTTGATTTCTGTGAAAATTGTGTATATGGGAAGCAGAATCGGGTGAGTTTTCCCTCTAGTAGTAAGATGGTGAAACAAATATTAGAACTTGTGCACAGTGATGTGTTTGGACTTGTGAAGGTTCCATCACTGGGTAAGTTTATGTACTATGTATCATTTATAAATGACTCTTCAAGGAATACATGGATATATTTACTTAAGAAGAAATCTGAAGCCTTTGATAGGTTTAAAGAATTTAAGTCTCACGTGGAAAATTAGATAGAGAAGAAGATAAAGGTGCCGAGGACAGATAATGGTGGAGAGTTTTGCAGCAAGGAATTTGAAGAATTCTGTAAGAAGTGTGGTATAGCACGACAGAAGACTACTCCATATACACCTCAGCAAAATGGAGTTGCAGAAAGAATGAATAAGACGTTGATGGAAAGAGCAAGAAGCATGCTCAGTGGTGTCGAGTTAGGACAGGAATTTTGGGCAGAGGCGGTGGATACTGCATGTTACTTGGTCAACAGGTCACCTTTATCAGCGTTGGAGGATAGGAATCCGCAAGAGGTATGGACTGGTAAGAAACCTTCTCTTTCACATCTGAGGGTATTTGGATGTGATGCATATGTACATGTTCCAAAGGAGAAACGAACCAAGTTGGATAGTAAATATGAAAAGTGCATCTTTATTGGGTATAAGGATGGTTTAAAGGGTTATAAGCTTTGGAACCCAGTAACAAGGAAGTTTGTGTACAGTCGAGATGTGGTGTTCAGAGAGGTGAAAGATGTTATTAAACATGAAGTTCAACCAAAGGAACCCAAGAAGATAGAGTTTGAGCTAAAGGAGGAAGAATCGGACTCCACAGTAGAGGAGGAATCAAAAGATGAAGAGCCACAAACTCCGGCTGTGAGAAGATAAGTTTGAGAAAGAAGGCAACCAGAAAGGCATAGTCCATCTGCTTTTTGTTCAAATTTTGCTTTGTCTGTTACTGGTGATGATCCCAGAACTATGAAGGAAGCAATGGATTGAGAGGATGGAAAATTCTGGAAAGAGGGCATGGTTGATGAAATGGCATCTTTGCACAAAAATGAGGCTTGGGATCTGGTGGAGTTGCCGGATGGAAGGAAACCCATTGGTAGCAAATGGGTGATACAAAAGAAGACAAATGGAGAAGGAAAAGTGGAGAAATACAAAGCTCGGTTGGTAGAAAAAGGTTATTCCCAAGTGTGGGGAATTGATTTTGGTGATATTTTTTCTCCTATTCCCAAGGTAACTCCTATTAGATTACTTTTATTTATTGCTGCTTCTTTTTATTTTGAGGTAGAACAGATGGATGTGAAGACAACATTTCTTCACAAGGATCTAGAAGAGGAGATCTACATGAAGCAACTTGAAGGCTTTGCGGTGAAGGGTAAGAAAGAACTGGTATGCAAGTTAAAGAAGTCTCTGTATGGGTTAAAACAGTCACCAAGAATGTGGTATCAGAAATTTAATACATTTATACGGGGACTTCGCTTCACTAGAAGAAAAGCAGATCACTGTGTGTATTTTAAATTAATTGGTGACCGTGTTATTTATCTGGTCTTCTATGTGGATGATACGTTGCTGGTTGGAAATGACAAAGAAATTATCCACGATTTGAAGACCCAATTGTCCTCCAAATTCGACATGAAAGATCTTGGTGCTGCAAACTGTATTTTGGGCATGGAAATTAAAAGAGATCAGGCAAAGAGGAAGCTCTAGTTAAACAAGAGGAAGTATGTCGAGACAATATTGCAGAGGTTTAATATGGAGGATAGTAAACCGGTGAAGGTTCGTATTCCTGTAGGTGTGAGGTTATCTATTGAATAGTGTCCCAAGACACAAGAAGAGGAAGAGGGCATGTCCTATGTTCCGTATGCAAGTGCAGTTTGTAGCCTGATGTATCTAAAGGTCTGTACTAGACTAGACGTTGCACATGTAGTGGGAGTATTGAGCAGGTTTATGTCAAAACGAGGGAAGGAGCACTGGACAACAGTGAAGCGGGTTTTCAGGTATTTGCATGGCACTAGTGATTATGGTTTGTGCTACCAAGGAAGACTAGGATTGGACAGAGTGTTGGATATTCGTGGCTTTGTAGATGCAGATTGGGTTGGAGATATGGATCAGAGAAGATCTACAAGTAGGTATGTGTTTAACCTATTTGGAGGTGCAGTGAATTGGATGAGTAAGAAACAATCTGTAGTGGCACTATCAACTACAAAGGCAGAATACATGGCAGCCACTCATGCAAGCAAGGAAGCAGTTTGGTTGCAGAGATTGTGTTCAAGTATGGGGTTAGTAAATGGACCTATAAGGATAGACTGTGACAGCCAAAGTGCAATTTTCTTGGCAAAGAACCTCGCATATCATTCAAAGAGAAAGAACATTGATGTTCAGTATCACTTTGTGACCGGTATGATAGAAGACAAAAATGTGTTGCTGGTAAAGGTGGACACTTTGAAGAATACTGCAGATGCATTGAAAAAATTTGTTAGCTCTAAGAAGTTCTCTTGGTGTAGAGAGACAATGGGCATTTCAGGGCTGGAAAAATGACTAATCTCTCTTGTGGTCCCTTGTGGAAAGAAAACAACAAGTGGGAGAATGTTGGGTTGTGTTATATTCTTTCCACAACTAGCCCACGTAGTTAATCGGGGGGTTAAAGGGGAGGCAGAGCCCCCCTTCGTTGCGCCGATTGTGTAGTAGGGGGGGGGTCACAGGGGGTTTGAGGCCCACCCATAACCCCACTTTATGGGGTCCGGGGCAGCGCCTCAAAAATTTTTGGTTTTGGACCCTATGTTAGGATGGGCGGACCCACCTATGGTTTTGTGCATGATTTTCGCACATGTTTTTGGACACGATGGTTTTCGGTCCATGGTATTGTACGCTTTGGAATGTATAAATATGTATTATAACATTGAAAGTAACATAATGAAAAATCATGCTGGTAGTGCCGGATTTGAGATCCAGGGGAAAATCTCTATGTATATGTGTTATTCTCTTGCATTGTTTATTTTATGTGCTTTAGAATTCGTATACAGGTAATTTCTGTATGGGGTTAAAACCCACATTATCGTTATTTTTCTCAAGTTATTCATAACCTTTAATGTGTTTCTCAATCTAAATGTTATAACTAGAATAATACTTCAAAACTTGTTTAATTACACCCTGTCTTAACAATTATGCATTTAAATGTTTTCTGTTGATGTCTAAATTAAAGAATTCTTAATTTCTCTTTGTTTGAGATTGATTTATTGATTTAGATTGATTTTAATTACCCCTTCATTCCTCATTCATTATTCGGGTCTGAGAACCCTTAACTGCTCTCTTACCCCGAGTGAAACCCTTTCACCCCTCTGTCTCAAAGATTTGAAAAACACTCTGCTATCTTGCCCTTAGAACGTTCCCTTTAGCGAGTTAATCCAGTTTTTCTCCCTTATTGTTTGACTCCATAGCCCAATGGTCTAAAGACATCATTTTATCCATCTGTCTAAGCAGATCCCACCACCCAATCTATAAAAAAAATAAAAAACCCCTTTGAACAATCATAACTAGCCTAAAAACATCTTAACTAAAACAAAGTCAAATTTTAAAGAGACAACCCTCTCTGAGCATCAAGAAGGCTAGGTCCTGATCTCAAAAAGTGGTTTGTGGTTACCTTTGGTTTTTATTTTTTTTTACTGCAAAAGAATTATCAGAGTGATAATAGAGTCAAGTTAGCAAGGGCAAAGCGAAAGTAAAGTTTTTTTGGTATGAAACCCAACAAAATGTGTTTGTCGAGTTCAATCATCATGTCTGCTATGCACCGGTTCTCACATTACCAGACCTGCAACAACCATTTGAAATTGAGATAGACACCTTTGAATATGCTATTGGTGCAGTTCATACTCAACAAAGACATCTAGTAGCTTACCACAATGAGACACTTTTAAACATAGATCAAAATTATCCCATTTACAAAAAAGAAATGTATTTCATTATGTAGGCTTGCCATCAATTAAAGCATTACATTCTGGGGAAGGAAATGATCATCCACACAGAACACTGACGCTTGCAGCTCATACAGACACAAGGGAAGTTGTATAACAATCGCCATCAGAAATGGTCCACCTACCTACAATAGTTCCATTTGAACATTAAGTACAAGAAGGGAAGCATCAATAATGTTGCAGACTACCACGAGTCATGGCACTGATCACAGTGCTTGAATCCTATGGGGATGAGACTTCATAGTGGCCTCATATTTACCAAAGTGATCCAGAATTCGACAACACATACCAATTTCTCCTGGAAGGGAATCAAGTTCCAATTTTTCACCTTTAGGATGCACTATTATGCCACTTGGGATGCATCTGCGTTCCTTCAAGTGAGTGTGCCAAGATGATTTAGGAGGTGAAATACAATCAAGTCACTGGACATTTCGGAGTAGAGAGAATAGTGGCTATATTCCAGAAGTTGTTTTATTGGCCAGAACTTTGTCAGGATGTTGGGAAGAAAATTAGATCCTCCACCGCATGCTCGTTTCCAAACCAATGATCAAGAAGCAATGCCTATATACTCCTCTACCTACTCCTAATCAACCTTGGGAATCTATATCTATGTATTATATTTTGGGCTTTCCTTCTACTAAGCATGCCAACGACTGTATTTTCGTGTTCGTCGATAGATTCTCCAAGATGGCCATCTTGGCGACCTGCAAGAAGGATATCACAACAGAGGCCACTACAAAGCTCTTCTTGAAGTGAGTATGGGTACACTTTGGGATCCCATAGTCCATTGTCTCAAATCGAGACAACATATTCTTGAGTGCATTTTCATCAAGTCGGTGGTCAATGCTGGAAACAGAACTTGCTAAGTCCATGACTTTCCATCCCCAAACTGATGGCCAAACAGAGGTTGTCAACAGGATTATTGTACATATTTTTCACATGTTCAACTCGAAACATCCACACACATGGGATGAAATCCTCCCCTATGTCCAACACAACCACAATAGAGCTCTCCATAGCTCAACGGGCCACAACCCCTTTCAGGTAGGGTCGAGATTTCAGCCATTATGTCCCATTGATGTGGCCATACCATTTGCAGCTACTCAGTTTGAAGCCAACAAGGATAACAACTTCATTGAGCACATTCAACACATCCGCCAGAAGGTCCATGATATATTGGATAGAGACAATGTTAAGTACAAGAAATGCCATGATCAACCTCGGGTGTCACACAAGTTCCAGGTGGGTGACAAATTTTGGCTACATTTGTAGAAGGACCCCATCACAAGATTCACTCGCTCCAATATGGGATATACACCATCACCAAGGCTCTAGGGGACAATGCCTTCAATATGAGCATTCCACCCTTCCTTGGTTTGTACCTGCTATTCAATATGGACCACCTTCGACCATACTTTCCACCATTGCTAGACACATCCTACATTGCAGAACAACTCACAGCAATAGAGCTAAACCCTGACTGCATGGACCATGCCACAACTAATCGGATCGTGGACACACAGATCAACAAAACTCGCCAGTAGAAGATCCAATTGTATCAGGTTGTTAAATTTGGCTAACTCATGTGCCAAGGCAAGGGGCTCACTAGGAACCAAGTTCAATAGAAGTTTCCCCATCTCATGGAGGCACTCGATGCAATGGGGACCATTTCCTCCTAAGGTGGAGGACTGATCCAAGTGGATATTGGTGGCCACCCTCCTATTCCACTTGGACCCCCAACATTGTCCCTTTTAGTTTGTTAGTTTCCCTAATTGTAGCACAATTTACTATTTTTGGAAAATTTTTGCGTCGTAAACTTCCAGAGCCATTTTGAGGCCCTAAATGATGTTTTTAGGGAAAACAGAGAGTCTACAGATTACCAGAAAGGGGTGACTAATTTATTTTGGCCTCCTCTTCGAGATCTTAGGAACGAGGTATTATGATATCCAAATGGAGATCATATGCCAAAGTTACCACCTTGGGAAATTTATGTACCAATTTACCCAAAGGAGGCCCGCGGTTTTGGCGCTTCATCTCCTAAGGTTAGGTTTCTGGATGTTTAGGGTTTTCCATTGTTTCTAAATAATAAATAGGCCTTGGAGCCTCATTGTTACATAGAGTTCAGAGACATGTAGTCGCCACATATCTTCTCAGAGATAAGCTACCATCACCCAATCTAGTTTATTCAAATTCTGTTTGTAATTATATTTCAGAATTCTAATATTAATGAAATGAAGTGTTATTTCTATTACATCTGTGTATTTATGGTTATATATGTAATTTTTTGTGTCCTATTTAAGTTCGGATTAGGGTGTTGAGATATTAATCTCGTTATTTGGTAGGTGTCATGATATTTATTTCATTGTCTGCTAGGTGTCATAGTGTATTTTGATTCTCTTGAGTTTAGTTTAATTTAGTTGAGTTTCCACTGCATTAATTTATTGTTCATTATTGCTATGTAATATTCTTAATTACCTTGAATGATGAGAAGAGTGGTTAGATCCATTTTCAGTTTTCACCTCTTCATTTTTTTCATATTACATACTCTGGATCAAGTTATCCTCTCGTTCATTTTACTATAGTGGTGACATGATATCTTGTCATTCCTTTTATTGTAGTGGTGACATGAGTGGCCTCATTGTTAGTTATAATTTTCAAACCCAATTTTCCATGCACATGGTTGTCTAAAAGGATATTGGCAGATTTCATGTCCCTGTCAATTATCTTTAGGGTGCAAGCCATGTGCAGGTATTCCCGTCTTTTAGATACAAATTGTGTTCCAGGTAGTCAATTCCAGGATAAAACATAAATAGACTTAGTTGGTGTTATTATTCTTCATTCAATATATAAAACAATCCCACCACCTCTCATGTCACAAACATGGACTTATCTTATGTTGTATCTAAAGTTATTTTAAACTTTGTTTTTTAATCTAGTCCATAACCTTTTACACTACAACCTAAAAAAAATAAAAAATAAATGAACGTTGATTAACATGTTTATTTTATCATCAATTCCGAAAAATTTGAGCATATCTATATATATATATATATATATATATATATATATATATATATATATCTATATATCTATATATATATATATATATATATATATATATATATATATATATATATATATATATATATATATATATATAATCTATATCTCTCTCTCTCTCTATATATATATATAGGTGGTCTCACTTACAAAATAGAAAATGGTAGAGAAAACATAATTACACACCAAACACAAATCACACTATAATTTATTGATCAAACAATGGTTACATATATAGGTATAGATCACTAACTAGATCCAATAAAAGTAGATCTGATTTACTAAAAATAACTAATCAATTAACAACTTGTAATATACATGTAACACACATGGAAGCATTACCTCCATGTCCCTCCCTTAATGCTTACATGTTAGATATTAAAATCACAAATTACAATAACAATTTTGATATTTGTCTAGAGAGCCTTCATTAGCACTTACATCTACTCTGGAATCTCATAGACAATTCTCTTTCTTCACCATCAACTTTGAGCTACCATTTGACCTATTTAAAATATAAATGTTTATGACCATCGTTGACGTACTTGTAGGATTGACGCTTCATGATTGCCCTGAAAATTACCCTAGATACCGAACCACTCTATGAACTTACTTATATCTATCAATGTGTAGTGAACTACAATTTTTTATAGTTATATAGATAAGTGGTCTTGGTACCGAATGTATTCTGAAGTCAATCATACAAATTTACCCTTTTAAGAAACACATAATTATAACTTATAATTGTTCATCCTAAAGCCCTTTTTTAACATAAAAAAACTGACATACACATAAATATAACCCATAATTGTTGACCTTGAGAACAATAATACAAGACCACCAACATCTTAATAGATTTTTTGACATCTAGAAATTTACATACACATAAATATAACATATTTTTGTTGATCTCGAAACATCTAAGAAAAACAAGACCACCAATAGATAATAGACTATATATTCATAATCATATTAGTGATATATTCTTTGGGGCCTAAGAACATGGACAAGAACTAATTTAGATTATGCTAGTTTGTTCATGATTGGTTCTTCTTATTTTAAACATTATGCCACTTCATTTATCTAAACTAACATGAATTATGTCATCACGTTACAAAAGTTCCTATAAAAGCTCAAAATTTGACTTAATACTATGCTCCAAACGAAGATTTTATTTGAAATATTATTTTAAGATAGCTTCAAGGCTTCAAAGGTGGAGGACTTCATATCCTCTGGTGGAAAAAAATATTCTCATTAGAGTGAGGGCATTACTGATTAGTTCACACACATATTTCATGCGGCCATGAAAATCAACTGGATCGAGTCTCTTCTCAATTCACTGACAAATTAGATCCCCCAACATGTTCAATATTAACCCACACCTCATTAAAGAAATTCTCTATTGCACAGAGCTCTCAAAATAGTGATGTGACGATATTATATAGGATTTGAACCATGTACCAAGGATAATGTTGGACTCAGATAACGAAGGATAATAAACTGAAGATAACATTGCATCCGTTGCATCCAATTACAACATTTTCCATAGTCGCTGCCCCATTCTAGAAACATATGTGCACATGCACATCTTCACATAGCTCCACAATGCTATATCGCCGACTCTCCGTGCAAATCGTTGATCCACATAGGTCTGGAACACCATAAAAGTCTCTTATGTACCTTGCGTACATATCTAAATCACATGATTAAACCTTCTTTAAATTAATGCTTTACAAAGCTTCATTAAAAATTTACCATGCCATTTTTTAATTGACACCTATGAGGATTAATAATAATGGTAAGACTACAAAATGTAACACACACCAAAACACATACACTTGTCATTGTAGTGGAAAGGTGTATTTCCAAATAATATGATCATCCGTTTCAAACCATTGGTAAAGTGTCTCCAATTCTAAATAACAGGTGTTGGTAAGTTAAAAAATAACTTAGGAAGGTAAAGGGCCTTTTCTCTTAACAATACGTTTAACACTTCCTTAAATTGCCTTGTGAAATAACCTATTATACATTTACTTAGAACGGAGAAATTTTCTTAATCTCTTTCTTATTAAGTTCGAAAACATATGTTATCATTTAATCTTTAATTTTTTTCCCTAGGAATAAACTTTGTGAATTTAACTATATTCACATTCTTTCACGATGACAAGTTACAATGCCAATTAATTTGTATCTTTTTTAAGAAATATTATTTCGAGTATGGATAAGTTTTTTTGGCATTCACTCATTTTATGAATCTCCTCATTTCAATTGACGTTTAATAATTTATTTTGTGTTGATTTATATTTTTTATTGTACCAATTATCACAAGCTATCTTATTGTATATTTTTGTACCTATCTTGAAAGCATTCTTTCTTTATCCATGTCAAAATATTTCATAAAATTTCATATATTTACACATAGGTAAATATCACTATTTTTCCATAATTTACTTTATATATAATGTTTTTAGTAACTATTTTTTCGTTCATCTATGTTTAAAAGAAAAGATTTAACATTTAAAGAAATTTGAAAAGTTTATCCCTAATTATTGAATTCAAGATTTAATTAAATATTCTCTTATCTTATTTTCCAATAAATATAATCACTTTATAATATATACAAATATTCCGTAAATATTTAGATAAATAATAATTAGATACACTATTAAAACACTCCAAATATTAATTTATAGCAATTACTCTTTCTCTTTTCATGGGAATCTGCGTAGTTCATTAGACTTATTCTGAATTGTACTTGTGAAAATAATCTATAGATTTGGAGCATATAAATTATGTAATGATAAAATTTCTTCAAATATAATATAAAATATAATTAGATATTGAGATAAACTAATGATGAAATATTGTGAATATGTAGATATTGGAATAAAATAATAAATAAATGTCTTGAATATGGATATGTAGATATTGATATATAATGAGATGTCAATATATAATAATTTAATGATTATGACAGTTTTAAGTTGTTAGAAAATTTAATTTAAATGAAGAACAAACTAATTTTTTAAATTAATTTTTGAGTTTTTGGATGAACTAATATATTAATAAAAAATGATAAGGGATTTTTATTTAGGGTAAGATTAGAAGAAAACAAAGGTTAAAGTTAATAGTGTGTATATTTTTCATTGTTTAAAGAATTTCAGTGATAAGAGGGATAGTGTGTATATTATTAATTATTTAAAAATTTTGAGTGTTAAGAGGGATAATGTTAGTGAGAGTGATAATGATTTTTTTACCAATTTAAAATTTAGATATGAAAGTATAGTATATGTTTTTTTGGGACTTAATTATCATGAATTTAGTTTTGCTATTATTAACAGTCATATTCATCTTGGAGAAAAAAAATTGGAGGATTATTAGTTACTTGGAAATGTATAAATAGCCCTTTTCGAAAAGTATAATATCATTGGGGCCAACACAACCTACATCTTCTGGACATTCCTCTAGCTTATCAATGTATATGCCAAAAAAAAATAGGGTATAAGGGACTCCCTTACCTCAATCCTATATAGCATTTAAATTCTTCCAAACAATCCCTAGTAGTCCTAAGTTTAACATCAACTCTCAAATCAGAAAAAAGCATTATCTCTTTGAGCTTCATGGATAACTTTATCTTAAAACCTATCCAAAAAAATCAAAACCAGATATATATAAAAGATAATTAAACAATAGTTCACCTGTCTAATTATAAATAATGTATTTGAAATTTGAAATTACATTATTGCAAAATTATACACTTTGAAAAATGAATGTAATCGATTTATTTGTAAATTATAATTATTATGATTAAATATATACCATTTAAACCTAAAATTTTCCAACCCAAAAGAATTATGTTTGAGATTTTTTATGAAAAGATGACATCACTCTACATGGACCAATGAAGAAAAGGGATGGATTTCGTATTTTAAAAGGCCAAAGCTATTTAAAGGGAACATTGTATGAAATTGAGAACTACACGAAATATCATAATTATTTTAACGATCACTGTAATGTTATAATTGTTCATATATTCTTAGGAATTGAATAATTGTTCATATTTTCAGTAATGTTATTTTTATCTTTGGTTAATTAACTCCTATTAGGATTAACCATAATGGGAATACTACAAAATGTAACACACACCTTACACATACACTTGTCATAGTAGTGGAAATATGTATCTCTGAATAAGATGATCACTTGTTTCATACCATTGGTAACATGTGTCCAATTCGAAATAACAAGTGTTGGTAGTTCCATTAAATTGTACATCAATTTCACCCTTTCATGCTGTTAATAATAACTCCAAAAAATAGGGGTCTGTGGTTTCATTAACTTGTCCACCAATTTCACCATTCATGCTCTTAATAATAACTTTTCCACTCCATCTATGATCTTAATGTGGAGGAATAATAGAATAAGTCTGCCACTACATCTCATATTGTAACCTTGAGGAATAATATAATAACTCTACTACTCCATCTGGGATTATAACGTGGAGGAATAATAGCAACTTGAGCTTTTTAATTTGTCATTAAATATTTATTGTACATGTTATCCATCACCATTCCATCTATTGTAAGTAAAGCCTCCATGGATGCGTGCATTTCTTAGTGCTTGGGTTGTTGGAATTGTAGAAGGATTACTGGAACGATTGCTGGAAGGATTACTAGAACTATTTGAAGGGGCTTCTCTCAGCTTCTATCTGCTATGAAAGGTGCACAATATTTCATAGTCTTCCTTTTCTCTACCTCCTATTATTTCAGGGGTTTTCTTCAAGACGCATTGGAGGAACCCTTTCGGTCGAAAATGGTAATGGTAGCAGCAAGAAGTAAAATTCATTTATCATGAGCTTTCTTGAATATATGTATTGATTGTCTTTGTTGGTATAGCCATTAGAATATTTCAATTTGAAAAAAATGGCTCTAGGGTTAGATGTACCTTTATTATTTTTTGTTGAAATGGTTTGATAACTTCTGTGATCAAAATCACAAGCTGAATAATTTTGGTGTCATAAGTATGTAAATCCTGGTATGTCTAGGCAAATGCATGTTAGTATTGTTTGAAAAGTTGAATAAACTATTGAATGTATTTTGGAATTACTTATTACCTTGAGACATTCCACTTCCAAATCTATGGCTTTCTTTATACTAAAAATTAAGGCTTCATATTTAGGGAAGTTGATAGTACATTCAAATTCGAAATGAGAGGACTTCATAGCCCAGCCCTAACTCACTAGATACATAAAAACTTATGGTCTCATTACAATATAAAAGGAACTTATGGTCTCATTACAATATAAAAGGGACTGCATAGAATAATAACATGTTGCTTCCGCAGTGACAGATGTTGACCTCCTCTTACAACAGGTTCTGAATCCAGGTTTGTGCCCAGGGGCATGCCAATCACCCAAATGCGTTCCAAACACGTGAATGTTGAGGCATCCAAAGTTGTATCGCTGAAAAGATCCATATCCTAAGAGAGGAGTTGCACGAGTAGATGGTGATAGGGGGAGGTGGGGAAGAATTTCATGCAGAGAGTCTTCTATGAAGTAACTCCGCCCTGAAATAGCTTTGTCTGTTGATTCGAACAAATGAAGGAAAAAAAAATGAGAGTTTTGATATGTGAATAAATATAATATTAATTACAATATACATATTCATATAAATACGTTAATTAGGGAAGATGAAATTGTTGAGCTCGTGAACCATGGCAATCTAGGGTTTCTGACAAACCCTACCACAGTAGGAGTACAGGTGCGGCGAGCCTCCATTGTAGCAACGTAGTCTCTCAAGCGCTGGTTCAGATGCACTAACAGAGTCTACGTAATGAATATTAAGATGGGGGAGGCCACGGGGCCTGCCCCCATTAGTAACAACAAAAACTGAAATCCTAACTTGAATGCCAATGAAAATGAAAAGCCATCGTCTGGAACAGTAGTACAACCACATAATCAATCCGCCCAGCAGCAGGAGGTAGAAGCTCCGAACAAAGGGTAGGAGAAGGCCTCCATGGAAAATTTAGAACCCATGAAGGTGAAATCATCCACATGCAAGCCCATAGCAGCAGAGCGCCCCAAGATCGACTTACTAAGCCATCAAATCAATGCCCAAATATAGTTTGTGAAGGATCATGCACTTATAGGTAAATTCATTGGTTTCTGACTAACAGAGAAAGCCTTGCAGGGATGGATTGCTTCAAAATGGAAACCAAAAGGACATGTTACCCTACAGCTAGGGTCAAAAGGTTTCCTCAATGCTATATTCAACTACATAGAAGACAGGAATAGAATCTTAGATGGCGACCCTTATTTCTTCAATGCAGCGCGTCTATATTTAAGGACTGGATTGAAATATTTAATCTAGATAACGAGGACTTCAACTGGGTGCCAGTTTGTATGCGAATGTACTCTTTGCCTCTAGAATATTGGGATGAAGAATCGCTAAAAGCCATTGGCAATGGACTAGGAAAATTCATAAAGATTGCAGAGGAAACAAAGCTTCGAAGGTATACCTCATATGCTCGCATCTGCGTTTACATGCGGCTAGGCAAAGCCTTCGCGGATTTGATAAGCCTACTCCATGATGATTTTGAATGGATTCAGCCCATAGATTAGGAACATGTTCCCTTCAGATGTAGAAAATGCCATGCTCATGGCCATCTATTCTAAGATTTTCCATTAAACGCTTCCCCCAAAACCAATGATAACCCGAAGAAGTATGATTCTGAAGGATTCCCCAAGGTCACCAACTGAAAGAAGCATGCCAAAAAGCCCCCACCTGCTCAACAGCCCTGGGAAATACAGAATGATAAAAAACATGATACAAAATGAAAGACCACTAATCTTCTTTATGCAAGAAACAAAATGCAACAGTAATACATTGGGTTCCATTCTATCTAGAGCTTGGCTAGGATGTCACTCAGTTGTGGTGGATGCTTTTGGCACCTCGGGAGGACTTGCCATCGCATGGAATACGCAGGCTATCTTACTCACATACTTTCATGCCTCCCATCATCTCATACAGGTCACTTTCCACATCATGGGAACTAATATACATGGTCATCTGTCAAATGTATATTTTCCTCAGGACTCATTGCAAAATATTGTGCTGCTAAACACATTGGAAGCCCTCAATTCCACCAGAAGACACCCACTATGGATCACAGGTGGGGATTTCAACATGATTACTAAACTGGAAGAGAAAAAAGGAGGCAGATTCAAATTGGACAATGAAAGCAGCCACTTCAGAGACTATATACAAAACAATTGGTTGATAGATTTACCATTCAATAATGGAATCTATACTTGGAATAAAAAAAGATCAAGATCCCAACAAATTGCATCTTGGCTCTATTGATTTCTCATTTCAGACAATGCCATTCACCTAGGCGGAGACATCACAACCTAAATCTTGCCTCTATCAGGCTTGGACCATTGGCCCATTTCACTTTAGTGGCAAAGACTGGGAGACTCTACTAGAAGGCCTTTCCGATTTGAAGCTTTCTGGCTCTCTCATCTAAACTTCAAAAATATAGTCAAAACAGCTTGGGAAAACTTCACTCCTCCTGAAGGATCAACCATTTATCAATTCCAACAACGACTAAAGAATCTCAAATGGAAATGAAGCAATGGAATCATTCCACCTTTGGAAATATTTTTCATGCTCAAAAAACACTTGAGCAAAGCATGATTGAGCTCCAGCAGAGAATTATCGAGGAAGGGAGAATCGAAACACTAAAAAATCAAGAACAAGATCTTCTTACTCAGCTAGAAGACAGAAGAAACCAAGAGGAGGTACTTTGGAAGAAAAAATCAAGAATCAGATGGTTAAAAGCGGGGGAAAGGAATACCAAATTCTTTCATCGAACCACCATACAGAGACGAATGCATAATAACATTGCACAATTTCAGAATCAACAGGGAGAAAGAATGGAGGAGCATGATGACATTGAGAGAGAACTCCTCACCCATTTTAAATTTGTACATCAAGAGCCTCAAGTAAATAGGCAACTGGCCATAAAAAAAATTCTTTAGCATGTGCCAAAAATTATAACAGAAGAGCACAATCAGCTACTACTTCGACTAGTCACTCTTCTAGAAGTCGAATCAACAACAACTCAATTGAAAGGTGGGAAAGCGCCTGGACTTGACGGATTTACATCTAACTTTTTCCATCACTTCTGGGATCTCATCAACCTGGAGGTTTGGAAAGTTGTGGAAGAATCTCAGACTATGCACTAGCTTCTTCCGTCTCTAAATGCAACCTTCATAGCTCTCATTCCCAAAGAAAATCAACCAAATACTCCGGAGAAGTTCGCGCCCATAGCACTGCAACATTATATACAAAATCAGCTCGAAAGTCATCACCAACAGACTCAAGCCACTGCTACCTATGCTCATCGATCAGGAACAATCAGGATATGTGGAGGGATGTCAAATCCTAAATGGCATAATTCTGACACATGAGATCATTCACTTCTTAAAGCACAACAAACAGGCAGGTATGCTTCTCAAAATTGACTTATCTAAAGCATTTGACAAATTAAGTTGGACGTATATAAAACAAACGCTTATAGCCTTTGGCTTCAGCCCAACCTGGGTCAGATGGGTTATGAATCTCATTTCATCCACCTTTCTCTCCATCTTAGTAAATGGCATCCCCTCTTGCCCCTTCTCCCCCTCTAGAGGCATTCGTCAAGGCGATCCCCTCTCCCCTTTTCTTTTTGTCCTCATGGCAGAAGGCTTAGGCCGTCTTATAAAGCATGCTCTTCATTCTTAAAACCTTAGAGGCATTTCTATCCACGGATCCTCTGCCATCACTCATCAAAAATTCATGGATGATAATATGTTGTTTGGGCACCCTTCAGTCCAAGAAGCTTATACACTCAAATCCTTGTTAGATACTTTCTCTGAGGCTTCAGGAACTACTATTAACAATGTTAAGTCTCAAATATTCTTCTTTCATACTCCCTCAGTAACACAAAGAAATATAGCTAGAATCCTGGGTTTTCTTGTCGCCAATCTTCCCTCTAAATACTTGGGCACACCATTGATTGACTCTGCTATAAAGCACGCATCTTGGCATCTACTTCTAGAAAACTTGAAGGCCACCTCTCTTTATGGACTTATAGAGCCCTCAATATGGAAAGTCGGCTCGTTCTTGTCAAAGTGGTACTACAAACTATGCCTCTATACCTTTTCTCTGTTCTCACAGCGCCGAAGTGGGTGCTCAAAAAGATCAAGGACATACAACGCAACTTTCTCTGGGGATCCTCAGGGCAAAATCGCAAATGGGTCTTAGTGAAATGGTCGATAGTTTGCACACCAAAAAAGCAGGGAGGCCTTGGACTGCAGGATCCTTAGCATAGTAACACAATGATGGGGGCGAGACTATGGTGGCAATGGTTATCCGCCCCACACATACCATGGGCCAAATTATGGGCTGCAAAATATGGAAATAATTGATCGTCGGAAGAGCTTATTAGACTCACAAATAATGATGCAGGCTCTCTAATTTGGAATGCAGCAAAACAACACAGGGCAATGATACAACAACACAGTTTTTGGGAGATTAGAGATGGTGGCACTACTAGATTTTGGGTTGACTCATGGCAACAACGATCCAAATTATTAGAAGCCATCCATCCCTAAAATCTTGAGGAAAATGCCATTCATCAGAATGACAAAATCTCTCAGCACTAGACTCAACACAACAACCAAGGATACAGGCAATGGAAAAAGGTAGAACAAATCATTCCACAAGCAATGAAGGACTTCTACAAAGCAATGGACACAAAGATCAACAATAGGAAAATCAGATATTCAGATAAAAAGGACATTTTAAGATGGGGATATACCCTGCGGGGAATTTTTTTCAACTAAGGAGGCATATGGTCTGATGATTTAAACTCAGGAACCCATGGACCCAGTCTGGGAACATATGTGGACCCATGGAATATGGCGCAAAGTATCCACTTTCATATGGTTGCTTTTTCACAGAAGAATTCTCACATGGGATAATCTCATTAAAAGACGGTTCCATGGACCCTCATATTGCCCCAATTGCAATTAGGAAAATGAAACCATTCAGCACTTTATGGATTCATGCAACTTGGCCAACAAATTATGGGAAAAACTCAACTTCAGGTGTCAAAGAACCTGTAGAATTTCAGGGGACATTATCAACACCATCCGTAATTGGGTCTCCGCTCCGTACAACAACAAACTACTAAATTCTCTATGGAAAATCCTTCTGGGTCTGCTTCTTTGGACAACTTGGAAGGAAAGAAATAAGTGAATCTTTAAGAATCAATGCACTCCCCTAGACATCATTTAGAGCAATTTATGCCAGAATATTCAAGAAACCTTGGTTCTCCAGAAATGGTAAGCAGATGATCTTCCCACTCAAGCTCAGGAACGAAATATTTTTGAGAATTGGAATATCCTACTTCCGCGTGTTCAAGATGATCTCAACATCTCTCCCACCACTTCTAGCCCTTCCACTCAATGGAATCCCCCTCCAACAGGTATGATTAAGTTAAACTTTGATGGTGCCTCAAAAGGCAACCTGGGCAAGGCAAGATATGGAGGTATATTCAGGAATCATGAAGGCACCCCTCTTTTAATTTATATTGGATTAATTGGCTGGGATACGAATAACTCAGTAGAACAAGAAGGTCTATGGTAGGGACTATGTTTGGCTCATCAACACAATTTTCACCCTGTTGTGATCGAAGGGGATTCACAAATCCTCATCAACATGGCTAATCAAATTCAACTGGGGACCCCGGCTTCTAAAGTGGCTACTAGCTGGAGACTGGTGGCTCGTTTAGAACTCATTGATCAATGGTTAAAAATTAGAAGAGCTATCACCTTTAATCATGTCAAAAGGGAAGGCAATAAGGTTGTTGATCTTTTAGCAAATACAGGGGTCGAGAACGATCAAGTACTTAGATCAGGATCCCTCACCATCCTTAATGATAGCACTCAATTATAGGAATGCACTGCCCTGGTGCACAAAGAAGCAAAACTCCCAAATGCAGATGTTTACAAATGCTGATGTGATGGTAGCGATAAGGGTCGGCAAGTAGCATAGCCACATGGCCACCCATAAGCTCACATACAACACAGTAAAAATGTTTTATAGCCTTCATAAATGCAATTCAATTCAACACTCACATCAACTTACCAAAGCCATCCCGCCTTGGCTCTTCCTTATGGAAACCTCAGGTGCTCTTCAGCCCACATCCTTGTCTGTTTATGCTCCTCTACCTTTGAAATGTAAGTGCCCCCTGGCTGTCTTGGAGCCAAGCACTCGAACGACAATAGGCAGGAGATGCCATATTCTCTGTTTTATAGAGTTCAAGAATGGAAACCACTATTGGCAGAGCCTGTTATGTAACTTGAACCTCTCTTATGAGCCTTCCACCTATGAGAATGCCACCCAAAGTGACCATTTCTACTTCATGCCTACTCCTCACAGTCAGTCCCTTTCTCCCTATGAAGATATGCCTAGGCTACCCCAGTGAGTGCGTTGCAGTAGGGGTAGCAGCAGAGGCAGAATGCCCCATTCTTCGCCCTCAATGGTCTCTGACTCCTCCTCACCCTCATCAAATCACTTCTTGGCTCGTTATCCTAATACATGTAGTGGCAGAGGTAGCACTTGCGTTGTTCGCTCCCAGCCTTCGCAAACCTATCCATCAGCTACTGCTCTCCCTTCTAGCTCTCAGCACTCCAACTATACAACTCAATTCACATACCAATGCTCTCTGGATCGACCTCTTATCAAGGCCACCATAATAGTCATGTTTCAGGAGGAGCCTTCCATCACTAAAGGATGTCCCACTCACGCAACGGAGATGAATGATATTGCTTAGGGCAAGCTTTTTGCAGCAAAGCAGAATCAAGAAAATATGGAGAAGGAAGACACGGGTGAACTGCCAAAAGATGAGGATGACCTAGATGCCTATAGGTGTCTAATTCTTTAAGAACACCCATCGACACCAAATGACAACTAAACCAACACGTGTCTTCAGGTTTCAGGTTCCCGACACCCAGTCCTATGGCTTCATTTCTGCATTTTTGAGAAAAATAGTTAGTTTTGAAGCTGTTTTCAAAAGAATATCACTCTATGTTCACATGCTGGTTTCCCCTGCGAGGGTAGCAAATCTATTTTGGATTGGACTGGTTTCCCTCTTCTGGGCAGTCTTAATTTCATTTTAATTGCAATATGCCATGAACCTTGGCTACAAACTATAGAGGCCAGTGGCTCCATGTATCATTTTGTTACAGTAATAGATTTTAGACATATTTAGAAAAAAATATACGTTAATTAGGGTTCGTTAGTACATTAATACATTAATAATTAGGGCTCATTAGTACTAACAAACCAAATTTCTCAATATATCCCCAAATTTGATATATATTTTCAAATTATTAAATTACAAAAACTAACAAATACATTTATGTTGTGACTGCTCTTTGACCTAAATAATCATCCACACCCACTACTATGTCCACTTAATGTAAAATTGATTGTACATGTTGTAGTAAACAATTCTTAGGAAGAACAAAAAGAAAAATTACTCTCAAATTTCCATTCATGTTTCGTAAATAAAAATTCTCATAAATGTAAATAAAAATTCTTAGACTTTTATCACTCTGCATTCAACAAAGATGCCTATGTTCTATCAAAAGAGGGTCTCTCTATTCCGCCTGGGGCGATTCTTTACATGGCATATATGCAGGGGGCGAGGCACCATCCCATTGGTCTCTGGCACACACAAGTTTTTCTACAGACATTTCGGTTGTTAAACGTCACAGGCACAATCTATACAGTGTTTGATATTGCTACTTTATTTGCCAGATTTTAAGAACTCTTTATATAGTGTTTATGTTTTAACTTTTTCTCTGTTGTGCGGTTGATATGAGGCATATGTTTCATATGTTCTCACCTTTTGAGGGATGAACCATTTAATTTTGGAAATCATGTTATGAATCTCCTCATTTCAATTGAAATTTAATTAAAAAAAATTCCTGATTTATATTTTTCATTATACCAACTATTACATGCTATTTTATTGTATATTTTTGTACCAATCTTGAAAGCATTCTTTCTTTATCCATATCAAAATATTTTATAAAATTGCGTATATTTACACATAGGTAAATATCACAATTTTCCATAATTTACTTTATATATAATGTTTTTAGTAACTATTTTTTGTTTCATCTATGTTTCAAAGGAAATATTTAACATTTAAAGAAATTTGAAAAGCTTATTCCTAATTATTAAATTCACCATTTAATTAAATATTCTCCTATATTATTTTCCCATAAATATAATCACTTTATACTATAGACAAATAGTCTAGACTAAATTCACCATTTAATTAAATATTCTCTTATATTATTTTCCAATAAATATAATTACTTTATACTATATACAAATAGTCCATCAAACTTTAGATAAAAAATAAATTAGATACACTATTAAAACACTCGAAATATTAATTTATAGCAATTACTCTTTCTCTCTCCATGGGAATTTGCATAGTTCATTAGACTTATTCTAAATCATTCTCGTGAAAATATTCTGTAGATTTGGAGCATATAAATTATGTAACTATAAAATTACTTCAAGTATAATATAAAATATGATTAGATATTGAGATAAACTAATGATGAAATATTATGAATATGTAGATATTGGAATAAAATAATGAAGAATGTGTTGAATATGCATATGTAGATATTGATATATAATGAGATGTCAATATATAATAATTTAATTATTATGAAGTTTTT
This sequence comes from Pinus tabuliformis, assembly GCA_031772625.1. NCBI lineage: Eukaryota > Viridiplantae > Streptophyta > Pinopsida > Pinales > Pinaceae > Pinus > Pinus tabuliformis. The sequence goes on from CM062809.1 coordinate 712,394,367, forward strand.
AAGTTGTTAGAAAATTTAATTTAAAGGAAGGACAAATTAATTTTTGAGTTTATGGTGAGCTAATATATTATAAAAAAATGATAATGGATTTTTATTTAGGGTAAGATTAAAAGAAAACAAAGGTTAAAGGTAATAGTGTGTATATTTTTAATTATTTAAAAAATTTGAGTGATAAGAGGCATAGTGTATATATTATTAATTATTTAAAAAAATTGAGTGATAAGAGGGATAGTGATAGTGATGAAAGAGTTTTTTACCAATTTAAAATTTAGATATGAAAGTATAGTATATTTTTGTTTTGGATTTAATTATCATGAATTTAATTTTTCTATTATTGACAGTCATATTAATCTTGGAGTAAAAAAAATGGAGGATTATTAGTTACTTGGAAATGTATTAATAGCTCTTTTCCAAAAGAATAATAACATTGGGGCCAACACAACCTACATCTTCCGAACATTCTTCTAGCTTATCAATGTATATGCCAAAAAAAATAAGGTATAAGGGACACCATTACTTGAATCCTATATAGCATTTAATTTCTTCCAACCAACCCTTAGTAGTCCTAAGTTTAACATCAACTCTCAACTCAGAAAAACCATTATCTCTTTGAGCTTCTTGGATAACTTTATCTTAAAACCTATGCAAAAAAATCAAAATCAGGTATATAAAATATAATTAAACAATAGTTCACATATGTAATTATAAATAATTTATTTGAAATTTTAAATAATGTTATTGGAAAATTATAAAATTTGAAAAACAAATGTCATCAATTTATTTGTAAATTATAATTATTATGATTATATATATACCAATTAAACCTAAAATTTTCCCACCAAAAGAATTAAGTTTGAGATTTCTTATTCAACGATGGCATCACTCTACATGGACCAATGAATAAAATGGATGGATTTCGTATTTTAAAATGTCAATGTTCTTTAAAGGGAGCATTGTATGAAATTGAGAACTACATGAAATATCATAATTATTTTAAGGATCACTATAATGTTATGATTGTTCATATTTTCTTAGGAATTGAATAGTTGTTCATATTTTGAATAATTTTGCATTTGAAACCATTCAAAAAAAATATTAAGATAATCACAAAATGTGTTCAATAAATATTTTAAAGCTAATTTTGGAATTTATTCCATAGAATTAAGGAGTGTTACAATGAAAAGTTATTGCAAGAAAATCACTACAAGCAAAGCATTGCATTGGGATGATATATTACTGAAGGGATAGTATATTGAAGCAGGGTGTTCTAGTGAATATATAAGATAACAGTGTCTTGAAATGAATATTTGGTGATTACATCATAATAAAGTGGGTTGAAAACCATAGAAAGGTAGAATTAAGAAGTCATTTGGAGGGAAACACTAAAACCAATACAAAGGCTCACATCTAATTAAAGTGTGATTATTGATTATATACAAATACACTTTGTTGTTGCATTTAATTGGATTGGATTGGAGGAATATATCAAATTTGGTGGATGGATATTAAAGTGTGCTTATAGATTATATCCAAACACATTTTGTTGTTGCATTTAATTGTAATGGATTGGAGGAATATATCAAATTTGGTGGATGGATATGAAAGGAGTGCATGGACAAATATATTAAATGTGTTGTGATAATTACATCATAGGCATCCATCCTATTGGAATTGGGAAATTTAACATAAGTAACATTAAATTTCCTAATATTTATTAATTTGACCTCGATATACCACATAATCATATTCATGTAGATATTAATGTAGTCCATTACAATGATTAAGTTGTGGTATTAATGCATTACATTACAAGGATTATATTATGATATTAACAATCTATTGTTTTATTAATAAATAAGTAAAATGATTTTAGATTAATTTTAAATATGGAAAAAGTTAATATATAAGAATGTGTTGTTTTAGAAATTTAATAATATAATTTTAATTTGATGTTTCTAGATTCATTATCATTGACTCAACAAAAAATTGTCAAATTCCAACCAAAACTTCCAAAACATCTAGGTTTAATACAACCCATTAAAAATATTTATAAATACATAAAATAAAAATAATAATACAGTTTTAAGATTAAGATCAACCTATATATCATTATACTTTTAAAACAATGAAGACATATAGACTTAATTGTTTTAGAAACACATTTTCTTAATGATTAAGAACATTTAAATTATAATTATTATGATTAATGTATGATTAAAAATTACATTATTAAATAAGAAACATTATCTTAATAAATATTAAGAAATTCAAAATAATTAATTTTTTTTATAAATATATAAAATTATGTTGAAAAATATCACAAACTTAAAACAGGCTACATTTTTTATTACTTAAATTTCCCAATATTTATTAATTTAACCTCCATATACCCCATAATCATAATCACGTGGATGAGGAAATCCGTTTCCTGATAATGTCAAATATTATGTGTTATGGTTGCTTGAGGGAGGAAATTTTGTTGGATTCAGTAAAACGGTGTGAGGTATAATTATGAATATTTACATGTGTATTGCTGAATAAAAATATCATTGACTAATAAACAAATACGAGTTTTAAATGTAATTGGTTGTTATTAATATTATAGGAATTTGGATAATGTATATGTGTTTAGGTGGAATGTATTAATTTAAATAATTAAATGTATTTAATATGTTATTGAGAATTGTTTGAACATTTTTATTAACTTTTTTTTGAAAGAAATAGAATTATATAATTATATAAGATAATAATGAAAAAACTCTTCTCATTATATTACATACATATTATAATATGTTAGCTAAATAAGATAAGGATTTTATAAAATTAAATCATAAAAAGTTATATTAAATCTCTTAGTGTAACAATTTTTTAATTGCTACATAAATAATAATTACAAAAAAAACATTGTATGATAAAAATATGTATAAGAATAGATTAATTAAATAAAAGAAATATTTTCAGTTTTTTATAAACAAACATTAAATACCTTACTTAATATATGTTTAAATTCACGTGTTGTTAGATTTTCTATTGTTTATAATTTGGCAAAGATTGTTTGAAATTACAAGTAAATTTTGAGTGGTAAACTCTTCACAATCAAAGTGTATGCACTCAAAAAAACCATTTTAAACAATAAAAATTAAGATTGGGTCAACAAAAAATTCTCAAATTCCAACCAAAAATTCGTAAACATCTACGTTTTAGACAACCAATTAAAAATATTTATAAATACATAAAATAATAATAATAATTCATTTTTAATGTTAAGATCAACCTATATATCATTATTTTTTGAAACAATGGAGACATATAGAATTAATTGTTTTAGAAAGACATTTTCTTAATGGTTAGGAACATTTAAATTATAATTATTATGATTAGTGTATGATTAAAAATTACATTATTAAATAAGAAAGACTATCTTAATAAATATTAACAAATTCAAATAATTTAAAAAGTTATAAATATATAAAATTATGTTGAAAATTCTCACAAACTTAAGACAGACCACATTTTTTATTATTTAAATTTCCTAATATTTATTAATTTAACCTACATATACAACATAATCATAATCATGTAGATATTAATGTAGTCCATTAGAATGATTAAGTTGTGATATTAATGTAGTCCCTTACACCGATTATCTTATGATATTAACAATCTATTGTTTTATTAATAAATAAGTAAAATGACTTTAGATTAATTCTCTCTCTCTCTCTCTCTCTCTCTCTCTCTCTCTCTCTCTCTCTATATATATATATATATATATATATCAGAATGTGTTGTTTTAGAAATTTAGTAATATAATTTAAATTTGATATTTTTGGATTCATTGTGATTGAGTCAACAAAAAATTGTCAAATTCCAAGCAAAAATTATTTAGGTGGTTATTACACCTTAAAGACTACTCCTTATTTAGGTGGTTATTACACCTAATCACAACTGACAATAGTTAATTATGATTCATATTACATACATAATTAAAACATATAACTAAAATAAATTCACTACTATACAAAACAAGTAGCCATGTGATCTTGAATCTAAAAAAAAAAACAAGTTGTTCCCAACTATTTTTTATTAGTTAAAATTTCACTCTTACACAACCATTAACATTTTTTATCCTTAACATAATGGAAGCTTGTGTAGTCCAACAAAAAGATAACATGGTTTTTTCTAGGCAATGTTTTGTTGGCATTATGAATTAGGTGTTGTCCTTGATGGCAACCTACCTAATGAGTTGTTCTTATTTGATATTATAAATATATTTGTAGAAACATTATAGAATCAATATTAAACGTATACCTTAATATAAACATAGTTATATGTTTACTAACATTAATAATCTTGGATTAAAGAGATTAGGTTTAAAAAATTGTGGAATTCTGTTTGGTGTTGTAATAATGTTATGATCGCTCATTTGATTTCATACAATGTGTATATGTGAATTTTTTCTGTATGTGTAAATGGTAAATTATGTATGTATGCTACATTTAATTTTATTCAGCATTAAATTCTTTTGTTGATATCAAATGTGTTTTTTTTACTGGTAGGTGATTTCATTATTTGATCATGGATCCAGCTATTTGGAGTTGTCTTCCATTCGAAATTCTTGAAATTGTCTTCCTTTGGCTCCCTTTATCGGTTGTGATAAAGTTTAGCATTGTTTGTAAGAAATGGAAGAATATTTTGCAAAACCCTTCTTTCTTGTTACGTTGCAAGCATGTCTCTACAAACGAATTTGGATTTCTGGTTCCTTTCCTCAATAGTGAAGACAATTGTTTTGCTTCTCAATACCTTAATTAGAATGGGCACATATCTAGATTTCATTTGCAATTCATAGATTCAAGATACAAAGTAGAGTCTATTGTTGGACCAATGGTGGTTTTATCCTTACCAACAAAATGCTTCCATACAGACAACTGTTTTGTAAAGAATCCATTTACAAAGGCATTTCAAAACATAGGGGCAATACGAATTAGAGGCTGGGGATTCTTTTCATTATTAGAAAATGTAAACAACAGAAAATATGACTGGGTTGTTCTAAAACATATGTATGACATAATTTAGTTTAAATTTTATGTTTATAGTAGTCTTGATATGGTATGGAAAAGGGTTGATGTTCCATTTGGTGGCACTTCACCCCCTAAGAATGTAGTGTTTTATAAAAGTAAATTGTTTTGGCTGTATCTGGACAAGGAGTATGAAGATTATCCTCGGTACGGGTATGGAATGTAATAGTTTCATGTAATAAAAAATTAATGGGGCTTTTCTTTGTTCCAATGAGTGACATATGGTGTATGTCGTTAGAAATATACATGGATCAGTTGATATGCCTTGTCAATGATGGCTCCCCTTCTGTATGGTCAATTGAAGAATTAGATCATTTCCAATTTGGTCAACTATGTTTTGAATGAAGAATTGACTACTTTGAAGATGATTGGGGTTTCACATGGGAGTTGTTGGAAGAAAATTCTGTAGATATAAATAGCAAATGTCTTGGTTATCTTCAATTTCGAACAGTCCATGATCTGGCTCTTATGTGGAACTGCAGTGAAGTTCCTTTCCTATTATATGACATGATGAATGACATCTATTTTCCAATAGATATTGATAATTCAACTAATGAACAGATGTTTAGGTTTTGGTACCCAACATTGGAGGATGTCAATGATTTGATTGAGTATGGAAATGTTTTTGCAATTGCTCCCCGTATGGATTCTGTTGATGAGATTCCACCATTGGATATGGATATGGATTCTTAGGATATTATTATTCATAGGAGTTCCTATAAATATTTCCATTTTATATACTCTCTATGGTTGTGGAAAATATTTCCATTTTTGTCTCTATACATACTATGGTTCTTTATGGTAATACTTTTAAATTATGTTTGTATCGATCTTTATGATGTAAAATATTTCATATTGTTTCCCCTAAAGTTTTCTTAGTTACATGCAAATGTGTCTCCATGTTATGCATTTTCTTTGTTTGTATAATTATAATTGCTATGAGTTATGTTATACATGTTATTTGTATTGGTTTTTGTCATTGATTCTCTGACAATATTATATGTTTATGTACATTTTAATATTTGCATATATATTTTGATAGTATATAGTTCCAAATTTTTAGATATACTTCTAAGTCATATAATTGTTAGACTATTGTGTCCCAATAGTATGAGTTTCGTTTTGATTCTAATATGATACATGGAAATTTAGAATTTTTTGTTTAAGCCATTTGGAAGAATTCATTTATGTTTTTAGCCATTTTGAAAAATTCGTTTTTGTTTTTAGCCATTTGGAAAAGGCCTTATATATTTTGATAAGTTTATATGGTTGGAAAAAATAACATATACACTTTTTATGTTTTTTTACGATTTCCAAAAAGAACTTGTGCCTTTTTCAGTCTTTTGTGCTTGTTTATATTAGATATTTGTTATGTTCCATGTTTATGATTCCATAATGAATATTTTGTTATTCATTGTAGACATGTCATCTGAAGGCACACGAAAGCATACAAGAAAACGAATTTTGTCACCAGAATCACGTAAGAGGTCTAATGAAAGTCATCATTTATGGCATGAACAAAATAAGGATGCCATAAATGATCATAGGAGAGCTACATATCATAGAAAAATGAGTGAAGCCACTCTTGAAAATGATTTTATAATTCCTCGTAAGTATTGTACTATGGATGATATAATGGAAAGAACATTTCTTGTTGATAGTTCATTATCAGGATATGCTCCTCATCAACATAATCTTGTTGTTCAATGCTCTCCTCAAAATGTTGATAAAATTGGGGAAACATCATGCAACCGGGAAGAACACCATATTGATAATGTGGATGAAAATGTCCACCCTAACCCCTCTGTGTGTCCAACTGCATTTTCTAATGGCCAAAGGTTGCAAAAAATCCATGGTGGAGGTAATGATGACATTGTGTGTGATGATTTGGATGATAGTTTACTTTACCATTTGTTTGATAATTTGGAGCTAGTAGCTCAAAACATCGGATCTTCCAATCTCGCTTCTCAAAGTAATGTGGTCCCACAAAGAGAATCAGTCATCCCTAATATCATTTCGCATTGAACAATGGAGGTAATACAATTATATTTTGATTTCTGTTGCAACAGTGGTTGTTTTATTACATTCCTATATTTACAAAGTTTTGTTTTCTAAACTTATAAGTTATTTTATTCTCTTGGAATAGGATACAACTCATTTTAATAGAGGTTTAGAAATTAATTCCCAAAGTGTTCCATCTACTAATATGAGAAGTGAATATGAAGCATGTCATAACCTTCCTGTGCATTCTTCTCGACGATCAAATTGCAAGACTAATGTAAGTTTTCAATGTCTTTGATTTTCATTTCATTTTTTAAATTTCTAGTTTGTTGGACATTGAATTTTATGGCTTATTTTATTTTCTTCAGATAGGACACAACTCATTTCAATAGAGGCATACAAATTAACTTCGTATATGTTCCATCTACCGATGTTAGAAGTGAAGAGGAACCATCTCATAGCATTCATCCACATTGCCAAACAAATGTAAATGTTGAGTGCATTTGATATTTTTCTCATTTTTACATTTATTGTTGCTTGGACATTGTATTTTGTAACCTTTTATGGAGAAAACATGATTTCATCTCATTAGGTTGGAGAATTGGAATCCAAAACATCAAATTGTAAAACTAATGTAGATGTTCAATGTATTTGTGTGTTTTCCACTTTTGAATCTTTATTTGTTGGACATTTAGTTTATAACGTATTTTATTTTTTTGAAATAGGAAACAACTCATTTGAATAGAGGCATAGAAACTAACTCCCAAAATGTTCCATCCACTGATGTTAGAAGCCAAGAGCAACCATCTCATAACCCTCATCCACATCAAGACACAAATGTAAATTTTGAATGCATTTGATTCTTTTTCATTTTTTTCATTTATAATTAGTTGGAAATTAAATTTTAAAATCTTTTATGACAAAGAGACATTTATATGCTCTTGGGTTCGCAAAATGCAGACCATAAATTTCGAAAGACCTTGTCATAGATCCAATCCACATGCTTCAAATTTGCGAAGGGAATCTCATGTTCCTGAAGATGAAGTACATTTTAGAAGAAATTTTACTATTCCAAATGGTTTTCAACATGGTTCGGCCAATAGAGATCATATTCATTTTGATGAAAACATGATTGTAGAGAATGAAATATTTCGAGAAAAGATAGATATCTTTTCAGTTTTCCAAATGTGCTACATTTGCCAAGAATCATATCTCGAAATCCAGGTTTTGAGACATTCGGACCTGTTTGCAAAGGATGTAAGAGTGAAATAAGAGCCCATCGTTTTTTTCTATTTAATAACATGGATCCTGGTGAGAAACCTCATATTTTAAGAGTCCTTACTCAGGTTGAAGAAATGCTAACAGCACGTGTGAATCTTATTTTTCAAGTGACACATGCTCGAGGTGGGAAATATAATTATAATGGTCATACAATTAGCTTTCCTCAAGATATTTTTACAATTGTACAAAGTCTTCCCCGACATGTTGAAGATATTGACTTTCTAATTGTGAGGAGACATGCCACTCAGTCTAAATATTATGAATGTTATGTCAAAAGATCTCGAGTGATGGCTGCATTTCTTTTCAAAATCCAACATGATCAATATTATCGAGATGTTGTAATTGACTATGATTCAGTGAATTCTCTACCCGAAAGATCAACAGATTTCTCCTCAAGCCTTAAATTTGTTGATTGAGATATTGAAGAATCTAAGATCAATGAAAATAATAATGAAGGGTTTCTTGTTGAGTGTTTTCGCTCTCATCCTTCTTCTTTTGTTTCTCACCTACCAAATGAAGGAAAAGAAGTGTAATAAATTATAACATTTCTTGATAATGTTGATTCTTCACATGTTCAAGACATGAATTGGTCCAGTATTGGAACCTCTCCCATGAATGAATATAATATAGAGGGGTTATTAGATATGGAATTCCCAACATTGTTCCCCACTAGTGATGTTGATTGGTTGCAACCATGTATTTGTAGTGTTCAACTTCATGAGTATGCATTGCATCTTCTTAGGTACTATGATCAGAGATTTGGAAACCATCCTCGCTTTCGATATTACCTATTGAACATGATAATGCAACATTAGATCCAAGAAATTGCTACAGTTTTTGTAAAGAAACATTTACATGATAACTCACCTACAACAATTGAAAAGTTGCGTCACCAACTATCTGATTTACCAGATAATATTTTTCCTAAGCATCTTATGTGGTTTGGTTCTTCTCTGAAAGGTATAAGGGCATACTGGACTAAGTGTCAAGCTGAATTGACTGACATGATTACTCAGTTAGGATGTCCATCTTTATTTTTTACTTTGAGTGCAGCTGACACAAAGTGGCCAGAGTTGCATAACCTCATTCCCATACATTCACATTCTCATTCTTTAAATGAGAATCATATGAAAATTGAGAATTTTATCCAGTACGCTCATATTGTTATCATATTTATGCACCATAGATTCAATATTTTTCCAAAGGAATTTATCTAAAAATATATTAAAGCTAAATACTTTTGGTACAGGTTTGTGTTGTTGAATTTTTTTTATATACTTTGTCAACATTTATTGATTCTATTTATATTGTTTGTAGTAACTATATCTTCATTATTTTCAAATATGAGTGGAAACATAGAGGTTCAACACATATCCATGGTTTCCTATGGTTAGAGGGAACTCCTGACATGGAAAGACTTGATTGGTCAAATGGTTCTGATGTACGACTTGCAAAGAGATTCTTTGACAAATATGTAACTGCATGGAGTCCATGTGACATACATCATCACAACGTAATGGTTCCATGAATCCTCAATGATGATCCTTGCCTATTGAATACTGGTAAGATTTTCTCTTGTAATCCTCATAATGATCACGAAGAATTGTTAAACCGTGTCCAAAGGCACACAAAGTGTACTGTAGATTCTCATTTATGAAAAAAGGGTAATATTCTGACATGTTGATGCTCCATGGGATCTTTGTGATGAATCAAGATTGTTCATAGATGATGAAGGAAGAAAAAAATATGAGTGAGCAAGAAATGATGACAGACTTAATGTACATAACATTGACCTTCTAACAATGTGGTGTGAAAATGTGGATTGCCAGCCAGTGCTTTCTCACTATGTTGTCTTGAAATATATTGCTAAGTATGCATCGAAAGCAGGAAAAAGCTTTGAAAGTTATCATCATATGTTAACTATAATTTCAAATTCTATTGGCTCTGAGGATCATGCTTTATGTGCATAAAGAAGGTTTCTTGCAGAAACAATTGTTGACCATGAAATTGGATAACAAGAAACATGCCACATGTCACTTAAGCTACCTCTTGTTGTTTGTAGTCAGAAATTTGTTTCCTTAAATGTTGGAAGAAAGGTTTTTAGGAAAATATCAAGGGATGGCTTGCAATGTTCATCTGAGAATACTTTTGTTCAATATTATCAAAAGAGACCTTTTTTCCTTGAACATCTATCTTTGATAGAAACAAGTAGATCTTGGACATTTGATAGCAAGTGTAAACAAGATCCATGGAAGCCTAAAGATGTTCATGCTATTGTTCGGGTTTGGACATGATTTTATTCTATTCCTGGTGAGGCTTCGGAGGAATTTGAAACCTTTTTCTCGACATAATTTCTCTTGTACAAGCCATTTTATGATATTCCTACAGAAATTGGCCTTTCAGTTGAAATTATTATTGAAAATTGGAGGAATTTTTGATATCGAGAAGATGGTGATTTTTCTAACCAGGAAATGAATCTTGAAGATGATTTTCAAGAATGGCAAATTTTCTCTTGCTTGGTTCCACCAAATGATTTCAATGTTTTTGATCTTCACACCCTTGGTCGAAGGGACTTTGATATATCCTTTGACTGGGAAAGTACAACTATTTTTGATGATGTTGCAGAAGAAGCTATTAATTTTATAAGGAATGAAAAATCAAGGGGTGATATTTTTGACCTTTCAAACAGAATATTTGCATCTCAAGATTCTTTGTCAGAAAATCAACAACTTGCTTTTGAAATTGTTTTAAGGCTCTTTGCTGAATATGAGATTCGTGAAGCTCTTCCTATGATTGTTTAGGGCGCTCCTTGCACTGGGAAGTCTTTCCTTATCCATTTCATTTTTGAAGCTCTTTCTAATTTGTCAAGTAATGGAAGAATCCCATTGCTTCTTCTCACCCCAATAGGAATAACTGCTTTTAATATACATGCAAAAACAATACACTCAACTCTAAGAATTCCAATTAAAGATATGCAGCCACTATAGGGGCAACCACTTGCAGTATTCGAAGAAGAAATGTGACATGTTAGATATATATTGATTGATGAAATGAGCTTTCTAGGATCAAGGTTGTTTATACAAATAGATGCTCGATTACGAGAAGCATTTCCAGAGAAAAAAGAATTGTCCTTTTGGTGGCAGATCCGTCATCCTTGTGGCTGACCTTGGCCAATTACCTCCTATGAGAGATAAGCCTATGTATGCAGGTAATACAACAGGGAAAGTCTTGTGGAACAAATTCAACATTGTTGTCACTCTTGACAAAATATTTTGCCAACTAGGGAATAATGAGAAACAATCTTGTTTTCGTAGAGTCCTCAATAACATAAGAATTGTAGAACCTGTTCTTGAAGATTGGGAGTTTCTTATGACATGGGCTGATATGAGGTTGCATCCTAGAGAAAGAGATTTATTTAATGCAGTAGTTCATATGTTTCCAACAAATAATTTGGTCTCCTTCCATAATAGGGATATGTTAAAATAATTAGATTCTCTAATTGCATGATGTATTGTTGAGCATTCAAGGCATTTAGAAATCATTGGTGTTGATGATGATCAATTGGAATGTAAAGTTTTGTTGTGTCATGGTCATCATGTTATGTTGACCTATAATTTATGGGTTGAAGATGGCTTGGTGAATGGTGCACTTGGTTATGTTAAGGATATAATTTATACGCCTACCTCTAAGCCACCTCAACTTCCAATGTTCACAACTGTTTTTTTTGATAAGTATGTTAGTGTTCCATTTGATGTAAGCAATCCAAACATTGTGCCTATCACACCAGTGATAAGAGGAAATCGAAAACAAATTCCTTTGAAGATGGCATGGGCTCTTACAATCCACAAGTCACATGGATTGACTTTAGAATGAGCGTCAGTTGATACTGGGAATAAAGAGCAGCAAGGCCTTACCTTCACAACCATATCAATATTGAAATCAATAGATGGTTTATGTATTGCACCGCCTTTCTCCTTTCAACATTATGCCAAGATGAAAGATAGTGCATATGTTACAATTAGGAAGAAAGAAATGTAGAAATTCTACAATTTCTCTACAAATCTACCTCTAAGACCATGTAGAAAATCTGACTGTAGACTCACCCGATAATGCAATATACCAAAGAAAAATACTATAATCTACTTCTACTATCAATTTGCGGAAGCTTAAAGATCGAGATGAATTAGAGTTGAACACATATAACCAGAAGAAGAAGAAATCACAATACACATGAAAATATTTGGGGAAAGCCTCAGATAAAAACCCCACTATTTGTATTATCATACAAGGTGGAAATACATAGGAAACATACAAAGCCTTAGCTCTCATAGCTAGCCAGCTCTTAGTACAATCCTCCTGGATGTTCACAGGTAATCAAAGCTTCTCACAAGCCTTCTCCTCTGCCCTCCAAGCTCCTATATCCTTGCATGGTTTCTCCTGGGTGATCCTTCTGTTACCAAGTGGAAAACTCTCAACCAAGTGGAACATTGATCTCTCACACTAATCTCACACCCTGTCAGAACTGCGCAATGCTCAAGGAACCTTACCTTGATTGCATGCATTAGTTTCCTTTATAGGAAAACACATGCAACTGATAGTAAATGTCCTTGATATTTAACTCAACTAGATCTTTCTTAGAATAGACATGCATGAGTTTCTGATGAGGGAATCCTCAGTTATCTGGAGTACACTTGTTGAGTGCATGAATGCATCAACTGAATGATAACTCACAATTAGTTCCTCAAACTATTTCAAACTAATTTAACTGGACTTAACTCAGTAAACTGAGCTAACTAATTACAACTCAAATATAAGTCAATATTATCTCCTTAATTAGGGGATAATCTCCTTAATTTAAGGGATAACTTTTGCATGACTTCAAAAAGACTTCTAACTTGAATTTCTGCAACTAATTAATCCATAATGAAATAATTAATTATTTCCAATTAGCTGGTGAGACTAAATTTGATTTTAATCCACAATTTTAATTCAAGGACAAATTAAAATTGGAATTTCTGGATTCTATTTTTATCATTTCTTGTTGCTATTTTTAACACTCCCTCTCAACAAGAAAGGAATTCAACTCAATCTTGATCATGAACCTTTGGAATGTTATGCATGCAACACTTCTCTCTAGTTTTGTTGCTCCAGCAACTCCAGAAACAAAAAAAACATCCATCCTGAATCAGTGTGATGCATCTGCCATCAAAGTCTCTGACTGCTATTGCCTCTGTAAACTGAAAACTTTGTGCTTCTACTGACTCTACCTTTCTAAATTGTTGTTAGCCCTTCTCTGTTCTCTTTAGTATTTGACTACTCTAGCCTCTATCACTTTGATCTCTGACTGCATCAATCCCACTGATTCCTCCTGCTACTATGTACTTTGGGCTCCCGTAGCAAGGTACGATCCATGAGATAAACCTCACAATGGACCCTGCCCAATTTAAACCTTCTTTGGACTATCACTTCACATCGCCCCACCTCACACCTGGCGGTATGGCTGCATGTGATCCCTCTGCCCACTTTTCCAATTTTGGCTCCTCCACAATTGTTTAAGACTTCTTCTGGGGCTGCATGTTGAGAGGTAATTTACTCTCCCTCTCAACCACCAAGTCTATAACATTTTCCTTGCTCCTAAAAGCTTTGCATGCATCTTGAACCTCAAGAGCATACAAGTTCTTAACTTGTGCATTGATCTGTTTCACCTGTCTCGTTGTGATGTGTCTGAAGAAAACCTTTGCCTTACTAAAAATGACATCGTAGCCTTTGTCCTCCAACATTGTGACCTATACCAAGTTCTTCTTTAGTCCAAGCAGATATTTCACATCTATCAAGGTGATAGGAACTCCATGCTCCCTCTAAAAAGCAATCGTGCCCACTCTTGAAACATTATACCTTCCATCGTCACCCATCTCTATGCGCATCTTGAGGTCTTTCTCCTCAAAGGTACTGAATAAAATTTTATCGGCGATCATGTGGAATGAGGCACCATTGTCGATATACCAGACACAACTCATCATTGATGACACCATGCATGCGATGAGGGTAAAGTCCATTCCAAACTGAGAGGCTAATGCCTTACCTTTCGATCCTTCCGAGGATCCCTTCATGGACTTCTTCAATGGGAAATTAGCCACATAATGTCCCATATCAATTGAAGCATGATATGAATTCGATTTTCACCTGCAACCCCGAACTTCAAACTTCAAATTCTCTTCTCAGTATATTGTTCATAACTCCGATAAACTTAGCTTTGATACCATGTAGAAATTCTTCAAATTCTCTACAAATCTACCTCTAAGACCATGTAGAAAATTTAACTATAGATTAATGCAATAAAGCAATATAACAAAGAAAAATACTATAATCAACTTCTACTATCAATTAGTGGAAGCTTAAAGATTGAGCTGAATTAGAGCTGAACACATATAACTAGAAGAAGAAGAAATCACAATGCACATGAAAATACTTTTGGGAAAGCCTCAGCTAAAAACCCCACTATCTGTATTATCATACAAGGTGGAAATACATATGAATCATACAAAGCCTTAGCTCCCACAACTAGCCAGCTCTCAGTACAATCCTCCTGGATGCTCACAGGCAATCAAAGCTTCTCAGAAGCCTTTTCCTCTTCTCTCCAAGCTCCTATTTCCTTGCGCTGTTTCTCCTCGGTGATCCTCCTATTACCAAGTGGAAAATGCTCAACCAAGTCGAACACTGATCTCACACCCTATCAGAACTGTGCAATCCTCAAGGAACCTTACCTCGACTACATGCATTAGTTTCCTTTATAGGAAAACACATGCAACTGATAGTGCAATGTCCTTGACATTTACCTCAATTGGGTCTTTCTCAGAATAGACATGCATGAGTTTCTGATGAGGGAATCTTCAGTTGTCTGGAGTACACTGGTTGAGTGCATGCATGCATCAACTGACTGATAACTCTCACATAGTTCCTCAAATAGTTTGGAACTAATTCAATTAGACTTAACTTAGTAAACTAAGCTAACTAATTACAACTCAAATATCACTCAATCTTATCTCCTTAATTAAGGGATAATCTCCTTAATTTAAGGGATAACTGTTGCATGACTTCAGAGAGACTTCTAAGTTGAATTTCTCCAACTAATAAATCCATAACAAATTAATTAATTATTCCAAGCAGTTGGTGAGACTAAATTCGATTTTAATTCACAATTTTAATTAAAGGACAAATTAAAATTGGAATTTCTAGATTCTATTTTTATCATTTCTTGTTGTTATTTTCAACAAGAAGAGGAGAAATTTATGTCCATATTGCTATGACATAGATCTAATAAGATTGTGACCTTCTTTATAGTATGTTTTTTGAATTGATTTTATTGTCCTCTTGATTTACTTTTAATATAATAATCATTTTCATATATTTATGAGATTAATAAATTCATCATATTCATAGTAATAATTGAGGAAGTCGTTTACATCGTTTTTCATGTTGTTCAATTTGCTTATTTTCTTTTAAGTGCATATTGTTCTTTTCTTTGCAACAGAACATTCAGACATAAACAACAAGTTATATGAACCAATCATTCAAAATCATTTTTATAACTGGTTCACATTGATATTAATATTGTGGATTTATATTACATAATGAAATGCAAAAATGGAGGTTTTGAATATTTGCCATCAACATGCCAATATTCATTTTTTGAATATTGGCCCTGGTTTTATTCTATTTCCACGGTTTTTTCTATTGTATTGTGAAATGAGGCTTATAGTCGTAGAAATTTTTATATCATTTGGTTCATGTAACACTAGATTGTTCTTTTTTCATGTAACATTATAACATTGAGTTTTTTAACATAAATACAAATGGGGTGTTATGTTTTAGGTATATATATGTGTGTGTATGTGTGTGTGTGTGTGTTTTTGTGTGTGTATGCTATTTATTTGTGCATTTATTTATTGATGTTGCTTTTCTTTTTTTGTCTCTCAAATACAGATATGGACAATAATGATGTCATCTATGATTCTAGAACAGTGTGCAATATTACTGGAGCTATAAGTTTTCTTTCGTATCTTTTGAACGAGTTTGATAGAAAACATGGGTTCCATCCTTCTTTTATTGATGATCATATTCATGTGCTAGATGAAACGAAAACACATGTAAAATACATGTTACATGTGCACTAGAGGGAGTCTGGGAGGAGAACAAGAAGGCATTGGTTGGAAAGTGTTAAGTATCATGATCATTATCCTATTGATTTGAATTGGTTATGCTTTTGTCATCGGCCTGGTTGTGTTTTGGAAGAGGCCACTCCATAGATGATTTTTGATGGAGTGTTTCAAGTTCAATTTTGTAGTGGAATTATTTGATGTAAAGAAAACAAAAAATATATGTTAAGACTCAATGTTCTTTTCGTCGTTGCAATATTGGTGAAACTGATTTTTTTTTTCTTGTTATTGTTTTTATGTAGAAAGATGTATATCTTTGGTCTTAAAATGTAATATTATGTTGTTCTTCTTTAAATTCAATGTGTGCAATCTAGTTGTGTTTTTTGCATTTGTGTTCCTTTGCTCCAATGACAGTCTTACTATTTTATTTTTTTCTCTTGCATTTGTGATTGTTGTGGTCCTTTGTGTGGATCCCTTCACTTTTTTCATGTCTTTCATAAATGAAAATGTTGTTTACATTTATAATATTATTGTTGGGCTTTCATGTTCTAGTTGTTTATATCAATATTCTTGATATTTATACTATTAATACATTCATGTATTGATATCAATGTATTTATGGCTTAAAATTTATTTATTGTTTATAATGTAGTGATATAAATTTGTTATTATTAATGTGATGTTGATTTATCATGTTTTAATGCTTTATGGTTTACAATGTGGTCCTTAAATTGGTTGTGGTTTATGCTTATTATTTTTCTTTTTGTGTTATAACATTATTTATGTTTATAATATTGATGCCATGGATTTAGGGCTTAGCGGTTTTTAAATATTTAATATGACATATATTCTCTCATTTTCAAAACCAATCATCATGAGCATTGTCGAACATTGCGTTATAACAAAGATTGTCTTCAAATGAAAACCATAATCAACGATCGTGAATCATGGTCAACCATGGTCCAACGCCACATTGTAACAAAGATTGTCTCAATATGAAAATCAACAATGGTTAAGGATGGTCATTGATATTTATTTTTTGATTTATAATATTTATTGTGGGGTTTAAACAACTTGGATTTATAATATTAATCCATTGGGGTTAAAATATCAATCCTTTCCATTTTCAATATTGATACCTTGCATTTTTTTATCCCTTAGGTTTATCCCTTGGGTTTATTAGTTCCTTGTGTTTATAAAATTATTAATCCCTTTTTTTTATTAATACCTTGAGTTTAAAATATTAATTCTTAGCGTTTATTAATCTCTTCAGTTCTTATATTGGTTTTTTGGTTTTATTAATTCCTCGGGTTTATTAATCCTTTGTGTTTATAATATTATTGTTGGGTTTACTATTTCTTTGGGTTTATAATATTAAATGATTAGGTTTATTTGTTCTTTAAGTTTGTAATATTAATAATTCCTTGGGTTTATCATTTATTCCCTTTGGTTTATTAATCCCCAATATTAAGGTTTAAATAATATTCCTAAGGTTTAATATTAATCCCTTACATTTATAATGTTTATCCCTTCAATTTATTAACATGTTGCTTTCATAATATTAACAATCCCTAGGGTTTATTGATCCCTTAGGTTTATAATATTCATAGTCATGTGGGTTGATCAATCCATTGGGTTTAAAATATTAATTCCTATGTTTTATTAATCCCTTTTGTTTTTAATATTGATCCCTTGCCATTTTTTATCCCTTGGGTTTATTAATTCCTTAGGTTTATAATATTAAATTCTTGGGTTTCTTCATTCTTCAAGTTTTTAATATTAATAATTCCTTTTGTTTATCATTTAATCCCTTGGTTTTATTAATCCTGTGACCTTAAAATATTAATTCCTAGGGTTTATTAATCATTTAGGTTTTTAATATTAGCTCGTTGGGTTTATTGATTCCTTGGGTATATTGATCCCTTGCATTTATTAATCATTTGTTTTTATAATATTAATGCCTTGGGTTTGTAATATTAATAATCCCTTCGTTTTATAAAACCCCAATATTAAGGGTTAAATATTTGTCCAACTATTTATGATTATGTCATTATCACAATAGATAAATCTAATATGGAAATCAACCATGGTAAACCATGTTTATTTTAGGGTTTATAATAGTCAAGTTAGGATTTATATGCATTGGATTTATAATTTTTATCCCTTAGGTTTATTATTCCCTTGGGTTTATAATATCAATCCTTTTGATTTATTGATCTAAGGGTTCATATTCCTAGGGTTTAATATTATTCAATAATGGTCAACAATAAACAACCGTGTTTTACCATGATCAACCATTGTCTAACATCAATCGCTTGGCCTTATTATTCCCCGGTCAACGATGCTTTATTATGATATCAACCATGGTCAACCATGGTCCAACATGGAATTGTGATAAGGATTGTCTCAATGTGAAAAACAATGATGGTCAGTCATGTTTATTTTAGTGTTTATAATATTTGTCTTAAGATTTATATACATTGGGTCTATAGTATTAGTCCCTTGGGTTAAATATTATTCCCTTGGGTTCATAATCCCTTGGGTTTATTATACCTTTAGGTTTATAATATCAATCACTTGGGTTTATTATTCCCTTAGGTTTACAATATCAATTAGGGTCAACAGTTATCAATCATATCCAACCATGGCCAACCATGGTTGAATGTCACATTATGATCTGGATTTATACAGGAATGCAACAAATTACAGATATAACCATAAATAGAGAGATGCGACAGAAATAATTTTTCATTTCATTAATGTAAAGTACTGAAATATGCTTACGAATAGAAAGGGAAATAAACCAGCTAGGGCGATGGTAGCTTATATCTAAGAAGAGATGTGGTGGCTACATGCCTCTAAACTATGTTACAATGAGGCTCACAGGCCTATTTATTGTTGAGAAATAATGGAAAACCCTAAGCATCCAAAAAACCTAACCCTAGGAGATGAATCGCGAAATTGTGGGCCTCGTTTGGGTAAATTGGTACATCAATGTCTCGGGGTCGTAACTTTGGCATATGATCTCCGTTTGATGCACACAATACCTCGTAAGAAAGGTCTATTCGAGGACTACAACTTTTGAGTGATCAACACTAGGGAATGAGCCATGTTGCTCCTGGTTTTCCCAAAAAACATCGTTTAGGACCTCAAAACAACTCTGGAAGTTTAGGACCTGAAAAACTACTAAAAGTAGTAAATTGTGCTACAATCAAGGAAACTGAAAAACTGAAAGAGACAGTTGTGGGGGTCCAAGTTGGATAGGTGGGTGGCCACCAACATCCAATTGGATCATTCCTCCCCCCTTAGGAAGAAATGGTCCCCATTGCGTTGAGTTCCTCCATGAGATGAGGAAACTTTTGCTGAACCTGGTCCTCGGTGAGTTGTTCTGCAACCTTTCATGTGTCTAGTAATGGTGGGAAGCATGGTCAAGGGTGGTCGACATTGGACACTTGATGCAAGAGAAGGAATGGGGAAATGTTGTGCTCTAAAGCATTGTTTCCAACAACCTTGGTAATGGCGTAAGGACCATATCGGAGTGGTCTGAGCTTCTCATGGGCTCTTGTAAGGCGCTCTTTCTGTAGATGCAACCAAAATTTTTCGACCACTTGAAACTTGTGTGGCACCCGATGTTCATCATGTCACTGATTGTACTTGGCATTTTCTAGAATGGAGCGATGATATATTGCCTGTTTGGTAGAGGTGCTCCAGGAGTCAGATCGAATGAATGCTTGACTTGACAGTGCAACAGTACCCTTGTGGGTGAGGAGAAGATGTCCCTCTATTCTTTCATGACCGTATCCACCTACTTCTGCTGTGTGGAGGAACCCTTCTTGGGGGCCATGGATGTGGTTATGATATTCCCCTTACTTTGAGAGTGAACCAGACAGAAAATAAATTTCCTAGTCTCGGAGATGATCTTACTGCCTGCTTCAACAGAGATCAAAGAAGTGTCGGTAGGTGGGGCTACCTCTGGTATCCTGTATGATGTATTACACAAAGAAATAATAACAACACGAGGCCTTAACTCATACATAGTATGTCACTTCCACAATTATGGTTGACCTAATAATACATCACAAACATCAAGCGGGGAAACATCACACAATAGCTCATCTGTGAAGGGCTTGATGCTGTAGGGAAGGTGACATTGTTGTGCACTTAGAGATCTCATACTAGGTGAAGCCACCCGATGTTGTACAAATTTCCAGTGTGGTATGGTTGGTAGTCCCAGCCGCTTCACAACCTCTGCTAAAATGAGGTTCTTTTAACTCCCACTATCAACGATGAATTGCAGCGGTGAACCCTTCACCCCCATCTGTGAGTGGAAAAGACGCTACCCCTTGCTTGGATCTTCCGGCTCATTCTTCTAGACCTTGGTAGTGGCAACAATGGTTTTGGGCTCCACATAAATCATTTTATTCCCTTTTTCATTCTTCTTGTCGAGTTCTAACTCAGGGTCAGAACATGCATCTGATATTGAAGCCTTCAACTCTAGCACAAGTGACTGCTTGGTCCAACACTCACTTGTGTTGTGAGTGGGGCTCTTATGGAACTCACATCACTTTCCTGTATCCTTCTTTAACATCGTCGTGTTGTTCTTTTCTTGCGGCTTCGACGGGTTTCTTGGGTCACACCGTCTTGATGGATTTGTCCTTGGTGCTACGGTTTGGGGAAGCCTTTCCCTTGCTTAGGATTCATGGATCCAAAGTCTTGTTTCTTTTGTTTAAACTTCTACTCAATTTTGACAGCGTATCGGTACATCGTCCCAAGTAAGGATATGTTCACGAACTCCATCTCATCTTGGATGTATCTATGTAGGCAGCCATGGTATTTGAGTACCAAATGTAGCTCAAAATCCTTGATACCCAACTTTTTGCGAATGGTATAAAAAATATTTGTCAACTCCCACACATCTTGGTCCCTTCCCTGCCACAGTGTGGTCCACTTTATGAATTTGTCCTCATAGCTCTTAACAGGGTAGTATCACTCCTTGATGGTATCTAGGAACGAATTCCAGGTGGGTGTGGCTGAAAATAGTGAGGTTGTACTCTCATGCTTCTACTCGCAGTAGGTTTCCCACTAGTCCTTGACGTGGGGGGCTTCTTTGAGAAGTGCAAAAGTGATCTTTTCCCTACTGGAAAAATCGTGAACAGAAAAATAACCATCTAGCATATTTAATCATTTATCTCCAACATTTGCATCTATCTGACCCTTGAATATGGGGATTTCAAATTTAATTTGTACCTTAAAGGGTGTGGCGTTTCCGGTGTAGCTGTTGGAAGTAGATGCCTCGCCCCTTGATAGCTGCTAAAGGATATGGGAAAAGTTTTCCATCATCGAGTTCTTTTGTCACTCGAGGGCTTCTTCGAGCAAGATTTTGATAGGATATCCTACCCCCTTGTCTCTCTTTTCATCTGCCATGGGAGGCTGTCAGGATTTGCAAGGATGGTTTTACAAGGGTTCAACCAATTCAAGCCCTAACTCCTTATATCCCGACCCCGTTGGGGACATGCAAAGAAAAATAAAGAAAGAGTAGACTGCTCTGATACCACTAATCTAGATATAAATAGAAACGCAACAAATTACAGATATAACCATAAATACAGAGATGCAACACAAATAATACCTCATTTCATTAATGTAAAATACTGAAATATGTTTACGAATAGAAATGGAAATAAACCAACTAGGGCGATGGTAGTGTATCTTTGAGAAGGGATGTGGCAACTACATGCCTTTGAACTGTGTTACAATGAGGCTCGAAGGCCTCTTTATTGTTTAGAAACAATGAAAACCCTAAACATCCAAAAAACCTAACCCTAGGAGATGAAACGCTAAATTGTGGGCCCCATTTGGGTAAATTGGTACATCAACTTCCCAGGGTCCTAACTTTGGCATACGATCTATGCTTGACGTGCACAATACCTCATTAGAAAGGTATATCCAAGGATTACAACTTTTGAGTGAGCAATGTTAGCCAATTAGCCATGTTGCTCCTGGTTTTCCCAAAAAAATTCATTTAGGGCCTCAAAACGGCTCTGGAAGTTTAGGACCCGAAAAACTACTAAAAATAGTAAATTGTGCTACAATTAAGGAAACTTAAAAACTAAAAGAGACAGTTGCGGGGGCCCAAGTGGGATAGGCGGGTGGCGACCAACATCCATCTGGATCACATTGTGACAAGGATTGTATCAACATGAAAATAAACCATGTTTATTTTAGTGTTGTAACATGTATATTGGGGTTTACCAATGTTGGGTTTACAATATTGGTATCTTATGTTTAATATTATTCCCTTGGGTTCATAATCCATTGGATTTATTATTAGGCTATGTTTATAATATCAATCATGGTCCGCTTTATTAATCTCATGTGTTCGTAATATCAATCCCTTGCGCTTTTTCATCCCCTAGGTTTTTAATATTTATCCCTTGGGTTCACTAATTTGTTGGGTTTTTAATATTAAACGGTTGGGTTTATTAGTTCCTTTGGTTTATAGTATTAATGATCCCTTTGGTTTATTAATCCCTTGAGTTTAAAATTTTAATTATTAGGGTTTATTAATTCATCCATGTTTATTTTAGTATTTTTAATATTTATCTAAGGATTTTTATACCTTGGATTTATATTATTAGTCCCTTTTGTTTAATATTATTCCCTTAGGTTCATAATCCCTTGGGGTTTTAGTATTAATCCCTTGGTTTTATTGTTCGTTTATGTTTATAATATCAATCGCTTGGGTTTATTATTCCCAAGTCAAAGATGGTTTATTATGATGTTGACCATAGTCCAACATGGAATTGTGATAATGATTATCTCAATATGAAAATCAATGATGCTCAATCATGTTTATTTTAGTGTTTATAATATTTATCTTAAGGGTTATATACGTTGGGTTTATAATATTAGTCCCTTGGGTTTAATATTATTCCTTTGGGTTCATAATCCCTTGGGGTTTTAGTATTAATCCCTTCCGTTTATCCTTTGGGTTTCTCATATTAATCCCTTGGGTTTATTATTCCCTTAGGTTTATAATATCAATCATGGTCCACCATTGTCAATCATAGCCAACAATGGTCAACCATGGTTGAATGTCGCATTGTGATAAGGATTGTCTCACCATGAAAATAAACCATGTTTATTTTAGTGTTTGTAATATTTATATTTGGGTTCACCACTATTATGTTTATAATATTAGTCCCATGGGTTTAATATTATTTCCTTGGGTTTATAATCTCTTGGGGTTTTAATATTAATCCCTTGGGTTTATTATTGCTTTGGGTTTATAATATCAATCCCTTGCGTTTATTATTCCCATAGGTTTATAATATCAATCATGGTCAACCATTGTTAATCATAGCCAACCATTGTCAACCATTGTCAAACATAGCCAACCATGGTTGAATTTTGCATTGTGGCAATGATTGTCTCAACATGAAAATAAACCATGTTTATTTTAGTGTTTGTATTATTTATATTTGGGTTTATTAATGTTGGGTTTATAATACTTCACCTTTGGGTTTAATATTATTCCCTTGGGTTCATAATCCCTTGGGGTTTTAGTGCTAATCCCTTGTGCTTATTGTTCCTTTCGGTTTATAATATCAATTCCTTGTGTTTATTATTCCATTAGGTTTATAATATCAATTATGGTCAACCATTGTCAATTATAGCCAACCATGGTCAGCAATGGTTGAATGTCGCATTATGACAAGGATTGTCTCACCATGAAAATAAACCTTATTTATTTTAGTGTTTGTAATACTTATATCTAGGTTTACCAATGTTGGGTTTTTAATATTAGTCCCTTGGGTTTAATATTATTCCCTTGGGTTCATAATCCCTTGAGTTTTAGTATTAATCCCTTGGGTTTATGTTTCCCATGGGTTCATAACATCAATCCCTTGGGTTTATTATTAACCTTGGTTTGTAATATCAATCATGGTTAGCCATAGCCAACCATGGTTAATTGTGGTCAATCATGGTTCGATCTCACATAATGAAAAAAATTATCTCCACTTAGGGTTTATATACCTTGGGTTTATAATATTAGTCCCTTGGCTTTAATATTATTCCCTTAGGTTCATAATCCATTGGGGCTTTAGTATTAATCCCTTGGGTTTATTTTTCCTTGCGTTTATAATATTAATAATCCCTTGGGTTTAATATATTAATTCTTAGGGTTTATTAATTGAAAAATTTTTATTCTAGTATTTTTAATATTTATCTTAGTATTTTTATATGTTGGGTTTATAATATTAGTCCCTTTTGTTTAATATTATTCCCTCGGGTTCATAATACCTTGGGATTTTAGTATTAATCCCTTGGGTTTATTGTTCTTTGGGTTTATAATATCAATCGCTTGGGTTTATTATTCCCCAGTTAACCATGGTTTATTATGATGTCAACCATGGTCTAGCATGGAATTGTGATAAGGATTGTCTCAATATGAAAATCAACGATGATCAATCATGTTTATTTTAGTGTTTATAATATTTATCTTAGGGTTTATATACATTGGGTTTATAATATTAGGCCCTTGGGTTCATAATCCCTTGGGGTTTTAGTATTAATCTGTTGGGTTTATTATTCCTTTAGGTTTCTGATATCAATCCGTTGTGTTTATTATTCCCTTAGGTTTATAATATCTATCATGGTCAATCATTGTCAATCATAGCCAACCATGGTCAACCATGGTTGAATGTCACATTGTGATAAGGATTGTCTCACCATGAAAATAAACCATGTTTATTTTAGTGTTTGTAATATTTATGCTTGGGTTTATGAATGTTGGGTTTGGGAGTATTATTCCCTTAGGTTTATAATATCAATCACGGTCAATCATTGTCAATAATAACCAACCATGGTCAACCATCTTTGAATGTTGCATTATGACAAGGATTGTCTCACCATAAAAAATAAAGCAGGTTTGTCTTAGTGTTTGGAGTATTTATATTTGAGTTTACCAATGTTGGGTTTATAATATTAATCCCATGGGTTTAATATTATTCCCTTGGGTTCATAATCCCTTGGGGTTTTAGTATTGATCTCTTAGTTTTATTATTCATTTGGGTTTATAATATCACTCCATTGGATTTATTATTCCCTTAGGTTTATAATATCAATGATGGTTAACCATTGTCAATCATAGCCAACCATGATCAACCATGGTTGAATGTCGCATTTTGAAAAAGGTTGTCTCACCATGAAAATAAACCATGTCTATTTTAGTGTTTGTAATATTTATATTTGGGTTTACCAATGTTGGGTTTCTAATATTAGTCCCTTGGGTTTAATATTATTCCCTTGAGTTCATAATCGCTTGGGTTCATAATATCAATCCCTTGGGTTTATTAATAACTTGGTTTATAATATCAATCATGGTCAACCATAACCAACCATGGTCAACTGTGGTCAATCATGGTCTGACCTCACATTATGAAACCAATTGTCTTGACTTAGGGTTTATATACCTTGGTTTTTTTTATATTAGCCCCTTGAGTTTAATATTATTCCCTTAGGTTAATAATCCCTTGGGGTTTTAGTATTAATCTATTGTGTTTATTGTTCCTTTGGGTTTATAATATCAATCGCTTGGGTTTATTATTCCACAGTCAACCATGGTTTATTATGAAGTCAACCACAGTCAACCAGGGTCTAACATGGAATTCTGATAACGACTGTCTCAATATGAAAATCAATGATGGTCAATCATGTTTATTTTAGTGTTTATAATATTTATCTTAGGGTTGATATACATTGGATTTATAATATTAGTCCCTTGGGTTTAATATTATTCCCTGAGGTTCATACTCCCTTGGGGTTTTAGTATTAATCCCTTGGGCTTATTATTCCATTAGGTTTATAATATCAATCGATTGGGTTTATTATTCCCTTAGGCTTATAATATCAGTCATGGTCAACCATTTACAATCATAGCCAACCATGGTTGGCAATGTTTGAATGTCACATTGTGACAAGGATTGTCTCACCATGAAAATAAACCATGTTTATTTTAGTCTTTCTAATATTTATATTAGGGTTTACCAATCTTGGGTTTATAATATTAGTCCCTTGGGTTTAATATTATTTCCTTGGGTTCATAATCCCTTGGTGAGCTTTGTTAATCTCTTCTATTTGTAATATCAATCCCTTGCGCTTCTTGATCCCTTAGGTTTTTAATATTTATCCCTTGGGTTCACTAATTCCTTGGGTTTATAATATTAAAAGATTGGGTTTATTAGTTCTTTGGGTTTATAATATTAGTCCCTTTTGTTTAATATTATTCCCCCGGGTTCATAATCCCTTTGGAATTTAGTATTAATCCCTTGGGTAATAATATATAATATTATTATCATAATAATAATAAAATAAATATATTATATTATAATAATAATAATAATAATTATTATTATTAATATAATAGCTATTATATTATTATTATAATAATACTTATATTTTATATTATTATAATAATATAATAATAATATAATATTATTATCTCTGATCTCCCTTTATACAACAAAATAATAAATTTTGACATCTTAAACGACCGCAAGCTTGACTTTGATCATAGGCCTTTACTTATAACTGATCATATGCCTTTACTTATAACTCTAAATTTTTCCATGCATATAGATCCCATAGAAGATAATACTTATAGCCAAAAGAACTTAATCTTTGATAGAAATAAAAAAGATATGTTTCTAAATGAATTAAAAAATTAATTTGATTCCTTTATCTAGTATAGACAACATATAATAACTCTATCATAATTTTACTACAACTCTCTCTTATTCTATTAACAAGTTCTCAATTGAAGCTTCAAGTAACAAAAGAAATAGCAAAGCCAAGCCATGGTATGACAAAGATTGTAAAAGTTTGAGGAGAGAAATTAAGGAAGTTGTTGCTGAATCTCTTAAAATTAACAAGATAAAAATATACACAGCCCTAACTAAAAGGAAAAAAAGAGACAATATATTCGTAAAAGACAAGAGAATATATTACACCTCTCTAAGGTAGCTCCTAAGAAATTATGGAGGTAGATTCTAACTAGGAAAACTAAAGATAATAATAATAAAATTGATTTACACGACTGGAATTCTTATCTTAAAAAGCTTTATGAATCTCCAAATTTCATGGATAACTTTGAAACCATGCTCACTAGAAAAGAAGTTTTCTCATTAGAAGACATTGGTTTTGGGGTTAATCGTTTGGCTAATGGGGAAGCTAAGGACATTGAAGGGTACTAGGCAGAAATCCTAAAAATTGGAGGTCCTGTCCTCATCCCCCACATCCACAATATTTTCAATCAAGTGGTCAAGCAAGGGTTCCCTAAACCATGGACTCAAAGCCTCATTATCCCTATTTTTAAAAGTGGGGATACAAATAACCCCTCTAATTATCGGACAATTATGATCATCCCTCTACTAACCAAGTTATATGGTATTATTTTGGATAAGAAGCTGAGCATATGGCTTGAAAGTGAAAGTAAGTGGGCTAAAGGCCAAGTGGGTTTTAGAAGGCAACACTCAACAATGGACCACCTCATTACCCTTAGGATCATTATGGAGGAATGCCACAATGACAAATCCAATCTCTTTTCTCACTTTGTGGACTTTAGAAAGGCTTTCGATATGGTTCCTAGAAATAACCTATGGAATAGATTAGAAGAGATAAAGATTCATTTTGAGTTGAGAGTTGCCGGTATAAGATTATACGAGAATGTAATTTCGATTTAGTTACCGGAGAATCCACAGTAAGAACCATTTTCTGCCAACGTTTCAAATCCCAACTGGGATCCATCATCAGGACAACTTGAATGCTTGATAGAAGAAGAGCTTAGTTGAGTGATTAAATAGTAATGAGGAGAGTAAAATGAGATGAAAGTCAGCTCTCAATATCTGACTGATGAGAGTCGGCTGTTACAGATTATTTTAATTAATTAATTAATAAATTAATTATTTTTTTTAAATTAATTTAAATTAATTAATAATAATCTTTTAATAATTAGTTACTTTTAATATAATATGATAGTTATTGTTAATATTACCTATATTATTAAATATTATTATTAATATAATAAATAATAAAAATTAGAATTATGATTTAATAATAATTAGTATTAATTTAATAATAATGTAATTGCCAAGTTAAAGATCAAGGAGGGGTGGTCGAACGATATTAAGTGTAATATCAGAGTTAAACAAGGTTTCCCCCTCTCCCTTACCCTATTTGGAATTTACATCGACAAGCTAGAAGGTTGTTTAGAGGAAGCAGGATGTGTTGGCACGATCTTAGCTGGGATAGTCATCATCCTTCTTCTCTATGCTGACGATATCGTTCTTCTCGCAAGGTGCCCATCTGATCTTGATAAGCAACTTAGACTTCTTACGAATTTCTGCTCTAACATGGGTATGATTGTTAATACTGACAAAACAAAAGCTATGATTATTAAATCTAAGAAGGAAACTTGGGCTAATTTTATGTATGACAATAGTAACTTGGAGGAAGTGTCTTCCTACAAGTACCTAGGAATTGATATTCATCATAAGCTCAACTAGAACTATAGCATTAAGAAAAGGATTAATGGGGGGTGGAAAGAAACTTGGGCTAATTTTATGTATGACAATAGTAACTTGGAGGAAGTGTCTTCCTACATGTACCTAGGAATTGATATTCATCATAAGCTCAACTGGAACTATAGCATTAAGAAAAGGATTAATGGGGGGTGGAAAGCTTATTTTGATCTTGAAAATAATTGTAAAACGACAAACCTCGTAATGTGGGATAGAAAGAAGTTCCTCTTTGAAACTTTAGTCACTCCAGTTATCTTATATGGATGTCAGGTTTGTGGTTGTAGCATCTCTAGAGAATATTGGAGAAAGATTGAGAAAATCCAGAAGCGTTTTATAACGTATAACCTCAAAATTAAAAGCAACACACCCTATCCTATTCTCCTTATAGAAGTGGGTCTTTCCCCTATCGAGAGCCTAGCTATGACTACGCTTCTGTTGTACAAGCACAAACTCAATAACATAGGAGACCACAGACTTCCTAAACTAGCTTTAAATTCCAGCCAAAACCACCTAAAGCTCAAGCGAGGTTGGTATAAAGACACTAGGGCCTAGTTAAACCATTGTGAGATCGATGAGAATATTGCATTGCAAAACATTAATAACATTAAAAATATGGTTACTTCTAAGTTCAAAGAAAAAATGTGGTGTGAGAAAGATTTAGTAGCTAAAATAAAATTAAGATATTATAAGGAGGTCGTCAACCCCATCCTAAAAGATCAAAAGTATCTCTTTGTTTTAACTAGCTCAAAGAAGAAAATTAATATAGCCAAGATTAGAACAAACTCTCATGAGCTCCATAGTGAAATGGGTCGTTGGGCAGTCCCTAAAACACCATGGATGGAAAGGTTTCTCCATCTCTGTGAGAATATGAACATCGAGGATGAAAATCACTTCCTCTTAGAGTGCCCTTCGTACAACCACATTAGATCTCAGTTTCAAAATCTCTGTTGCAATACTGATCTTCCTAGCCTTTTACAATGTCAAAATTATAGTGAGCTTGGAAGGCTTCTCTCCAAACTTTTTGAGCATAGGAATAAAATCTTAAACCAAACTAAATAATTCGTTTTTTAGGTCTGATAGACCAGTGGATGTTAACCATCATGATCATCATCATAATAATAATTATATTATTATATTATTATAATAATATAATGATAATCTAATATTATTATGAATTTATATTATTATAATATTAATATCATAATCATATAATAATATATATAAATAATATGATTTTTATTATTTATATAGTTATAATAACCATAAATAGTTGGTGTTTAAAAAAATACCTATAATAATTATTAATGTGGTTGATATAAGCTTATCAGAGTATATCAAGTATATTGGAAAATGTGGTTGTATATATGTTTCATGTAAGGTTATCCGGGTATATCAACCACATTGGTAAATCTAGTTGTATTAATAAATAAATAAATTTTAAATAAATCTAATTTAATAAAAATAATTAGAATTTCAATTAAGTTCTTTAGAATTTTAAAGTGGTTCAATCACGAAGAAAAATATGGATATCAAAATCTATAAATGAAGCATTTTGCATAAATGAAATAGAATACGTTTAATCTAGTTGTGCAAGTAAATAAATAGGTTTTAAATAAAACTAATTCAATAAAAATAATTTAAATTAAATTCTTTAGAATTTCTACGTGGTTCAATCCGAAAGAAAAATTTGGATATCAAAATCTATAAATGAAGCATTTTGCATAAATGAAATAGAATACGATTAGACTTTCAGTGAATGTTCGAGAAGACGCTGCATAGGAATTAAACCACTAAAATTGTTGTTCTTTATAAGCCTCTGGTATTAATAAGTCCCCATAATTATATTCTATCAATTTTAAGAAAAATTGGGCCCAAAAAATAAGAAAGGAAATGAGTAACGACGCCATACAACCTTTTTACGTTTTTGAATTGAGATCATAGTTACTAAATTCTATTCGAGTTTGAATATGGATTAGATATGATTCGGAAAGAAGTTTGGATGAAATAAAAATTATTCGAAAGAAATTCGATACTATACAGCCTAAGGCTTCAATTCGGTTAACTTTATCTTAATTCATTTTAAAATTTAAATTTTGAATAAGTTTTAATAGATCTATATAATATAACAATCCATAAATATAATTTAAAAACAAAATCACTTCCTCATCTTTTCATAATTTTTTTTTTTCAGAATTTAAATTTCCAAAACTTATATATCTAAAAATCTTTTTTTCAGAGAAGTATTAGTACTTCTTGCATATATCTAAAAATCTTACCTAATAAATAAATACGTATTCTAAACTTATTTATTTACAAAGAAATTTATAAAAATAAAAACATATCTAGAAAATAAATCTTAATTCACTTTCTCTTTTTCTAATTTCTTGGCTTTTCCTACCGGCAAAACAAAAATAAATTTGAAATACAAAAAATTTCCAATTTCACAATTATTTTTATTTCCTTGCCTTACCGAGTACCGGCAGTGGTGTTCACCTAAGTATTGACCTTAGCATTCAATGCGAGCGAATTTTGATCATAGCTATCCTTTCATAGAGCCTGGGTTGGGCTGGGCTAGATTGGTAATGCGACGGAGCCAGGTCCAAGCATCTCTAACACTTTCATCTCCGACCCGAAATTCGCCTGTTAAATCCATAGAAATCGCTTGTACATTAAGAAGTGTTGTTTTTTTTTTTTTTTAAGGAAGTGCCCAAATGAACAAATCCATGCAGAAACCGAATCGAATTTGATAGAATTATTCACTATCTCAACCAAATTCAGGATTTTTTTTCCAATTCTGGGCGAAGTCGGTAATTGAATTGATTTATTTTTTAAAATTAAATGAATCAGTAATTGCCGGTCTTAATCTCAAGTATGGGTCATTTTGATTTAATTATATTATTTTTTTTATTTTTTTTAATATATGGTGAATTAGTAATTGCCAGTTCTAATTTCAAGTATGGATCTTTTTCTATCGAACTGACCCTTTTTTACCAATATCATTTATTCAATGTGTCTAACATAAATTTTCATTGTTTAAATTTATGATTTTTGAATGCTAAATACAATCAATATGTTATTTTTCATCATAAAAACTTAATTTTTATATATATATATATATTTTTTATAAATGATATATGTCAATATTCTTATTAAAATATTTTATTAATAACCCAGATTGGATATTTTTTTATATACATTAAAATGTTTTATTTTAACAATTATTTATATATATATGAAATTGATATTAACATAAATTAATTAACATAAATTTTCAAATAATATATTCAAATATTTAATTGAAATATTTTTTAAAATTTAAGATTTAAACATCTTATTTATACATTTTTTTTTTCTATATTTTTTATTATTATTGACATTATTTTTTTATTTATAACATATTTTTTATTTTCGTTATTATTTAAAAAAAAACAGACAAAAAAATTTCTATATTTTCTCCATCTATAAACATTTTTTCTTCCGAACTCTATAGAATGAGTCTCCAGATTTTATCCATCTATAAAACAATTTTTCTTCCTGAACCCTACCATCCAACGACAACGAATCGAAGCCAACTTTTTCTATTTTTATTAAATTAAAGAAGTGAGTACGCAAGCCAAATCGAAGCCAGATTTTCTATTTTTATTAAATTAAAGACGTTCGTACGCAAGCGAAATATTTAATAACACGCTTAATCTTCTTCTATTTTAAAACTCTCGTTGATGACTCAAACGGCACATCTTCTCCATGAGAGCTTATAAATTTATTTAAATTAAATTATAATTTTATAATTCCAACCCTATCTATTACAGCTCGAAATTTATTAAAATAATTAATAAGTTTATTTATTTATTATAAAAAAATATTGTTTTCATTAAATTTTGAAATCATTAAAATAATTAACAAGTTTATCTATGTTAGAGAAGTTCATAATTTCATTTCTAATGATTTTATGGGTAGATATCGGTCTAATTCAAAACACATCACACGCAGTGTCTCCATCAAACGTCAATGTTCAAGGCAAATTCAATAGTATGTCATACAAATTTGATGCGTTGTGAAGCTAACGTGAAATATATATTAATGTTAATAACTAAGTTTGCGGTATTCCAGAGAATGAAATATATATTAATGTTAATAACTAAGTTTGCGGTATTCCAGAGAATAAAGTAATCTGGATGATTATTACTAAATTTCTCAGTGCCATTAATCAATTTTTATATTCCAAACTTTATATTTTTTAATAATAATATTATAGGTGAAATATATTTATTTTGATTTTAATTTCGAGAGATGAACAATAAAATATTCATTTATTATTATATATATATATATATATATATAAAAAGTAATCTGGATGATTATTACTAAATTTCTCAGTGCCATTAATCAATTTTTATATTTCAAACTTTATATTTTTAATAATAATATTATAAGTGAAATACATTTATTTTGATTTTAATTTCGAGAAATCAACAATAAAATATTCATTTAATTATTATTATTATTATTATATATATATAAGTGTAGAGATACCTTTTACAAAATTTAATTTACCAAAAACACCAATTTCATATACTTATTATAAGTGCCGTATACCATGTATAACGCATCACGTTTTGCATTGACTTATTATTTATTTACTTTTGACCAAAAAACGAAACGAACTATGATATAGTTTAACTTTATAGATTAAATTATATTATTAATTAATAATATCTAAATTTAATTTCCTTACATTTAATTGATTCATTTGTTCACATTTTATTTCTGTATGATGGTCTCTACTGTAATGGTATTGAAGATCACTATCTGCTATCCTAATGTTGGAATAGGTTTTTATTTATTTATCTATTTCTCTGTTCTGAATATATACAGAAAGAAGGGAGTTTTGGTGGTTTCATGGACTTTGTATTTAACCAATTGAAATGCATGTAAATGTACGCGTGGGCATCCTTGAAGGCACTTAGATACGCTGGAACGTGATTGACAATGATCAAAACATTTATGTCTATGGCGTTTTTACAGAGAAACCACAGATTTGCAACATTATTGATAATAATAATACTAAAGTTTATTTAATGTCTTTTTATCTTAAAAAGTCTCAATAACTATGCCTAAACAAATTATATAAATTGTTAACAACATGATTATATCAATTTTTATATTGACAAGAATTGAAGAGAAAACGTTTTCTTTTCTCAATATTACAAACCAGTTAAATAAGATTACATTGGAGATATCAACCATAAATGACTTGGACTAACTTAAATTAAACTAGGACACTTGGATGGACAGATGTGACACCTAGCAGGCGGTTGGAATTAGATTCTCCAACACTCCCCCTTAATTACAACCACATAAAAAATCAATTAAGATGTTGGTTGGTATATGTCTCAGCTAAGCTCACAATTTAAAAATATTGATTTAAGTAGATTTTCTTTTCTTCCTCTCTTCTTTGCATCCTTTAAATTGTTTCAACATTTTCTTCTTGTTGTATCCTTCAAACCTTAGTTTCTTCATTTGCTAGTGCAAGTCTTCCATTGTTCCAAGTTGTTTAAGCATGCTCTGGACTTCTTCAAAATTCAGTCTGTATATGGATTCTTGCCACATGTCATCTTTTGTAGTGTGTTTTTCGTCATCAATTTGCTGCAACATAAGTTTTTAATAAAAAAATATTTCTTTAGGGCTCCCATATGTGAAAATTTCATTAATTTGTTATCATCGATGTTGTCCTCAACATTCATTTCTGCAACTACTATGCAAACTTTATTAAGACATGGTTTTGCAAGCCATTCTTGAAGGAAACTTAATTCTTCTTCATAACCATGATGTTTACCTACACATTAGGAATCAATGGTAAGTGTAAAAACATCTACATAACCACATTGGTTTTGTTTCTTCTACTCTGAAATGAGAAATTCCTTCTTTGCCTCTACCTCTGTCTCTATTGCTTTCTCTTTGTGGACTTGCTTCTCTTCCTATGCCTCCCTCTCATTCACTTCTTTACTAACTTTTGTTGTTGCAAATTGGTTGTCTTCCACTTAGTTTTTAGACTCGAGTCGGCTTCTCTCAAAGAATATCATCATGTTGATATAATTTTTTTGTTGGGTCATATGCAACCATTCATCTTTAGCGAACAATTTTTTACAAAACTTACATCAACAATATTAATTTTTGGATTTACCATAGCATTAACTACTCCAATCAACAAGCTCTATTGTTGGATTCACCAAATCATCATCAACAAAATTTGTTGTTGAATTCACCAAGTTATCATTAACAAGCTGTGTTTCTTTGCTTCATTCATTTTAATTATTACTTTAACTTTCTTAATTTTTCCTATTTATTAAGTAACAATGTAACTCAACCAGAAAAATATACTTACCTATATAGAAATGGTTTCGAACAAAAAAATCTTTACCATGGCTTCTCTACGACTCAACTTCGAAAAAAAATTAGCCTACAACTTTCACTTAATATGGTAGAGTATCTCTATTGGCCTTTTCTCAATATTACGGTGGCCTTTTCTCAATATTACGGTGGCATTGTAAAGTACTCATAATTACTCGCAACTATACCCAAACAATATGGCTTTTTTTTAAGATACTCAGAATCCTCTCAAATGAAAAACTTATTTAAATAAAACATTTTTTTAATCTTTAAAAACAATCAAAGTTTATTTAAGTAAATAAAAAATAATAATGAAAAAAATTTCAAAAGACTTTTTCACCCTACACCATATGTCATTCAACAAAGATCTTTACTTAACAAGTCTTTTAAGAGAAATCCTTACGAATATCAAGATTTTCGTGGTGATGGCGAGCCTTCGACCGACGCTTCTGACCTTTAAGAATTCCGTGAGCCCTTTTTTTTAATTTACGGCCTGAATACACCATAGAGGACCTCATGCAGGTTTTACAAAACTTCAAATGGAAAACAGGTGGAGCCTTTAATGAAAACATGTGAAGCCTTTTAAAAACGATTCAGTGGACTTTGAAAACAAAAAAAATCATTTGTAGCGGGCCAAAGCATAAACACGTTATGGTACCTTCATAAAATTGCTCTTTTTATTCAAAATTTAGCTTCGTGTTCCGCGGAGCTCGGGACAGAGCTGCTTTGCGCATTTTTTCGATTTACAGGTGCGTCAATTTTAAATATTCAACCATTTCCTAATTTTTTTTTTTTTTTTTTTTTAACTTTTTTGCATCTTGGGTGCGAAATTGACGTACTTGTCTTTTTTTTTTTTTTTTTCTTTTTTCACAGGGGTGAAACTGACGCATTTATCTTTTTTCACAGGGGTGAAATTTAAGTTGTTTTCGCATTTCTTCTCTCGCTTTTTATGATGAAATGTTGCTCTTTCTGGAGTTTTATGCAACCTGGCCTTTTCTTTCTGTTGCGCTCCAAGAGTCTTACACAACCTAAGCTTCGATACTTTGACAAGAATTGAAAAAGAAAACATGGAGCAGGGGATTTTTTTCTTAATATTATGAATAAGTTAAAGAAGATTACATTGATACATCAACAATAAATCACTGCAATGAAACTTAACTAAATTAGACTAACTAAAACTGAACCAAGACATTTGGATGGACAAAAATAATACTAAAACACTTGGATGGACAAAAATAATACTTAACAAGTTAAAAATTCTCCAACACATATACCTTAAAAGATAATGATAAAACCAAAACTAATATGTATATTTTTATTTTTAATATTTTTTAGATTCATTCTATGATAACATTAATTAATATTAACAAAAAAATCATTGTATAATTGTATCAATTAATATATAAATATAGTGTTTTTTTATAAACCCTAATCACTCTTAACATTTTTTTATTTTTACGAACACCAATTACCCTAGCAATTTTGGATAGTTTCTCAAACATTAGATCATAATCACTATATAATTAAATCAATTAATATAAATATGATGTATTTTTATAAACACCAATCACTAACATTTTCTAATTTTTATAGAAACCAATTACTCTAGCATTTTTGGATAATTTCTCAAACATTATGTCAAGCTGCAAAATAGAAATCGTTTAATTCAACTTTTTATTAGTTTTTTGGTGTAATTGGATAGTTTCTTAAACATTATCTCAAGTTTCAAAATTCACAATGAGTTTGGAACGGCCAACCGCCAAATAGAGATGGAATTGATTCTTAATTCTTATGGATAGATGAAAATTGATTTGATTGAGAATTTTTATTTTTTAAGAATTTTTTTAAATAAAATATAAATATGTGAAAATTTAATTTTTTATTTTTACATTTTTACCAAATATATATTTATTAATCAATGTGTTTACACTTAATTTTTAAACCTATTAAAATAGTTGTGTTTATATTTTTATTAAATATATAATTTATATTAAATATTTATGAGATCAATATAATAAAAATTAAATTTAGATAAACAAAATAATAATCATTTTTTTAATTGATAAAACTAAATTTAACTAATCATTCTTTTTAATTACTTAAACTATATATATATATAGATATAGATATATATATATAGATATAGATATATATATTAGATATAGATATATAAATATAAAGTTGTTATATAAATAATTATTTAAAGTAGACATTGAAATATTTTTTTAGGTATTTATAAAATTTTAAATATTACATTTATTCAAGAAATTACACATCTAATCATTAATACATAACCTATTTAACATAGGGAATATAAAAATAACAACTTAGGAAACAAGTCAAATTCACAATGCAACTATATTTAAAATTACTACGACTACATTCAATGGTAGTATGAACAAAGATAATAAATAATAAATGCATCAAAGACTACTACATTTTCTTGTCTCAATGCAATTGTCTTGATATTTCAAGATGGAATATATGCAATTTTAATTCTTTATTGTTTTTTATTTAATCAATTTAATTCATTTTTGATTATTTTTTGCTTGAATTATGTAATCCATGGAAAATGTTTAACTTTCTAGAATTTTAGATATAATTGATTGACTTATTGTAGACTCTAATATGATTTTATTTTTTAATTGTGGACAATTTTAATGATTTATCATTAAAAGTTTTCGTGCACAACAAAAAAGATATTGGTTTTACTTTTTAGCATTTTGTATATATTTGCTTGGCTTATTGTAGACTCTTTTCATAACTATTATTTTACACATGTAGAAAAGTTTAATGTAAATATGAAGCACTTAAAGGTATTTTTAGATCTTATGTTAACGTAGATTACATTAGGCTTTTGGCTATATTAGGTTTTAACGAGGGGTCTAGTAGATTTGGAGTGTTCCTTCACAACTCTACAATTAAAGTAAAAAACTATTATATGAGTTACCCCAAAGTAAGACATATAACAAAAATTGATGTGTTCATGTAGGTACTTATGTTCCTCAAAACATATTTAGAAAGATTGATTTCTACACAAGATCTATACATAGGTTGTGCATTTACCATATCATTTTTAAATTTTGTAAGAATCTTTGTGAGGCATAAGGAGGTTGGATAAATTTACCTATAAATGATTGAGATTATTAAAAGACTAAAAGTTAGAATTTATGGTTTAGTTTTATGCAAATATTGACATGGCTTTAAAATTAAAGTTTAAAATATAGATTATTTCTCAACTTCATTTTTCTATTTCTTCCTTTTTTTTTGTTCAAGCAAGAATTAGACCTTATATTCAAATGAAGCAACTAGAGGATACATAATATACAGGCTGTCAAAGAATCAACAAACATCCAATGCTTGGGAACTGAGCTTCATGCTTAAGAACGCGGCTAAGGGCCCATAAAACCATACAACCAACAAAGTCAAAGAGCGGACCCAAAAGTAATAAAGAGACCCATGAGCCGACCTAAAAGCGAAAAAACATGCACGACAAATTTGAGCCGTCGATCTGCATCTGCAATATCCAACAGCTGAGAGGGATATCGAGCAGCCAAAATGCACTAGGAATACTTGCCCGATGAGGGCGGTATTCACAAACTACCTGGAGCCATGTGTTACATGGTCAGTGGCATCAGAGGCTTTTCCGAAAACCTGCTTATGGTAAAGCAGACGCCCGATAACCAGGGAAACTGTAGCAAAACCGTCCTGGTCCCACCAACCACAATCCCGACAAACCTCAGCCCTAGATCTGTTACTACCTGATCCAACGGCTGGAAAGGATATCGGGCTGAAGAGAAGAGCGGGGATACCCGCCTGATGAAGGCGGTATTATCTTTCTTCCTAGAGCCACGTGTAACTCCATTTGTGGCATCGAAGACTTTTCGGTGAAACCACTTTTGGTACAATCAGACGCCCGATAACTCTAGTAATTACTGCAAAACCCCCTTTTATGTAGTGAAGTGTTAGATCCACTTTCTGGTTTAGCACTCTTCCATTCCTCTGCCAGGTCCAGAACTTGGGCTGCCTGATAATTAAACCCTTGACATCTGCCATCTTAGTTTTTTGATGGCTGTTTCCCCTTGGAGTGGTGAAAAAACTCCCTATCTTTGTGTGCCAGATTGCTGCAATCCTCGCGCAGTTGTCCCGCCTAAACAAACTCCCACAAGCAGCACTTGTTTTCTTTTGTGCAAATCACCCCTTCATTAGCTAGCCTATCTGCCACTCCGTTGGCATCTCTGTGTACGTGAATAAAGCTCAGAGTTCTAAGTGTTCTGAGGTGAGATTGAACTCGATGAAATACTTGCAAAAGTTTGGTGCTATGCTAGTGCTCATGCTTTTGACCGAATTAATCGTTAATTCTGAGTCTGCCTCTATGATTGTATTATGTAAATCGTAGTTCATCAGGATTTCTAAGCCTTGCTCAATGGCCATGAGTTTTTCCATATTTCTGGTGGCCCTCCCCAAATGACTATGAAAAATGACATTGATATTGCCCTCAGCATCCCTAATGACTCCTCCATACCCATCATCCCTTGGGTTCCCTTTTTAGGCTCCATCTATGTTGAGTTTCATGAAGCCATGAGGAGAGGGTTACCAAAAAGCCTTGCCATCTGATCTATACCTAGCTATCTTTTTGGTACCTGAAGGGCTATAAGACTGAAGTCCCAACTGTTCCAGGATGTGAGCATCCCTTTGACTAGTGAGTTTCTCTAGAGGTTGCTTCAGAAAGACATTAATTGTTTCTTTGAGCTGTTTTAGGATTTGAGCCATAATGCCTTGAGTTGAACCAGATTTGTTTTTGAAGATCCTATTGTTGCATTATTTCCACACATCCCAAATCAAAAAACCTGGAATCAGTGTCCAAGCTGCATTGACTATCCCATTATTCGAGAAGTCTTCCCTCCATTTCTTTAGAGTTACAGTAAGGTGATCTTCACTCCTGACAATTTGGTTGAAGATAGAGTCTACCCAATTCCATATGGAGGAGGTGAACGCACAAAGGTTAAGTAGGTGATCCATGGTATCCTCCTGCAGGCCACATAAATGACATTTAGAAGGACATCCAAAACCTCTTTTTCTAAGATTTTCCTAGGTCAAAATATTTTTATGTTGAACTAGCCACATGAACAGTTTGATCTTCATCCATTGTGGGTTATCCAAAGGTTTTTCTAAGTCTTGTTCAAATCCAGTGTCTATTCTTTTGGCTTCTTTGAGGTTGAAATTGCCCTCATTATTTCTACCCCACCTTAGTAGATCATTCGAGGTTGATGATAAAATTTTCCTCTTTTCCAGAATCTCTTCAAGAACTTTAGCTTGGGCTTTCAAAAGGGTCTCTGCACTGTATTCCAGTACCGTCTAGATTCTGCACTTCCCTTCCTCTCTTGACTGATCCCAAAATTCACTTACCCTTTTTAGTCCTTTGTTAAGGGTGTCACTTTTGATGATGTCTAAACCTTCTCTGCAGAGATTTTGTTCCTGCTGCTAGTTGTTCTCCTAGAACCAGGAAAGATTCCCATTTCTTATCTCCCAGAAACTATGATTCTGAACTAAGGCTCTGTTCTCCCAAGCCTTGTTCCAAATATGAGATCCCCTGATGTGCCCTGTCATCTGAATGTGGTCCTTTTCCTACCAATCCATTGCATACTTTTGTTTCCATAGCTTGGTACATGGAGTGTTAGTTTCCTTTAGCCATCTCCACCAAAGTTTTGCCCCCAAGACTTTGCTTAGGGTATCCGGGTCGTGGAGACCTAAACCACCATGGGTTTTGGGTTTGTAGAGCTTGTCCCATGCTACCAGGGCCAATTTCTTTTTCTCTTCCTCTTGACCCCAAAGAAAGTTTCTTTGAGTATTCCTGATCTGCTATAAAACTCCTTTTGGGACAAGAAGGGTTGAGAACATGAAAACTAGAATGGTTTGTAGAATAGCCTTTGTAAGAGTTAGTCTTCCTACTAAATTCAAAGATCTGCTAGTCCAGTTATTGAATTTGTCCTTCAGTTTATTTGTAACTGACTCCCAAACTTCCTTATTCAGGGGTTTGTGAGTGAGAGGCATTCCCAGATATTTAGAGGGGAGATTATCTCTTTGAAATCCCAGAATTCTAGCAAGATGTCTTTGGATGGAAATATCCATATTAAAAAAGAAAACTTTTTATTTTGTGAGGCTTACCTCCGTGCCAGCAGCCTTTGCAAAATCCTGTAGGACTTGTTTGAAGGCTTTGGCTTCCTTGACAGTGGGTGCACCCTGCAGCATAGTATCGTCCACAAATTGTTGATGAGTCAATGTGTCCCCATTCTGAGTGAGTTTTAGCCCCTTGATTCTTCCTTCCTCCTTGGCTGTATTGATCATTCTGCCCAATCCTTCCATCATGAGAATGAAGAGGAATGGGGGGAGTGGATTCCCTTGCCTAAGGCCCCTTGAAGGCCTGAAGGTTCTTGAAGGAGAGTCATTGAGAAGGATAGAGAAACTTGTTGTGGTGACCAGGGCCATGACCCACTTTATCCAGTTGTACTCAAAGCCATAAGCTTTAAGAATTTCCTTTATGTAGGGCTAGCTTAGCTTATCATATGCTTTCACTATGTCTAGCTATATTATCATAACTGCTTGCTTATTGGTCTTGAGGGAATGAATCACTTCGTAAGCTTGGATGATATTGTTGAGAATTTGTCTGCCTTCCACATATCTAGTTTGCTCCTCTAACACAAGCAATGGAAGTAGAGGTTTGAGTCTGTTAGCAATAACTTTGGAAATGATTTTGTACACCACATTGCATAACGCTATGGGTCTAAATCTTTCTGGTGTCATGGATTTTTACTGTTTAGTGATTAATTCTATGAAAGATTCATTAATCTCTCTAATAATAGTTCTTCATTTTCTCGAGTCCTCCACCACATCCAGAATGTCATATTTGACGATTTCCCAACATGTTTTGAAGAAGTCTACATTGAAACCATCTAGGCCTGGAGCTTTCCCATTGTGCATCTCTTTGATTACTTCATTGACCTCTTCCTCCATTACTGGCCTGTTGAGATTGTAGTTATCTTCCCTGGTCACTAATTTTGGAATATTCTTTGTGAAGCTCTTAATGAATTGAGATTTGTCTGCAATGGTTTCCTCTGCCATGCTTTGAAAATGTTGTACCAGAACAGATTCCATTTCCTTGTGCGTATTTAACTCTTCCCCTTGTGGATCTAAGAGTTTTGTGATCCTATTATGAGCCCTGCGTTTCATGGTGGACTTGTGAAAGAATCTGGTGTTTCTCTCCCCTTCTTTTATCCATTGTACTCTAGATTTCTGTCTCCAGAAGATTTCCTCCTACTGACCTTGATTGTCCCATTCTTACTGCAGAGAGTGTTTTGTCAATTTAGTGTGTCCTAAATTGCTATTTAAAATGTCAATCCGAGAGTCGTAAACTGCTGAAGTGAAGTGCACTGTATATGCAAGATAACCGATTTCTAAGTTCTTTGTCGTTTTTGAGTTTTTGGTTTGTTTTTGGGTTTATCTTCTGTTGATTCCCTAATGTGAGATGGCAGAATTGAAAGTCAAGTATGGATGGTAATGGTGATTTCTATAATGATTTTCCAAACTTTAAAGTTCTCAAAAAGGTTTCAAACTGGCTGTGATGAAATCAATTCTCAAAAGAAAATAAAAATGTACCAAAACAGTGAACTAGTGACAATGAAGCCCAGTATCCTTACTGCTGTATAAAAAGAAAATAAAAACTGAACTCAAAGAAATTCAAAGACTGTAAGCAAAGCAAACTAAATCACACTACTTCAACTCATATTCTGACCCTTCACCTTTCGACTCGCTCTGGCTATAGGAAGTAATCATAAACGAATTGAGTAATATGATATCTAAATTGCAAGATATGAAATTGCATAAAATGAAACTAAGATTTAAACTACTCATTCATATTTCAATCCCTGAAAATGACATAAGTAATTTAATCACTAACTTGCAGGAAAGTAAACTAAATCATACTACATCAAGTAATATTCTGATTCCTCACTATTTGAGTCACTTGGCTATAGGAAGGAAATCATAAACAAATGAGTAATATGATATCTAAATTGCATAAAAGTAAATAAGCAAAGCAAAATTGAAAGAAATGACAATGCTAGAATTAAAACTTAGAAAATGAATCAGCAGAAAGGACAAGATGATCTCATGTCATTAGTCATTAAAACTATGTAAATTGCCCGTGCTGCCTACAAGAACCTGAAAGAAAAACACTGATCAGCTAACAATCATGAGAAAGCATAAAAGGAAATATGGACAACAATTAACATGAATAATATACAAGTAAACGATTATGAAAGAAGTGACATAATGAATGAAAGCGAGAAACTATACAGTAGATATAGAGCCTTGGTGTACAGGGGCCCTCTGCAACCTCGGCCAATCAATACTCAGTCACAAATTGAACTTAAGAATGTTGTCTTCTCATATATTAAAGTGAAGTCAAAACATAAAGATAGAGCACGACACAATGGGCTCGTAAACACAGTCAAGATTACATGTAAAAGCTAACTATCAAGCGTATGATAATGGATTATTTATAACTGAAGATGCTATAACTGATTCCTAAATTCTATGCTGCCAAACAGACACGTAAATCTCCACGTCTTGAGATCTAGCAGTATGGTAGCCGTGACAAATAAATCTATGGAGTGGTGGCTGTTCGATTTGGTTCACGGATTGATCCACAGGTGTTAGCACACCTCCGGAGATTGAGGAACTTGCCACGCAAAACTTCACGTGGGCAAAACAGAGTCGTGCCACCGCAAAACTCTTGGTTTGACCACTCCTTTGACCGTCCTTGACCATGGCTGTTTGTGAGTGATTCGGCTAAACCAAGGGGACACGCTCCATGTACATGTCATTTGCATCTTGCCCATGTGGCCGGATTCTCCATTGGACACCTGTAACATAGTCTTCAACAAAATGGCTGCGGAAACTTGAGCTGGCTGTGGAAAGTGACAAGTTTCCGCAGCTGATTGAACAAAAATCTAAATCAAACAGCAGTCACAAACATAGTTAGGAA
Source organism: Pinus tabuliformis (assembly GCA_031772625.1). Taxonomy (NCBI): domain Eukaryota; kingdom Viridiplantae; phylum Streptophyta; class Pinopsida; order Pinales; family Pinaceae; genus Pinus; species Pinus tabuliformis. The sequence goes on from CM062809.1 coordinate 712,438,897, forward strand.
ACCATTTTATAAGCTCTTTTTAAACTAATTTGCAATGATTTGACAGCTTGGTGGGTCAAGTAAATGGAAAAGAAGGCTGAAAAGGTGTATAGAGAAGATGCAAATTTGGGACTCAACATACCCCCACTGTGAAGGTGTTGCATGTCCTCATGCAACCAAAATTTTAGTCATTCCTCTTTAATCCATATGTTCTGAAGCCTCTACTAGGACATCTAGTCCTCTTTTCTTCTTCCTTGGTGCTACCAGCATCCTGGGTTTCCTTATCAGACATCTGAATTTGAGATTGATCAATTCTCTGCTCAGCCTTCTGCACTTTTTATTTAGTTTCTTGTTCTTCTTTTGCCATAGTCCCAAATGAAGCATAGTATTATCATGAATAATTTTATCTACTTTGCTCTGCTCCTTAAGTGCTTCATTTTCTTGCTTAATATGCCTGTTTAGAACCTCTAATTCAAACACTTCTTGCTTTAAGGATTGAACTTGTGCATCTGGTGTCATGTGGGGCAGAGTGGTACTCGGGCCTGCAGCTGTCTTTTCTAAAGATTCGAGGTAGTCATACACCTCCTGTTGACTGGGATCTATTTCAGGTGTTTTTCTTGGACTGACTTCAAAGTCTTGTGGAGGAGGAGGACTGCTTTCTAGCTCTGGCCGAGAAGGGCTTTCATCAACATGTGGAGGACTAGTTTCAATACTTGGCTGAGGACGAGGTGGACTACGGCCAGCTGGAGGTTTCTCGGGTGTTTCCCCACCCAAGTCAATGAAGTGGGGTTGTTTTACTTGTGTTTTACTCCCCCTTCCTCTAAGCCTATTGCTTCTTCTTAAATACGGTGGACTAGTACTCCCTTCTTCTATGCTCTGTTTTCCTTTTCCCTTCTTCTTTGCTGTAACAGCCTGTTCTTGAAGATGCACTAATCTCTCAGACAATGTTTGATAGTCTTCCTCTATAGATGGCTCAGGTGATTGATAGACTTCTTCTATGTTTCTTTTGCCTTTCAATTTTCTCTATTTCTTGTCCTTAGTTCTGTTCTCTTTTTCTTTTTGACCAACTTCTTGAGTTTCGGTAGTAGGAGAGTCTTGGACTATGGCACTCTTTTCTTTTCTCCTACTCCTTCTCGGTGTCTTTGGTGTACTACTTTCAGGTGCCTCAGATGGCTCTTGAAAGTAATTTCTTATTAAGAATTGTTCCCAGGTATCTTTGTTTTTCTTCAGTTGGTCTTCAATGAGAATCTTTACAAGTCCATGATGATATAGATGAGGTTCTATATTTCCTATGTGCTTTTGGACTGTGGTACTCATCTTTTTCAAACTCAACAGTAAGAAATAATGAAAATTAAGAGTTTGACTCTCTAAGAAGTTCATCAACAACCTAGCATGGTACATGGACATTGAACCAAAGCATCCTTCGCAAGTGATAAACTTTTGGATAACTAACAATGGGCTGGCCCATTCTTCTTTCAATGCATGAACATGAATTCCTTTTGTAAACACAGTAACGTCCATACCTGGGTTTCGTAGCATAATTCTCCATGCTTGTTCGTCCACGCTTTTGTTTTTAAACCATCGCTCACCTTCCTGGGGTAAGCCTGTGGCAGCTGCTACTGTTGCTTCAGTGACCGTGAGCTTTAAGTCTCCAATTTCCACCATCTAGCCATCGAAAGACCGTGCAAAGGCTTTGGTTACCTCTTTATTATGGCCCTTAAATTTTTGGATGAAGCGTAACCATTTTGCTTTCTTCAGCAAATCTTTTGCTTGAGGGTAACCTTCTAAATATTTAGGTCCTTCTGGTTCTGCCCTTAGTAATCGTCCCATTCTTTCCTCTGTTTTGAATTTCAACTGAAAATTCAATTGCGTGTGAGGGTTTAGCAGAGGGAAGGTGGCTTGGTTGCAGGGTTTATGGCAAAAATACAGTGGCTGCAATCGGTAGATGGATAGCAGGTAACAGGAGTGTTTCGGAATTACAGGTGGAACAGAGGATGAGCAGTCGTGGTGAGTTCACAAGATGAAGTGCAGACGTATGTGAAGAAGATGGTCTTAATAGAATGGTAAGGAAATGAAGAGGAGTCGGGATTTTGAATTGAATGGCTGCGTACGAAATGTTACATGTTTAATGAATGGCTGCGGAAAATGCGGTGGAGAGGAGCCGTAATGAGATAGGTCACATCTCATGATTACATGTGGTGTATGAAAGTGCAGTCGACTATGAGTTTAAACCCGAAAATCAATCGTGAGACCGTTAAGAAATGAATGCATGGTGTGCGGAATAATATCATGGGGTGGTAATGGGTAATGGAGCTATCGTGACAATCGTTGCACATAGTAGAGCTTTTATGGTTTGACAACTATGCAAAATCGTGACTTTAATTGCTATTTGAAAGAAATTTTTGCTCATACCTTTGGGAACCTTGTCATTTGTTGTCCATTAGCTTTTAACCAACTCCTCTTTATTGATGTCTGGAGATGCTCCATATCTTCATAGTATATGCTCAATCACACCTGCATTTTCATGATTATTGCACTAACATTTTGACTGTAAATTTTGAAAAACAGAGTGGTGGCTGCGGAAACTGCTTCTGGCTGCGGAAACTGCTACCAGCTGCGAAAACTGACACAGAACCCACTTAGCTGAACAAAGATAGTTAGATAATAACTAACTGAGTGAAAATGGTCCTGAAAGGGACATTTATTGATGAAATGGAATGAAATGAATGAAATGGAGTGAAGTGAAATGAAAATGAGATGGAGATGGAGTGGAATGGCAAAATGAAGTGGAGTGAAGATGGAAAAAGAAGGAGAGAAGAATTTTTTTTTTGGAAAATATAGAGTGTCAGGTGTCCCTGAATTTCAATCTATATTTTTTGTATAAGACCGCCAATCTGTGATTGGTTTTCAGGCTTATACAATTATTATTATTTTTTTAACTGAAAGAAACAAAGGCTAGGCTGGTGGGGAAGAAGGATTCTTCTTCACCAGCCTTATTGCAGAATTCTCTTGAAATATTTTGACAAATTCCTCTTTTGAGAGTGGCTTATGATAAATTTTCAATCTGTGGCCATTCACAATAAGAGGAGTTTGAAATTCATCAATGGTCTTGATTCTTACCGCTCCATTGCTAAAGACTTTGTCAATTTCATATGGCCCAAGCCAATGGGTCTGAAATTTACCTTTGAAGTCTTTAAACTTGGAATCAAATAGTAGTGCCCAATCTCCCTCTTGAAACTTTTTCTCTTTGATGTATCTGTCATGCCACTTAGCTCTTTGATGTTGAACTAGATCAGTTCTTAAGATTGCTTCTTGTCTGATCTCATCTAGCTCATTCAGCTGCTCCATTCTGTGCTTTTGGGCTTCTGATAGATTCATCCCCAACTGAACTGCCATCTTGAAAGTCTTGACTTGAAACTCAATGGGGAGTAGGACTTCTTTCCCATAAACGAGTTCATAGGGAGAATGTCCTATTGTATTCCTCCATGTAGTTCTGTAGGCCCACAAGGCTTCAGGAAGCCTTTCTGCCCAATCTCTTATGTGTAGATGGACAGTTTAGGTGATGATGCTCTCAAGAACTTTGTTTGTAGACTCCACTTGGCCATTTGCTTGCGGATGGTAAGGAGTAGATTTTTTGTGCTTGATTTTGTATTCTTCCATTAGCTTCTCCATCAAGTTAGATTTAAATTGACTTCCCTGATTTGTCACAATTTCTCTTGGGACACCAAAACGAGTAAAAATATCCTCATAAAGAAAATTAACAACTGAATTTTCAGTGGCAGAAGGCAATGCTTTGGCTTCTACCCATTTAATGACATAATCAGTGCATACCAATATATACTTCTTCTGTTTAGATGGTGGATTAATGGCTCCAATGAAATCTAAAGCCCATTTTTCAAAGGGTTCGATGAGTACCTGTGGTTGTAATGGCATTTCATTTGAAAGAGTCGGTCTCCCAACTCTTTGGCAGCTGTCACACCTTCTGACATATTGTTTTGTATCTTTGAAGAGGGAAGGCCAATAATATCCTAAAGAAAGGATTTTATAGGCCGTCCTTTTGTCAACAAAGTGTCCACCGCATGGTTCATCATGACATGCCTTGAAGATGTCAGGCATTTCATCTTCTCGAACACATCTTCTGATCACACAATCTAGCCCTGTTTTAAACAATTCGTTAGAAATCTATGAATAATTCGAACTCTCCTGAATAATTCTTCTTTTTTCACTAGGAAATAAATGTGGAGGTAGCTTCCCTGTAACCAAATAGTTAGCAATATCTGCATACCAAGGAGTTTTAGTAGTTACTGCAAATAAATATTCATCTGGAAACTTATCCTCTATAGGAGAATCTTCATTAGTATTTTGGATCCTAGACAAGAAATCAACTACTATATTTTGTTTCCCTGGTCTATCCAATACAGTAATATTGAATTCTTGTAAAAGTAAGAGCCATCTTGTAACTCTACCATTAGTAACAGGTTTGTTCATTAGATATCTAATTGCAGAATGATCAGTATGGATGAAAGTTTCATAGCTTGTTATATAATGTCTAAACTTATTGATTGCATGAACAACAGCTAAGAACTCTTTTTCAGTCAAGTATAGTTCAACTCAGTGGGAGTCAAATTTTTACTGGTGTAGTAAATGGCATAAGGAACAAAGTCTTTTTGACCCAACACAGCTCCTAGAGCTGTATCTGAAGCATCTGTAGAAATATGGAAAGGAAGTTTCCAATTTGGCCCTCTCAAAATGGGTGCTTCAGATATTCTTGGTTTCAAAGTTTCAAATGCAGATTGACAATCAGGATCCCATTTGAATTCACAGTCTTTTGTAAGTAATTTGAAGAGTGGAGATGCTATTTTGGTGAAGTTTTCTATAAATCTTCTATAGTATCCAGTAAATCCCAGAAAACTTCTAACATCTTTTTGACAATTTGGAATAGGCAACTTGGAGATGACTTCAACTATTGATCTATCAACTTTAATCCCATCCCCTGAAATATGATGTCCCAAAACAATACCTTCAGTAAACATCATAAAGCATTTTTCATGACTCAATGAAAGTTTTGTTTCTTTACACCTTATAAGGACTTTTTCCAAATTCTCTAATGCCTCTTCAAATGAATCACCATAAACTGTAAAATCATCCATATAAACCTCTACACAATCATGGATTAGATTAGAAAAGATTCCTAGTACTGCCCTTTGAAATGTTGCGGGTGCATTACATAATCCAAAAGGAAGTACTCGGTAAGCAAAAGTTCCCCATGGACAGGTAAATGTGGTCTTATCTTGATCTTCAGGTGCTACCTGAATCTGATTATAGCCACTAAAACCATCCAAGAATGAAAAGTACTTCTTGCCTGCTAGAGTATCTAATACCTGATCGATAAAGGGTAAAGGAAAGTGATCCTTCAAAGTTGCTTTGTTCAATTCCCTGTAATCAATGCATACCCTCCATTTACCATTCTTTTTAGGTACTATAACCAAAGGAGAAACCCATCGGCTATCTGAAATTGGATAAATGAAGTTTACATTGAGTAGTTTTTGGAGCTCTTCTTTCACTATCTCCCTAAGGTTTGGATTCATCCTTCTCTGAGGTTGTCTGATTGGTCTACTGTTTTCTCGACGTAGATGTGATGAATGCAAGTCTTAGGGTCAATACCTTTCATATCAGTATACTCCCATGCAAATGCAGTAGAATGTTTTTGCAAGATTTTGCTTAGCTCTCCCTGTTGTGATTTTTCCAAGTTTTTGTTGATATTCAATGTTTTACCTGGAAAGATCTCAATGGTGGAACTACCAAACTCTTCCATAGAGAAAAGAGACATTTGTCTAGATGATAGATACTCAATGTCAGAATCTAACTGAAATTGTGTGTGGTCATATTCTGAAGATGTTTCAAAGTTTTCTAATGTGTTAAGAATTTGACTATCTTCACTGATTTCAGAAATGGTAAAGACAGGTTGTATAGTATCCTCATCATCAACCCACTCATTATCCCTTATTTCTGTAATTGCTTTTGCTAGAGGATATAGATTGAATTTCTTTGTCGAATTACCATCAGAAATATACATATCCCCAGATCTACAACTAATAAAATCATCAGCTGTGGCTAGCCAAGGTCTTCCTAAGATGAGAGGGTGTCCTCCTAAATTACTCTTGGGAGTTAAAATCATGAAATCTACTGGATATTCCCAAGAATCTAAGGAGACCGAAATGTCTTCTAATACACCATCTGGTTTGATAATTGATCGATCTGCAAGTTGCAGTAAAGTAGGTGTAAAAATAAGATTAGGAAGTTTTAGCTGTTCCATAGTCTGTCTACTCATAATGTTGATAGCAGCCCCTAAATCAATCAAAGTATTTGGAATTTCTACCCCATTGATATGTGTTTTGACAATTGGACTACCGGGATCTACATACTTCTGCATAGTAATTTTTCCCATCATAATATCTGCAATTTTTCCTACCAGGTGGATTCTTCTTGTATCTCTTGGTTTCCTTACTGGTCTTTTAAGACTCAACTCCTTTATTGTTTTTGCTAGAATAGGAATCTCTCTAATGGCTTGTAACAAGGGAATCTTGATACAGACATTCTTTAATTCATCTAGAAAATCATAGTCAGGCAACAAGATTTGTTTTTCCACCCCTTTGTCAATTTGTAATCTTTCAGGAAAAGGAGGTGTGGATGAAGATGCAGGTTGCTCAACTATAGGAGTTGTGGGGGTTGACTCTTTCTCTTTTTCTTTTTGAGTGCTTGGGTTTTGAAGAGATGCTTCAGAACCTTTATTGGCTTCAAGAGAATCTTCCTCAGAAATGCTTTGCTTTTGAGCATCTATAGAAGGCTTATCTAAAACTCTACCAGATCTGAGTTGTACATCATTGAGAGGAACAATCATATAGGTAGGAAATTGTTGTCCTTCTACCATGTAAGCATTTTGAGGGTTTTTATTGTTGGGGTTCGGCAATGGCTGGGAAGGTAGTTGATTTGTCTTCTGTTGGAATGGAAGCAAGAGTTGAGAATTTGGATTCTGTTGAGAAGGTTGTTGTTGTTGTGGAAATGGCAATGATAGTTGTGGATTTTGATTTGGAAGTTGTGGAGCTTGTTGATTTTGAAAAGATGCAGGATATTGATAAAATTGAGCAAATCTCCCATAAGGATTTTGCATACCTTGTACCCATGATTGAAAAGGATTTTGAGGTTGGGACCAAGGTTGTTGCCAAGGATTCCAATTTGGTCAGGGTTGAAAGTTCATAGAGTTGTTAAACCCTTGATTTTGTTGCCCCTGCCAAGGTCTCCTTGCAACAAAACAGAGAGACTCAATTGAATTTGGATCTTCTTGAAAGACAGCTTTGAGCCCAGGAATTGAAGGACAATCCTTGGTCTCATGGTTTTCTGAACAAATCACACATGTTTCTACAACTTTTGCATCCAAGGGACATTCCCTTAGAGCATGTTTCTTTCTACATTTTGGGCAAAAGATGGCCAAAGCTTCAACTTCTGCTTTCTGCTTGTTTTGTATCTTAAGGGTGTCTAGTTGCTCACTAAGACTCCCTAAGATATCAGTTTTGAATTCATCAAGCATGTTACCAATCTCAGCCCTACTTACTGATCCAGTTGTAGATTTGTTTTCTCTAATGAGAGAAGGATCTCTAGGCCCTTTTCCAGTTTTAGATTTTCCCCTTCAGAGATGGACACATAGCTCTGCTATATCATGAAGTGGAAGTTGAGATATATCTCCTTTTCCCATCATGTTCAAAATATCTATCCATTCATCTCTAATGGCTTTTAATAGAAGGGCTTTCAAGGTTTCCTCATCTAAGTTATTCATTTTTGCTCTTTTCAGGTTGTATTGAAGTCTTTCAAGTAAATCCTCCAAGTTTTCATCTTCTCTTTGCACCATTTTGAATACCTCATCCTTGTGATTGGTGGGCATACAATAGTCCAGGTATCTATCCAAAAATGTTTGTTTCATATCATTCCAAGTCCTAATGGATTGAGTGACTAATCCCATGAACCATTTCAAAGCATCTCCTTTCAATGTTGAAGGAAACAATTTGAGTTTTTGAGAGTCTTCCAGATAATCATAAGTTTGACACACGACTTCAAACTCAAATAGAAATGTTTCACGATCCTCATTTCTTAACCCATGAAAGTTTGGGAGGACAGATGGTGAGATGTTTTTCATTGTTGCTCGAGAATCCTCATCAACTATAGGAAATCCAAATGAGTTATCTCCATCCCTATTTCCCCCATTGTTACCTCTACCTCCTCCATTGTTTCCTCCTCCTCCTCTACCTCTACCTCTACCAAATCCGTTTACTACTTCCTCTGTCATGATAGTTTCCTCAGAGACTTCAGAGTCCTCTGGTTCCTCTACTAATGGCAAACGAGGAGGAATTTCTCCCTCTTCTTCTTCAGGTGATTCTACTTCTTCAATTACAATGTGTTTTCCTGTAGAAGTAAAGAAAGGGTCTTTTCCTAATTCAGATCCGGTGGATGGTGTGGTAGAGTCTCCTAATTCAACTACTGCTTCTTGAATTCCAGGAATCCTAAGGCTAGGAGTGTGAGTTGGAGATGATGGAGGTGTTTCTTGTCTATTCCTTGAAGTAGATGGAGTTGTAAAAATCGAACTCTTGGCCCTAGCTAAAAACCTTCCCCTAGAATCTCTTGCTCTATGCATGTCATTTTTTTTATTTTTCTTCAAGTCGGGCTAATAATTCTCTTTCTGATCTTCCAGGTCACTCTAGGTGCAAGAAGAGAGCATACTCAAGAAATTATTAAACCAATAACTCTCTTTTCTGATCCTCCAGATCACACTAGGTGCAAGAGGAGAGCATACTTTGAGAAGTTATCAATTTTTACCTTTCTTGAAATTTTCTTGTTTTTTTTTAAGAAATTGGCTACCTAGTTTCACTTCCCTGGCAACGGCGCCAAAATGTTTGGTCAATTTAGTGTGTCCTAAATTGCTATTTAAAATGTCAATCCGAGAGTCGTAAACTGCTGAAGTGAAGTGCACTGTATATGCAAGATAACCGATTTCTTAGTTCTTTGTCGTTTTTGAGTTTTTGGTTTGTTTTTGGGTTTATCTTCTGTTGATTCCCTAATGTGAGATGGCAGAATTGAAAGTCAAGTATGGATGGTAATGGTGATTTCTACAATGATTTTCCAAACTTTAAAGTTCTCAAAAAGGTTTCAAACTGGCTATGATGAAATCAATTCTCAAAAGAAAATAAAAATGTACCAAAACAGTGAATTAGTGACAATGAAGCCCAGTATCCTTACTGCTGTATAAAAAGAAAATAAAAACTGAACTCAAAGAAATTCAAAGACTATAAGAAAAGCAAACTAAATCACACTACTTCAACTCATATTCTGACCCTTCACCTTTCGACTCGCTCTGGCTATAGGAAGTAATCATAAACAAATTGAGTAATATGATATCTAAATTGCAGGAAATGAAATTGCATAAAATGAAACTAAGATTTAAACTACTCATTCATATTTCAATCCCTGAAAATGACATAAGTAATTTAATCACTAACTTGCAGGAAAGTAAACTAAATCATACTACATCAAGTAATATTCTGATTCCTCACTATTTGAGTCACTTGGCTATAGGAAGGAAATCATAAACAAATGAGTAATATGATATCTAAATTGCATAAAAGTAAATAAGCAAAGCAAAATTGAAAGAAATGACAATGCTAGAATTAAAACTCAGAAAATGAATCAGCAGAAAGGACAAGATGATCTCATGTCATTAGTCATTAAAACTATGTAAATTGCTCGTGCTGCCTACAAGAACCTGAAAGAAAAACACTGATCAGCTAACAATCATGAGAAAGCATAAAAGGAAATATGGACAGCAATTAACATGAATAATATACAAGTAAACGATTATGAAAGAAGTGACATAATGAATGAAAGCGAGAAACTATACAGTAGATACAGAGCCTTGGTGTACAGGGGCCCTCTGCAACCTCGACCAATCAATACTCAGTCACAAATTGAACTTAAGAATGCTGTCTTCTCATATATTAAAGTGCAGTCAAAACATAAAGATAGAGCACGACACAATGGGCTCGTAAACACAGTCAAGATTACATGTAAAAGCTAACTATCAAGCGTATGATAACATGTTATTTATAACTGAAGATGCTATAACTGATTCCTAAATTCTACGCTGCCAAACAGACACGTAAATCTCCACGTCCTGAGATCTAGTAGTATGGTAGCCATGACAAATAAATCTATGGAGTGGTGGTTGTTCGATTTGGTTCACGGATTTATCCACTGGTGTTAGCACACCTCCGGAGATTGAGAAACTTGCCACACAAAACTTCACGTGGGCAAAACAGAGTCGTGCCACCGCAAAACTCTTGGTTTGACCACTCCTTTGACCGTCCTTGACCATGGTTGTTTGTGAGTGATTCGGCTGAACCAAGGGGACACGCTCCATGTACATGTCATTTGCAGCTTTCCCATGTGGCCGGATTCTCCATTGGACACCTGTAACATAGTCTTCAACAAAATGGCTGCGGAAACTTGAGCTGGCTGCGGAAAGTGACATGTTTCCGCCGCTGATTGAACAAAAATCTAAATCAAACAGTAGTCACAAACATAGTTAGGAAACCATTTTATAAGCTCTTTTTAAACTAATATGCAATGATTTGACAGCTTGGTGGGTCAAGTAAATGGAAAAGAATGCTGAAAATGTGTATAGGGAAGATGCAAGTTTGGGACTCAATAGAGAGTAAGCTTGTATTTTCCTTGCCTCTGTGAATCCTTCCGTGATGAGAATTTGATTAGTTTCTTGTAATTTTCTCTCCACTTCTCTTTTGGCTTCAAAAATGTTACCAAACTCCTTCCTGTTCCATTCCTTGAGCCTTCGTTTGATATGCTTGAGTCTCTGATGCAGGAGGAACATTTTTGTGCCCTGGGTGTGCATGTCTTCCACCCACCAATTTCTAATATTAGTGATGAAGTTGGGGTGAGTGAGCCATGCATTTTCGAACCTAAAAGGTTTGTTTCTCGGGGTTCCAATAAAAGAAGCCTCCAACTGGACTGGTCAGTGGTCTGAGCCTCTAAAAGGAAGGATCCAAGCAGTCATAATGTGACCGGAGAGAAGGAGATCCTTCGAGATTATGAATCTGTCTAATTTCAATGCAACTTGGGCAGATCCCCCTCTCTTGTTATTCCATGTGAAGGTGCCATTTATTGTTTCCATACTCACCAGTCTCATGTTGTCTAAGAAGTTCTGGAAGGCAAGTGAGTCTCGTCCCAACATTTTGCTTCCCCCTTTTTTCTCTGAGAGGGATCTGATCATGTTGAAGTCCCCTCCCATAATCTAGGGGATAATTGAGTGTCTCTCTCTCAGCTCCTCCAAAGAGGTAAGGAGCTTTAGTTTGTCTTCTAGAAATTGAGGACTGTAAACATTTGTGATCAGGTAACACTCTTTGTCCCCCAAAGGTTGTATTACCATTGAAAGGTGATTTCTGGATGCTTCTGCATCTATGATCTCAAATTTTTGGGGATTCCATAGGGTGAGAATTCTTCCCACTGTATTATTTGCTTTGACTTCAAGGTACTCATAGTTGTTGAGACATTTGTTGTGAAGTTCTCTGATCTTTTCTACTAAGCATTTTGTTTCCTGTATAAACACCATGTTTGGTTTTTCTTCTTTTATTCTGTTACTCAGATTTCTTTGCTTTCTTTTGCTGCCTAGCCCCCTAATGTTCCAAGTTGTGAGTTTCATAATGACGTGTTTGTGGAAGAGTAACCGATAAGATCTTTCATCTTACCTAAATTAATCAGGAGTTTCCCACATTCTAACGCGAGATCATTCTGCCTCCTTGTTCCTCTTTTCTTGCCTGGGTTTTTGATGGAGTATCTTGATATACTTTCCATTTGTTTGACCCCTTTATTCTCCTGACTGTCATAGTTCCTTTTGACTCCTGTAGCCTTTGTTCGAGACCTTCGGAGGAATAGTTGTTGCACTCTGTCAAACTCCTCTTATGGAGGAGAGTCAATCCCTTTTCTGGTTCCTTGTTGTAGAAACTTTTCTAGTTCAAGGTTCTCCCTATCAAGAATCTCATGTAGGTCTTGATCCTCCATTCCTCCTTCGCTTGGGGTCATCTCCTGGTCCCTTCCAAGTCCTATAGTGCTTAGTGGGTCCTCCTTTACTTCATTATCTGCCTGTATGATGTCCATGTTGTCCTCTTTTTCTCTCTCTATTGGGATGTACTCCAGGTCCTTACTCTTTCCATTTCCTTCCCCCTCTTCTTCTAAAATGTCAAAACTATTGTGACTTGGTGGTTTGTTCTCACTAGGTTTATTTTGGTGCTTTTCCCCCCTCCTCTCCCCCTGCTTGCCACTTCGGTGTAACCTTCAGGGTATTTTCTAATGTTGCTTTTTAGATTGTCCTATCTTTTGTTGAGTGGGCATTCTCTAAATAGGTGCCCATGTTCATGACATTTGCGGCATCTGCATGGGATGTGTTCATAGTCAACCATCTGTACCCATTCCTTGTCATACACTTCTAGGATGACTTCATTTGGGAGTGCTTTTGATAAGTCCATTTCTACACATATGCGGGCAAAGGATGTATATTTACCTCGCAGAGTCACCTCTGATATCTTTAAAAAAATTCCTAATTTATTACCTATAGCTTTTAAAGATTCCGGCAGCCAGTAATCTAAAGGTAAGGAATATAATATAATCCATATCGGGACCGATGTGAACGTTTCTTTCTCTAGAAGAAAGTTCATCATCCAAGGTCACATGTAGAAGTCTGTAGCAGCATAGAAGTATGGTCCTCCTTCGAAAATTATATCTTTATCCTCCAGGTTCGTGAAAACCACGGTAAAAAAACCCTTGGACCCAAGATGTATAGTTATTTCTCCTTTTGGTTTCCAGGTGTTTCTTATCCAAGTGTATAGTGCTTTCTCTGTGGGCCAGATACCCATAAACTTGCATATGACCGCAT